>JAPWTK010000071.1:1200000-1701188 GCA_029963805.1 Aromia moschata
GCTTTCCACCCCAAAAACTAGGCCACTTGGAAAATATTAACTTTATATAACCTTTTCTACATGAATTCACTTGGGAAAGTAAAATATATCACTTAGTTTTTCAGACTACTCAGAAAACACCCTGTGTATTAAATAGATATTTATTGACACAACGTTGTCACAGGGTAATATACTCTTTGCGCTTTTATGGGGCACTCTTAGCATCCACCTGAATACAACCCTGGGTGTTACGTCATCACCGGAAAATCCGCGGTGTCGGGTGCTAAGTATTCTTCCCAATACGTCGCCATGTTCGGTGGCGCGGCGGCGAATTCGATTAGACGAAATTAATGCCCCGAACACGACAATTACGTAATCACAGGCGATGTTTTGATTTTATTGCCGCTGAAATTGCTCGTAAATTTTCTATTCAGATACACGCTGATTTATTTCCATACGGGGGATGCCGCTCTCTCGGCGGATTAATGGATAAATTAGGGCAAATAGGGTGATTCGACGTTACGACCCTTATACCTTGTTCGGCCGGAATTTCATAGACCTCCACTCGTTAGAATCTGCGGTTATGTTTCGTAATTATGGCTTAGTGTCGCGGAGGGGTAATAAACTAGAAAAAATACGCGGAAAATCTGGGAAAGATAGTTTTTGTGGGCTGTTTTTGTTTCAGTTGACAACTGTGTTCGTTTTAGTTGACGTCCAACTGTAATTCGATTATTTCATGGAATAATAAATGCGTACAAGCAGTGGCAGCTCGTGCTAATAGAATGTAGGGGAATTAATTTCGTACAATACATTAACATATACGAGGTGTGTAAATTAAGTAATAAGACTTTTTTTTTTTAATTTTTTTTTTATTTGAATATAATTACATTTCAGTATTGTCTCCTTCAAAACAACTACCTTGGGATGCTACACAGCGCTGGAGATGGTTCTTCCATTCCTCATAGCAGTACTGGAACTCATATTCTGGAATAGCCTTCAGCTGGTCGGTTACAGCCGTTTGAATGTTTTCTATGGTCCCAAAATGACGTCTCTTGAGGTGATTTTTCAATTGCGGGAAGAGAAAAAAGTCAGAAGGACTCAAGTCAGGCGAATAAGGAGGCTGAGAAGCCACAGGAATGTTTTTAGTGGCTGAAAACTCTTTTACTGAAATGGCTGTATGACAAGGCGCATTGTCGTGATGTAACATCCAGTTGTTCTTGATGTTTGGTCTCACACGCATTATCCTTTTTCGAAGTTTTTCAAGAATCTCCATGTAAAAGCGTTGACTTACTGTTTGGCCTGGAGCCATAAACTCTTTGTGGAAAATTCCCTGGCTATCGAAAAAACAAATCAGCATGTATTGGATCTTTGATTTGCTCATTCTTGCTTTTTTTGGGTCTTGGAGAGCTTCAAGTGTGCCATTCATTCCATGCTTTAGCGCTTAGTTTCCGGGTCGTATTCAAACACCCAAGTCTCATCACCAGTACACGCGTTCTATAAAATGGGGATCATTTTCAATCTTCTGAGAATGCCTTAAACCACCGAAAAACCTGAGCTCTTGAAAAAACACTGTCTCCGTAGGCGTGTTGAAGTTTTATAAAAGTATCCGTGTCCAAGTCTGAAGCAAAATCGAATAGCACATCGTTGCTCAAAATTAATGTCATGTTTAAAAAGCACTAGAAAAAACTGGTTTACGAAAACAGTCACAAAGAACAAACAAATGACTCCAACAAGTTCAAACTTGTACTGAAGGTGCATTACATGTTAACCTACCGCCCTTCCAAGTCCCGGCTCCGCAGTGTTGCTAGATCGGGCACTACGTTGTCAGAGTCATTACTTAATATACACACCTCGTAAGTATTGTAAAGAGGCCTATCGATAGATAAGATAGATAGCCTCTATGTCTTGTTATTTATAACAATGTTAGTATGTTATAACGTTTGCATCGAATTAGTTTTTGATTACGAAAAACAAAATTGTTTAAAAACACAAGCGATACTCTCTAACGCTGTGGCAGAACGACAACTGGCGGAAATAACAAATAAGTGCAATCTGCTGGATGCTTGTTAGCGAGATCTGTCCTAATCAAAAAAATTCTCTAATGCGTAGACGTGGATATATGTAAAACCAATGTTGCTTTCCAGCGTTTAACACGATAATGTCATGTCTGTTGATTCCTAAACGGGTGGAATTTGTACAGTGGGGTTGTTATGTTAACGATGTACATATGTTTAAGTATACGCCGGGTAGCGACAAATATGTACATTGGGTCACAAGTGAACTATTTTTATTACGATTTCAATTGTAATAGACTTTTTTTACTATTTTTGGACCTACAAGTCTTAGTACCAACCACCAGAACTATCTCTAGACGTTTCAGGTGTTCAAGAAAAAACAGCAATCAAAATAATACGAAATCCGCAACAGGCACAGACTGGCCGATGCAATATTTAACTTTTTTGTCTTCTTTTATTAAAGAAACACCGAAACAACTCTCGCTTTGAGAGGATGTAATCTCGCATAACTTCGACCTGTTTCCTTCTACTTCGAAAGATCGCCTTTTAATATTTAAGCGAGCGTGCATTTTTCAATGCATACAGGATTAAAAGAAAGAGCGCGTTCTATCAAGGTGATCGCTCTGTATGGTAAGCGAGGGTCGTTATTCAAAATAGAATTCGCTAATACATCCCATACAGTGTGCGCTTTGCATACCAACGAGATATATAAATTTCCTCTCGTTTGTCTGTTTGCTGCTACGTAGGTGTTTCCTCAAAAACCTGTTAGGGTTTGTCAGAAGCGCTTTCTTTATAATAGGCACTGTGCGTAACTAAAATAGCGAAGATTAAACATTCGTCAGTTGAAACATTTTTCAAAAAAATTTAGACTGTGATATTTTGGCGCATGTAAGACAAATTCGCATACCATTATGATGATGAGTGGGTCAACTACGTTGGAAATTATACACGGTGGAGACTTTAACTGGAATATATTCGCTAGCTGGGTGGTGAATGATTTTTCAAAAAATTCCCGAGACACGTCAACTTTTAAATGTATTTACCTACATTTTGCAAGTAATGTGAAAAATATAGCCCTTCAGGGGTGGCTGAAATCACACTCGACATGATTTTTTTCAAATGCAACCCTATGGCTTGTGACCCCTCATTGTAAAGCTGGTGGAAAGAGGAATCCAACGCACTGATCTAATTTTAATTTTTAGTATCTTTGTAGGGTTGCATACAATTAAAACAATTTAAAAAAATGTTCTCGTTTTCGTGACTGCATTGAAAAATAAAAAATCAAACCTGACGTTTATGGACTCTGGGCCTACGAATTCGAACAATAAAACGTTATTTCCCAGAGGCTCCCCCTTTTTTTAAAGTGCGGACGCATTAAAATGCTCGTTTCATCCCCCACATGACCACAATAAGAGTAAAAGGCCAATTCCATCCAACTTTCCGAAGGGCATTAGGGCAGAGGGACGGGGCCCTGGAACGTCCTGATAATTCACAAATTGAAACTTACTGCCCTGCGGCTTACCTTGGCTACATCATTTCATTTTAGGGTAGAAGCCGTGAGGCCCGAAATTTCCCCTTTATTAGACAGCCGCTCCTTGTTGAACAGTCGAATAAAAATTCCAATAAAAGCGTATTGATTCGCTATATGTTACGCTAACATTTAATAGAATATGGGACAGGCGCCGCACAGTGGGACAAAGCTGTAGTGTCCCACCCAAATCACTCTAGAGTTCGTAAAAATAAGGATTTTAAGACGGTTTTTGCTTTAAAATGTTCGTTATGAATTTCTCCATAATTTCCTCTAGCCGGATTTTTGATTTTCATTGCGCATATTTTATTATTTTAATCTAAAAACGTATTTTTATTGCGAAATATGGGTTTTTCCAATGAAAATCAGTGTCAAGGTCTGAAATGTATAAATATTTTTGACTTTTTAATTTTAACATTTTATTCTACAAATAGCCAAATGATTTGTCAAATGATATTATCCAATTTCTTTTTTTATTGTTGACAGCTGCCAAATTAACTGTCAAATATATTAAAATAAACATATTTCTTAAGTTATACAGAAAAAAATGGATAATTTTAAAGAAATAATTTTAAAACTTTCTATTTACGTAATTTATACAAAAATTTAAATACGACAGCTATAACTGACAGCTATAACTGAAGAAATAACTGTCAGATTACTTAAGATGCCATTTATTTATTATTTTCAATACTAAAGTGCTTAATAGTTCATTTTCTAAGGATTTAAGTAACACTGGGCAGGAAATAAAAATCAAATATATTATGTTAGACGACAGCTATCAAAATATCTGTCAAAATAAAAAATAAGCATGGTGTATCCTGCATTATTACAAAATATTCAGTTTATATGCAAAAAGGATATAAAACTTGATTTAATATAAATTAGTTCCGTAATTGATATTTATTTAATCTTTATACCTACTATTGGCAGTTGCCAATTTTTCAGTAAACTCAATGAAAAACTATTTATTAAGCATTTTAAACATTTAAACAGCTAAAATAATCATTTTCTATATATACAGAGGATACGTGTTAAGAAATAAATAATAAATATAGGTACTACGTTAGTTGGCAGGCGTCAAACTTTTTGTCAAATGTCAAAGTAAGCATTAGTAAAGTAAAATTGTACATATATACAGTGCTTTAAAAATATATAGATCCGTAATCTATTTAAATCTGAATTCCGAGCTTTACGCAGCTGTCAAATCTTCAGTAAATCCAATGAAGATGCAATTTTTTGTTTGTTTTTGTTTTTTTAATTAAATACAAATTAGTTATATATCAATGGATTTTGGATATTAATGTTAAAAAGATATCGTGTTAGCTAACAACTGTCAATTTAAAAAATATTAGTTCCTTCAAAATGCATACTTTTTTCACCATAATAATATCTTAAAAATTAGACTACATTAATTTAAAAACTCTTTTGGTGCGTGTCTTGTATAATATCAATATTTTTTGTTGAGTAAATTGTTCAGAATTTTTTTTCTCGAAAGTGAAATGTATGTTCTTTAAATCCATAGAAAATGAATTATTAAGCACTTTAAGTATTGAAAATAATAAATAAATGGCATCTTAAGTAATTTGACAGTTACTTTGACATCTGTCGTATTTAAATTTTAGTATAAATTACGTAATTGAAAGTTTTAAAGTATATTATATGTATTTTGTTTAAAATTATTAATTTTTTTCTGTATAACTTAAGAAATACGTTTATTTTATATTTGACAGTTAATTTGACAGCTCTCAGCAATAAAAAAATAGGATATTAAAATTAAATTTTAAAATTAAAAGTCAAAAATATTTATATAGAGACATCCAAGAAAAACGTCATCAAAGTTGGCCAAGAAAAAAAAGGCGTATTTCTATTCTTATTCGAATTTATAATCTTATTTACTTGTCAAAAGTATCACATGATATGACAGCTATTGTTTATTTTACAAATTGTGACAGTCACTTTTCAAAAGTTTGACATTGTGTTTGTTTACCAATTGTTTGGTATTACCATGACGCAATAAAAAACACGAAAAAAATAGAACCAAACAACGTCCAGTTTATTCATTCTGATGCTGCTTATAATTCAGCATTACCCAAAACCCAATATTAAAATAATATTACATTAATATTCACAGTAACAATATTAATATAAAATTAAATTACATTAATATCCACAGTAATATCGTGCGTTACTAAAAAATATTAGATGCGCTTTGTTAATAGTTTTACAAATTTCTTTTTTTTGTAGTCATCGAAAATATTTTTAATAATTTTCGCCTTGTATTTGTTAAATGCCTTACTTTTAACAGTAAATGACTGATATCCTAAAATGACATTTTTCACAATAACTGTTAACAATTGTACTTTTAATCGTTGAAGGAAAAATGTAGGGTTAGAAGAATTAAGGTAATATTGCAAAAAAAAAAAAATATCCGTGCTAGGCGCAATACGAATTTAAAATTACGATGTCGTAGGTAAAGAACGATGTAATATCAATGTCGATACAAAAATCCTGAAAGGAGCCTGTGTAAAAGAAGGGATATTTCCCTCAACTCTACCTCATATCGATGGATATGAGGGGAGGGTCGGATACACACAGTTTGAAATGTTGTTGTCTCTAAAGGAAACTGCCCTGAAAGATGCCCGGCAACATGTGTTGCAATATAAGATACAGATATGAACGTATAGGCGACGTGTACAGGCCCGAACTGACGTGGGATTGAATTCTAGCCGAAATGTGGAAAAAATACTTTTCACTTTTCAAGGACACGTTTCTATTTGTTTTTGAGTGGTATAAAGGACGATAACATAGCTGCAATTGCGATTTTAAAAAAAGAATCTTGAAACAAATCGCGTTTTTTAATAGTTTTTGTTAAAAATTGAAGGTTACATCAATGTTTTTGCAAATTTTAACGATTACATTCAAAAGAGCGACCTCGAAAACATAGGAATATATGGTTTTAGTTGTTTTTTTCTTTATTTTTTCTATCAGTAATATGAGACTCTACGTTCATGTCTCTTGACAGTGCACTTGGGCGTTAAAAGGTTAAGATGAACTGTTCCAAAGTTACCGTGCTCACCGCAAACTACCTGCAAAAAAGACGTTTCTCTTTTCGACTTAAGCTGCAAAAAATTGCTTTTTCAATATTTTTTTCATGAAAAAAAAAAACAATTTAAGTGCTTGAATGTAAGTAATAAATAATGATATGTTGCTGATTGGAATTAAAAATTTGTTTCGTCCTATCATGTACTCTTGAAACTGGAAATTGGCATCCCGATTAAGCTATTAAATTATTATGCAAGGTAGCGTGTAGTTCTGTTCCGAGCGCGGAAGAGATTAAATAAATATTTACCGAATAAGGCCCTGTCCGATGACGTCAGCCATCGATCTGGCCGCCGGCGGCGGCTTGGCAGAGGTAACGGGGTCACTCAGGCCCCCACTCCCCCCCGGACCCGGCCAGGGGGGCCCAACGACCCTTTATTTCGCCCCCCTTTAAGGATAACCCAGGCCTACCTCACAATAACTTCGGCAAAAAAATCGCCAGGCACGCTCCGTTTTTTTCCTAGTTTTATTTTTCAATTAGGAAATGCCCGGGAGGCTATGGAAATTTCGATCCGTCTGTCTGCCTCGCGGCGCTGTTTATTCGTCGTATTTTTGGTTTTGAGTTAATTGACTTTTTGTTCAATAACGGTTATCGCTTTTTGTTGCCGTTGATTCAGAAGTACGGCTATACAGCGAGAGGCAAAAGTTTGGAATACAATAATTTATAAATTCAATTCGAGATTCAAGAGGATCCGTTTTATTTTTTTTTAAGGAGAAAACGTATTTTCTATTTTCATATTTACAATTTAGAGAACATGTTAATGACGTTATACTCGGAATGTGGTGAAAAGATTTTGAAAATATACGCAGAAGATACAGAAAACATTAAAATCTATCTGTCTCGGCGTTTATTCCAAAAAATTCAAAAAACAATTCCAAAGTTTGATTCGATTTTGTCGCTCACTGTATAAGTAATTGAATCGCTTAACAGATTCTGGCAGATTTGATAAAATTGAGCAGTACTTTCGTATTAGAGGCCATTCTTTTTACCCCGTGATAGGGATTTTGGCTTGGTTAAAAGAGCACTAAAGAAATTTGATAGAGTTTATACTCTTCATCAACATGTCGAAATTTTAGCCTCGTGTTCCTCGAAACAGAACCTAAAGGTACATGTTAGATAGATGGAAAAAACATAAATATCAAAGACTGGTGGTTAAGACTATATAAAAAAACAACTACATCAACCGAAACGTCGCAGAGAGGCATACCAAGAAATCAAAAGGTCAATTTTAATATAAGCACTAAGCACGTTCCATAAGTTTTTTTACGGAAGCAAAAAAGTCAAGCAGTCAAGCAGGTACTATTGTTACAAAGGAGTTTATTAACGGTATGGTAAACCACACATTCTGTTTAAAACTAGCTGTTAATTTAAAGCGGCCTGAAGAAATAGCCAATACATCTGGTGATGACGAAAGTACTACTATATTTTGGCAAGATATATTTGAATGGCCTACTCTACAATAAGGTTTCTGAATTGTTTTTTACTTATTTAAATGTAATATTTTTGTAATGCTCTATTAATACAAATTTTTTGAATAAAAAACACATTTTCTTTCTTAACCCTGGAAGTTGATTGCAGAAAGGATACATGTTTCAAATCTTTTTGTTATTTTTTTGCATATCACAATCCATTAATAACACCAGTCGAAAAATAACACCAAATAGTATGATAGAATATGCCTTTGAAGATATGATACCTATTCTTAATATCTAGACAATGGAATTCAAAATAAACCCATTTTATTGATTTTCTCGAAAATATCATTTTGTGACATGTACCCCTTCTGTAATAAGCGATTCAATTAAATAGTATAATATTCAACCTCAGAAACGCTCCCTTGCGCTCTCCTGATAGACTTCAAATGATTCCGATCCGATTCTTTTGACGCTTCGTCCTACTTTCTAGCTTTGAAATTGTCGAAATTATTCCGAAAATACGGCGACGGAATCTCTTGCTAAAATTGAAAGAATTGCGAAAATTTCTTACTGAAACTTATATTATATACTGATATCGATAGATATTCATGATTTAGATGAATCGATGAAAAACTTCAAAAGTTGGAGTAAAAAACTACCCACTAAGCGGTAGGGGACTTTCACGTTTATAGATTAAATTTAAAAAAAACACCTTGTTGAAAAATCGAAACCAGTTTGAAAATCACACCCCTTAACCTGGTAACAAATAATTTGAAAAATAATTTTATAGCTTCTAAAATACCGTATTCTCATATTATTGTTATTATTATTATTATTGTATTTGGAAGTTAATTATTATGAATTAAAACTTGAAAATGTTAATCATAATCGAAATTTTTAATAATAAAATACCGAATAATTAGTTTTATGTTAATAAAACTTGCTATATAAATAAAAAAATAAGATTCAAAATATTTATCATTCAAAATTGCTGTAAAAGGGCTGCAGATGTCCTAACACTCAGGCTTGAAAGAGAGAATAGGAGAATTTCTTCCAAGGATAAGGGTATTGCCTTGTAGACACCCCTTGTAATGCAGCTACTCACCGTTAGGGGTTGCTACGTTTACGTGAAACTTTCAGGGCAGATAAACCTGAACTAAACTGCGTTCAAAAAGATTTAGAAAGCATTGAATCGGTTAAAAAGTTAATAATTCATTAGGACATCAAGCTTAAGAATTATGTTTTTATTAAATACATCAAGTCCGAGATATTCTAGCAATTTTTACAATATTACATATTTTGTCGATGGAAACAATTGTCATTAAATGTAAACGTTACATTATTTTTTAAACGCTACAATAATTCTATACTTCTAATTCCTCGATTCTATCGAATGTATAAAATGGGCGTAAGGTAGATCAGACCATGTAATAGTTTCAATACTTGCGTATATACAAGTTTACCGCAAAGCAACAATTTGGTTCAATGTCGTTACTACATGAAAGAGAGTGGTTACGTAGTGAACCAATTTTTACATTCCAAAGTGTCAAACATATACATATGTAGATATCCTGCATTTTATCTTCAAAACACAAATACGTGTTAACCTCATTCTAGTGGTAGTAGTAATATTAAATAAAAATAACTGTAAATAAAAATAAATACGTGTAACAACCATGTATTTAAAGTTAAATACACTAACTATGTACATCAATGATGTAAAAATAAACAACTATTCTGCTTTACATTCACCATTTTCTATTTCTAGGATTTTCTCCAGAAAGAGGGTCGTACAAATAATGTTTTATATCTTTGGACATTATGAAATCGTAGTGATTCCACCTTTGAAGCCCCATCCAGTGATACCCACATCTAGAAGAATTCCTTAGTTCAGAATATAGTTGTTCGGCATTCTAAAAAATAAATAAACATCAGTTTGTTTGTGCAAAGCATTGTACTTATTAAACATGGACCTATTAAACATTTTTTGTCACTGTTGAACTAAGGAATAGTGTTCAAGAAGTAAGGTCTCTTTGACATGGAGTAATACAAGATGTGAAAGAAAGTATTTTTGTATACAGTGTGTCCCAAGACTGGCAGTACCAGTTTTATTAATGTAAGGTTAATATAAGGAAATGGAGTTCTGGTCAAAAGTAATTTTGAACATGTAGTATTATTCCCTTATCGAGCAGTGTCATATCTGCTCAGTTATGCCTACATCAAAGTGCCATGTGCTGGATATATTTTTGTTTTCATCTATCTAAAGGTAAAATCTACTGATGTTTGTTTCACATGTTGTAAACTAACACGTTTTTTTAACTTACAGGGACTGGAGCCAGCCAATCGCTTTTTCCAACAAATAGGGCAACTGGGATAGAAATCTTCGATATATTATAGGGTGGTGGTTTAAGCTGTCCATATATAATCATATTTCGTGTGAATCCATAGTCATAATGTTGAAATATTCTACTTCTATATATCTGTAGAAAATGAGTCCAAACGTTGACTGCAGCAGTATCAAACCATTTCGAAAGCAGTGGATATGATATCTAAAAAAGATAGTTACATAAACATTTTGAAATTACAGATTGCCTCAGTAGTTTAATCAATCGAAGTTTAAAGTAAATCACAATGAGAATCAGTTACATTTTATATTCAATATTTTTATGATAATAATCATTGTGCCTTGTCTTATAATGCAAAAGTGTTGCAAAAGCTTTTTCGGTATGGCCTACTTGTTTGTATTAAAACTCTATATTAATTAATACTGATCTGAAATCGTTGACAAAATGAAGTGTTTTTCAATACCATATGGTTAATAATTAAAAATTGAATTGTCGCTAAAATGTTACATACAATTTACGTACGTATTAAATGCGTTTTATTTGGTTAGTCTACAAATAGTGGATTTTTACAGTTTGACCTTCAAGGAAAGTGTTATTAGTTTTCATTTACCTTTAAGTGACGTCTGTTTCTTGTATCAACGTTTTACCAGTGACTATTTGTAAACGAGCAATAATTTGTGTTTGAACACAAATTAATATTCATTATCACTAAATGTACGAGCAATGTTGCATACAAATACATAAAGTACAAAAAAGGGTTGAAAAACTATATTGGTTGATAAAAACTGTGGATTACAACAATAATTACTATAATACACAAAGAGACAAGAATAAAATGTTCTTTACATACTTTTGACTTTCAAAATGAATGCTATTGTTAAGAAAGAAAATAGCACAAAATCTGTAGTAACTTCAGTTTTCTAAAAAGTGATCAGCTTTTCATTAAGTGTTGTGTATTTTTTTTAAAGTAAAATAATGTATACAGAGTGTATTCGAAAAAAAATCCATCTACTTTTGTCCAGTATTTTTAGATTAGACATACTTTTTTCTATAGGAGGTAATTTTTCTTAAAATTTCAGAATATGCTATTAAAAAACATTTGAAAGAAAAATGTAGCTGTCGTTGGTCAAAATGTGCTAATGAAATACTCTCATTTTTTTACCGCTTGTTCTTCTGATTCCAAGGATATATAATGTGTAAACATACCAAATACATATATTCAATTATTATTTGAGGTAGCTATTAAAAAAAACAATATTCAAATAAATTGTTACAATTAGGTGCATCTGTCTGCAATGTGCATTTTAGTCTGCCATTATAGTTCCATATGCACATGTCATCGTTATCATATCATCAAAGGTTTATTCGTTATTGTCAGCACCAATAAAAAAAAAATAAAAACTAGAATTATCTCATAAAATTGACAAATATGTATTAATTTTAATTAACAATCATCGTTATCAATAGATAAACCACTTGTGTTTTAATCTTCATATATTCTGAAATTTCATAAAAAAATATTCTCTTCCGCAAGAAAAAAGTTTGTAATTTTAGAAATATTGAGGAAGGCTGTAGCGATAATTCTCAGGGATTTACCCTGTATATACATGGAGTAAAATCGATACGATTTCAACTTACAGCATCCATTTGATCATAATCAAATCCAGCAATCAGATTTATCAATGTCTGCATGAAATACATTCCCCCTGAAGTCTTCAGGAATAGTTCGAAAACTGATGTATAACCTGGTATTATTTCTCCATGCCATAGTGTGTTAATGATAGGCTAAAAACAAAAACAGCCGCAGTAACAAAAAACAAATCCATAAAAACTGTGGTTCAGAATAGAAGTCTGGGTAAATGAAAATAAAATATCACAGGTTTTCAGGCCAATGTTATTACGTAAAATCAAGATGCCATATACATATCTCCAGTACTGTATTTCCATTCTAAATTGAAAATAGTTAGAAAAAAGCAAGGTTGTCAGATATATTTTTAAAATTGCTAAGCTCACTATACAAGTATACTTCATACTTCAGTAAACTGTTAGTTCGTGACGTTCTTAGAAAGCTAGTTTGGAAATATTAAAAAAAATATACATAGATATAAATGTATTAGTTAGAATTAAAATAAAGCGTTTAAAATTGCTGTAAAAAATAATTATAAATTAAAACAACTTTATGTATATTACAATACATAAGAAAATTTTGAAGAACTCGATGCCGCGATCCGCGAGCGAATGCCGATCCAATATACTATTGGATTGCTTTGTATCTAATACTCCTTAAATACTTATTCGGTCCACTGTGCCATAAAATGTTTACGACGTCGTTAAAATGATTTACGACTTTAAGAATTCTACTTATTTAAGACGCCAGTGACGTGTATTTCAGCTAGGTTTATTAACAGACAATTTTTTGAGATTGTCTGGCTAAATGATCATTATTTACAGCAAATTATATTACGAATATTAAGAGTTTTGTGTGCAGGCTAATTTTAATTTCCTATATTGATTTGAATGAAAAAAAAAATTTCACAATTTTCGAATTTATAAAAGATATATGCACGCCCATGGAATCATAAATTTGCACCGCTTTTTTTGTTCCCCAGGCGTATTTATCATTTTCAATTAAAAATAGAAGGACCATACTGTAAATTAGCTTACTTTTAAAACCGGCCACACGTAGGCTGATATCTGTAGAAGCGATTTCGCGCCCTTAAAATTGATCGCCGGCCCTAGTCCTACCATCCCTTTGAGGTTCGCTTCGGCCTCGTCCGGAAAGACCGTGGAGTATATGTAAAAACTCGTAGTTCCCATGGAGTAGCCTATGTAAATCGCTTTCTGTTTTGTTCGACCGTTGACGTATTCAATACTTTTGCCTCACATCGTAGATACCCAGTTCGTGGATGCTGAAAATGATTTGATTTTATCGAGCCTTTCAAAAAAAATCTCATCAAAGTTGGCTGAGCACAAAAGACGGAGTAGAGTCAGCAGCAAAACAATTGTGAAAATACATTTCGATTGAAAGACGTTTTTGTTTTCATAAATGATATTATCTTTTCGATAGCTTTAAACTAATGACAGTTTTTAGACACTTTAATAACAGATATTCCGTCTGAAAGTTGAGGTAAGTAATTCATTGGTTAGAGGAAATGACGACAGACCAATTACATTACACCCTTCATGGTGGTTCCGCCCACCAGAGTGAAGGGAACTCTGATCAGTTTTTTTAATTGTTTGTATTATTACCTGTAATACCAGTAACGGATGTTACTTGTGCTAAGGCTAGTATGTTGCCTGCTATATTCAGTGCCTCTTAAATTTATGACCCACACATCGTATCCCAAATTGCATAGAAAATAAACTGCAATACAATGTAAAATAATTATACACCAAGACACCAAATAAAAAGCGACAAGAAAAAACTATGTCTGTTAATGCTGTTTTAAGTTTCAGGAGTTAATAATATGTACTAAGAAAAAAGCACAGAAAATTCTGAGAAAAGAAACAAACAGACAGTTGTTTGATTATGTAATATTTCCTACTCTTCATAATATGTACTACTCTTTTTATCTCCAGGATAAGATGTCAATTCAAAGATAAATTCACTGAAATCCCACGTAAAAAAGTTCATTTTTTAAAAAGTATCTTCATCCATAAAAACATGAAATGAGTAAAGTTGGCATAAGGCGCTGCAATATACATATAGGCAACTCGAGCAGCATGTGATGGAGGTTGTCTCAATTTGATTTGATTTCAGTGGTCCTGTGACAGCTGGAGCTGTTGTACAACCTCCGTCATACGCAATACGTTGAGGAATGTGATATAATTTCCTGATAAAATATGAAAACATGCAAAAAGAGACTTATGATGTGTACGATTATAAAATGATAATATAACTCACCTAAAGAATCTTCGCCTCTAAAAATCCATCCTAGACCATTCATAGCTATACCGTGGACCAGTATAATAGGCGTATTCCTGGTTACATTAGAGTAAGCTCTCTCGATCAACAATATATACCCATCGTCAGTTGTGATGTAGTGTTCTTCAGCAGTTAATCCCCAACTTTGTATTATTTCGGTCTTCGAAAATTTTAATTAATTTTCGTAATTTAGTCGTTGTAAGAATCAAATTAACGATGGAACAGATATATTAATGTAGCTTGATGAAGAATGCAGCCGGTGAAAACAGATTTTTATTTAAAATTAGTTAGTACATTCAATATCATTTGAATTTTTGAAATAAATTATATAGTACATATGTATATTCGTCAATATTACTATTCAGCCTGTAGAGCGAACACTATGAAGAAAAAGGAAATGTAACAACATACAGGGTGTACCGTTAAACACATTATTTTCTTAATCGCAGCATGTTTTCATCACCGCGTATAAAAACAAGAAACATTTTGAATATTACTTCCGACGCAACTTCAAATGGAATGGAACTCGAACTTCCATCTCTTCAAACAACTGAGACGCTGGTTGTGTAATAAAATTTTGGGACACCCAATATGTACAAGCGATTAAATTTTTACTTACGACATTTTGTTCGCTGATTGGGTTGTTGTAGCAATTTTCGCTGGCATCCAAGTCATACTCTCGAAAAGTCGGGCAAACTCTCACTGCAGCAACAACGTACACACTGATAATATATAATATACCGGTTATTACCAACATGTTTCTTGGGCGAAGCGATGCCACTTATTTTCATATTACTTTAAAAATGTCACATATATAAGTAAGTGGAAGGTAGTACGATCCGATTTTTTGCATCACACTTCACCCGGCATTGACATGTAAGTGAAGAATATCAATTAATATCAATTAATGTGTTAACAAATCAATGTTAATCAGCCACTTAATAGATAGTCCGACTCCTCTCTGAATTAGCAATTTTAGTTAACAAACTCATCTCGAAACAATGAAACAAAAATTTGTAAAACATTAAAACATTGATGAACAACTAAACAGTGGACAGTGGCGGAGCAAGGATGGCTTGGGCCTTGTGCAGAAAAATTATTTGGGCCCCCAAGTCACATTAAAAATACTTGTTTAACGAAAAAAAAAAAAATTATACGAAAACCAACAAAATATGGTGTTTATGGTTATTTTATATTTCACATAAAATAATAACATTATAAGAAAAACAATAGACTAGAATGTCTATTGTAATATATAAAAAAAAATATATAAAAAAATAACAGGGATTAGGTAGTACCATTTCTTAACAAGCTTAAACATTTCGCATATATATTTGCGAAATCATTTTATAATAAACTAGCGACCCGCCCCGGCTTCGCACGGAAAAATAAAAAATGGTTATTGTGGGTTATCCCTACGAGATAGACATATACCATCGCGGACTTTTTTTGTAGACCTTCAGCCAGCGTTTGCAATGTAAGCGCAAAAAAATGTGTTTATTTACGACATCACATTAGAAACCTCTAAAATTATCAGTGTTTCTCTACTATATTATGCATGTATTATACATATAAACCTTTCTCTTGAATGACTCTATCTATTAAAAAAAAAACCGCATCAAAATCCGTTGCGTAGTTTTAAAGATCTAAGCATACATAGGGACAGACAGCGGGAAGCGACTTTGTTTTATACTATGTTATGATTAAATGTAAATAAACTATCATGACCAACTTCGGCATGATAGTAAACATTCTGAAATATGAAAATAAAAAATATCAAAAAGGTTTATTTCGTGCCTTCGCCTCAGCAAAATCATTAACTAGTCTTTTAATATTCAACTATGACGCGGCTTTGTGTTCTATTGCTAATATAGAGAGATCACCCAACCGATTCTGAGATATAGAATTTCTAAGATAATTTTTTATTATATTTAATTTGCTGAACGACCTTTCAGCTGTGGCAACGGAAACAGGTAGCGTCAGAAAAAGAAATAATGCAACATATATTTCAGAAAAATCACTTTGCAGTACTGAATATTTGTTTATTAAAAGTTCTGCAAAATCTTTTACTGACATTTTTTCATCAAGTTTTTCTTTTACAGTTGCAACCATATTAATAAACTGCAAAGTGATTTTTCCTGACAAATCTTCTGAATATTTGTTTCGTAATTTATTACACTGTTCGAGAATGTTACTTTCAGACATATTCATAAGCATTTTAGGAACTAAGAAGCCAAACATAGAAAGTGAGTTGAAGTTGGCAAATCTAGCTACTATGTAATAAAATACATTAATTTTGAATAAGTCCTCACGAGTTTGAAAACGATGATCTACCGCTAACTCATCACAGAGCTTTTTGACTTGGTGTTGACGTTTCATCTGAAAATCTGTTTTCACTTCCCATTTCTTCGCAAGAGCTACGGCTTCTTCTTTCACAGAATCATATGTTGATCGAAGTTGCCTTAATTTATCTCTTGTTTGAGAAAGAGCATTTGCTGCCTCATTTAAGTCAAAATATTTTCTTTGTAGTAGTTTCGATGCGTAATTTATTGCTGCCAATATTTTATGAAGTAGCACACACAATATCACACATTCAAACGTTTCCATGCTCTTTTTCAACTGGCTAACCTCATCTCTCTCATCGTTTTTGGTACTTGTTAACATAAGTTCAGTCAATACTTTATATTTACATTTTAACATTTTATTTTTGAATGGTCTTGGGTCCCCCTAAGGCTTGGGCCCTTGTGCACCGCACAACTGTGCTATGCCATAGCTCCGCCACTGACAGTGGAACATGTTTAAGATTGTTTTAATATTAGCTAATCAATGATTGATAAACTGGATCTAATAATGTAAGATTAATCTGAATATCCTCTCATTTGTCGATTTTATAACATTTTAATTATAAGAAAGAGAGAATGATTCTTTAGAGAACGTTGCTTACATAGTTTAAACCAAATACATTTCTGGTTCGAAGAATTTTCATTGTAAGTCGAAGTGGATCATATACTGTTGGATTCTACGAGGTGTGTAAATTAAGTAATGAGACTGGCAACGTAGCGCTCGATCTAGGAACACTGCGGAGACGGGACTTGTAAGGGCGGTCGGTTAACATGTAATGCACCTTAGTAATAATAAATTGATAACCTTGATACCTATTAAAATTTGTAAAAGATTGCAATCTTACCCACGTAGTTCATTTATTTAATATCTACATTAAACGGTGATTCTCGAAATTGACGATTGCCGAACTGCCAAACCTTTAACTATTGGAATAATAAATGGAATAAGTTGTGTTAGAACTAACAATTAAATAGATGTATTTTCTATTTTAGTTGCCAGTAGCAAATTTTTAGTTTGACTATTTTTGTTTAATGTTTTATTAAATAATATATACAAACATGAACATGCTAAATCGATTTTCTATTTGGTTCATGATTAAACGAATCTCAACGAACAACGAATAAATGAAAAACAAAAAAAAATGAACTACTTTATTTTGCAAAAAACGTTGGCAAAAGCTCGTATTATGTAAATTTCAAACTTAGGACTAGCTAGAAGTTCGTCATATTTTTTTCGGACATTTAGGTGTTGAGAATGTAGAAGATCTACCTTTTTTCACTTAGTTTTGGTCTTCCTCACTGGCGAATGGTTTCATCAAACTAAGACCTTACACGTTCCACTCTCCATTTCTTCAATCACTTCAAATAAATGCGTGTATAAATATGTATTTAAGTCTTTGGCGGATATAAAGTCAATGTGGTTCCACTTTTCAAACTCTATCACGTGGTATCCACATCTAGATGTCTTTGGTAGTTCAGAATACAGTTGCTCAGCGTTCTGAAAAATAATGAAAAATTGTATTTGTTTCAATGAGACCAAAAATAGCCATTTTTTGATCACTTAACTTAAGTTTAATTCAAAACCGGACGCGCTAGAAAATTTGAAATTGGAAGATTCGGCTCCTTCTTACAAGATGTTTCGCGAAGTCCTCCCGGTCTTCAGGAAACATCCTGTATGCTGACTGTACCGTTATAATACACACATAATGTATTTTTTCCGCTTTTAATTCAATATCGTCTGGAAGACAACAAATTGTTAGGTATGTCTTAACAATCAAGTATAGGATCCAAATCGCATGTTATGGAATTAATAATTATTAAATCAGAACGGAATATTGGAAAGTGACACCTTTGAATGAGTTTGCAATATTTAAATAAATCCCCACCCTGAGCTCGCTGAACAAGCTAGTGGGTCGTTCAGTTTGACTGTAGCAGTCGTTTGAGTTAGTCTACGCACCAGTGATGCGTCGAAAAAAATGTTTTGGAGTTTGTTTGTTTTTGTCAGATGGAGCAACGGGAGAAAGTTTCTCGTTAAACTGGAGAAAACTTTTACAGAAGCTTATGCAATGTTAAAAGAACTGTACGGGAATGAATTTTTATCCCGCACACAAGTTTTTGATTGGTTTCAACGGTATAAAGAGGGGGTGTGAAACGAACGAAGACAATCCGCGCCCCGGAAGCCCTAAACGTCAAAAATGGACGAAAACATTGGAAAAATTGGTAAATTAATCAGCGAAGATCGTCATCTAAGCATCCTAGGGCTTGCTGAAATAACAGGAATCGACAAAGAATGTGTTCGCCAGATTTTGCATGAATCGATCAACATGCTCATAAGTTTGCGCAGAAATGGTGCCACAACTCCTTACTCCCAAGTAAAAAGGAATCAAGAATGAACATTGTTAGACACGTTGACACTGAAGGGGACAAGATTCGAAAGTGTGGAAGCGGTTAAAGCAAAAGAGATAGAGGTTCTGAACCAGCTGAAGTACATTGAAGGCGAAAAAGTTGCTACTGTAATTAGTAATGAATAAAAATGGTTACGACAGCAGGTCGGTTATTTAATAGCCACACCTCATATACATCTGTATGTGCAACATAGCTCTTCTAAAAAGTTTTGTCTATACTTATTGTCTAGCGTTATTGAGACCTTAATGTAATTTTAAGTAAATACTTACGACACATGAATGATGTGTTCAACAATTATGTGGTAGGTCTTACCGTTGGTGTAGCTAGTATATCGTTTGCTCCGACAAATAAGGCAACGGGAACAGCCACGTTGGACAGGTTATAGGATGGTGGACGAATTCGGCCATAATTTATAACATTTTGTATCGTCCCATGGTCGTAGTTTTGGAACACGCCATCTTGATATATCTGTACATAGTGAGAATATACTTCTGCCCCCACTGTGTCGATCCAGTATGGGTAAAGTGGGAACGTATACTACAAAATAGTGCAATATAAATACTTTCGATTATCATTATTAGATAGACCTATTACAGTTTTGCGACAATCCATTTTAGTCGGCGAAACGGCTTACTTGTTTTGATTTTGAATGAGTAAATTGATATTAGATCACCTTTGTGAGTTGTTGTGAATTTTAATTGATGGGACAGACTATATTATTCCTAAAGCAACAACTTTATGAATGGTATCTCTTATCGTTATTTGTTAGTTGTGTCATACGCACTTACAGGATCCATTTGTTGATAGTCATAGCCAAACAGCAAATTCAATAAAAGTTGCGCTGCATACATTCCGTAAGAGGATGTTATAAACCGACTGAAGATCTTTGAAAAACCTGGTAACATTTTTCCATTCCATAAGCGATAGATAAAAAACTAAAAAAAAGGGATTCAGATGAATTTATGGTCATTCAAGAATTACGCCTATTATTTATGCTGCAGTTTATTAAAAAGAAAAATTGAAATCGACTTATGGCCAAGATATTTTTTTATTTATTTTTTTTGGTTTGGTTGGATTAGGTCCAGGAGTAAATAACAACTATTCGATTTTTGCCAACGTTTCGGAGCTTTATTTCTCCTTCATCAGGGCTCAATCAATGTTGTTATTGTTGTCATGTAAGGTGGTACGTTACAAACATTGGCGGCACTGTCTATATACTCATTACTATAGTAATTTTTAAAGTGTATTGTCCTGTTAATAGTGTTTTGTCTTTATCTTTATACATTTACTATATATGTATATAGACAGTGCCGCCAATGTTTGTAACGTACCACCTTACATGACAACAATAACAACATTGATTGAGCCCTGATGAAGGAGAAATAAAGCTCCGAAACGTTGGCAAAAATCGAATAGTTGTTATTTACTCCTGGACCTAATCCAACCAAACCAAAAAAAAAAAAAACTAATAGAGAAGAAGGTCGCTAAATTCCCCACAGATATTTTTTTATTATTATGTAATCCATTTATTGTTTGGGTTTATATCAAATGACATGACGAATGTTTTTTTTTTGTAGTTAGAGGTAAAACACGAAAACATCTGCTTTCTCATACAGCACAGGAAATTGGATATTTGATTTAGAAGATACTGTGAAAAGGCATACAGCAAACATTCAAAATGAAATGATATAAGATTAGGAAACAAAGTAATTCTGAAAGCTGTAGCTGTACACATACATATGTATATGTATATAACGTATTTACTTACTCTCAAAATGGGCCATACGAGGTGATGCCCTGAATACTTGGCAATCGATGTGATCCCTTTGAAATTGATCACGGGCGCTAGCCCAATCATTCCTTTAACGTACTGTTGAGTAATATTTGGAAACGTTGTGGCATGAATAAAAAACGATGTCGTTCCCATCGAGAAGCCTATGTAAATCGCTTTTTCCTTTGTTTCCTTGTAGACATGCTTAAGGGCTTTATTGATGTCGTGGACACCTAATTCATTTATACTAAAATAATAGTGTGCATTTTTGGTAAATATTCAGAATTATGTCATAAAAACAAAGGTACAAAAAAATAAGTAAAATTTGTAAATTGTCTTGTGTTTCATTAATTCAAATAAAAGTAATAATATGTAATTAAAGTGAAAAGTTAATAATAATTGAAATACATACATGCGTTTCTTAAACATGAATAAAAAGTATTATACTCGATACATTTTCTGTTTTATTTGATTATTTAAGTTTTTAATAAAAAAGTTTTTTTCTAACGAGTTACTTTTTTCAATTTACTTCAGCATTTCTATTTCTCCATTTTTTTTGACGCAGTTTGTCAGATGCCGCCTGAAACCTTCGTTTTTGGATTTTTCTAGTTATTTTGCCTTGATCGATCATCAATCGGGTGACAGTATCGAAAGAGCGCCAGTAAATAAAATACCGTATTTAATTTTGAAAACAATGAAGAAGTGAGATAAATATGGCATAAACAATTGGCGTAAACATGTAATATTTCAAATTGGTAATAGAATATAAACCGTATTTCCAATTAAAAGTTGACGTAATCTGAGAACTGTATTTTTAGTTAGGTATTGTTGCTGTTATCAATATGACTACAGTTACAATAATTTACTTAACAGCCAATAAAAATATGTGATATATGACGGTGTAAAGAACTTTGAATTGTGATAAAAATATTGATACTTTTATACTCTGAAAGATTTTCTAATATACAGTTTAAAAATAAAAAAGAGACAAATTGGCAAGGCAATCAGCAAGAAAGGTACAACTGAAAAATTAAAATCTGGCTCAGAATTTATCCATCATGTCAGGGATTTCAGATATTCGAGGTTAATAACAAAAAATTGGCTTTTTGGCTATATTTGTTTCTGTTAATTGTATTGTCTAGTACCAGCTTTAACCTTTCAAAAAAAGTTTTTGATCGCATATTTACAATTTTTTTACGGGAGTAATGGCTTTTTAAAGATGAATGCGTTTGAATACTTATGAGTTGGTGAAAGAATATAATTTAACTTTCTTTTAATTATCTGATTCTGATGAAATATGGTATGCAAGAGTTTTTGGTGTCGCTGGTTATGGATCCGGTGTCAGTTTTTCTAAATTCAAGATGGCGGATGTAATATGGCGAAAGTCGTTTCCAAAAAAAATAAAAATAAATAAAACTTAAAATTTTATCCACCACCTTAAAAAACACTATAAAAGTATAAATTACCTATATGTCCAGTATTTTGCATCGTTAAAATTTAACGTCATATGACCTCTACTGTACCATGTACCTCTGAAGTTGAGGACCCACACGTCATATCCTAATTCGGTCAGCAAGAAAACTACGACGAACAGTACAATTTATAAGAAATAGTGCATTTATAAAATTCGTTGAAAGGTTTAGACTTCTGCAAAACAATTTTACTTACCTAATGACTCTTTTGCTTCATCACGTATGCCAAACCGTTCATAGCAATTCCATGTGTAATGATAATTGGATATTTTCTTGAGACTGTCGAAAAAGCCCTTTCGAGCAGCAAAACGTATCCATCATCAGTTACTATGTAATGCTCTTCAGCAGTGACCTTCCAACTTTGTATGATTTCCGTCTTTAAATACGATTTAAGTTAATTTACTAGATTAAATGAGGAAGAGATTAACACAGCAACTTTTTTTTTAGAATTTGCATTGGCAACAGAAGAATATAAAAATCAAACTTTACAATCAAATAAACTGGTCGTCAAAATTAGCGTAACACTTTTTACATTAACGTCATTTGGGTTCTATTCGAGTTGATACGCTGTGACTTAAAAACGGTTCGCAGTCCACACCTCCAAAAAGCAACCCCATATCGAAAATTTAATTCGCAAGGGTAAAAAATGAAAAACGCTCGGGTAAAAACTCCATCCCGGCATACATTAACCCATTAACGCCCAAACGGACACAATTTTTCGTCCTTTTTAGAGCGTCAATCTCGAAGGGAAATTAATGAATTCACTCAATAAAAACCACTTATCCTAATGTTTTCGGATGTGATCCTTCGATTTCCGGGGTCAGAACTGTGATTAAATGCTCTAGAAAAAAGTATGGCTGACTTTGTGGAGAAAAGTATTGAAAATTTGGTGTTTTTTTTTACTTTTTTTTTTATAAATAGAAAATATATATTTTGAATTCGGGCGCATTGACGATTTTTTTTTCCGGAACTTCCTCGCATATTTATTCAAAGAATAGTACGTAGAACGTACTTTCTGGTGGGTGTGGAAAAAAATCGTATATGCACCACGAGAAACAAGGCTGTGTACTTCCGGCGAGTAGTTTGCGCCCGAGCATCCCTAAGTGCATAATATATAATTCTCATGATTTCTTCATGAGAACCTCAACACCGGAAAAAAACCTCGTTTTGAGATTAGAATGCATTTATATGCAGATAGAAGGCATTTTTATGAAAAAGATTGAGAGGACATTTTCCATAAAAATTCTACGTAAAATATGACAATGAAATTTTTCCGTTTTCAAATTTTGAATTTTCAAGAATGATGTCCGCCATATTGAATCCGCCATCTTGGATTTCAGACTTTTTTCACCAGGAATAACTCAAAATGTTACTAAAACACTAAATGACATAGGAAAAGTATAATTACAAACCCCTATTTACTTTTGATAATGAAAAACGCGCCATTTCTTGAGAAATCCGGCCGCCATTTTGGATCCGCCATCATTGAAAAATGAAAATTTAGTCAAATCTATTCTGTAGTATTCTTTTGTTTGAGGAAAATGACTGTGGATCAAGAAAAACTCACAATAACATTATTTTCTCGTTAATACTAGAGAAAAATTCATATTTCATGAGATTTTATGCAATGTCCGCCATTTTGAAAAGATTAGAGTCAGTTGAGGTCGACAAAAAAGTCCTATCATCAACTCCAACTATTGCTCCACCTCCCTCCACAATCTGGAGTAGGGTAGAGAACTTTTTGGACTAAAGAAAATATATATAAAAAAAATCCCCAAATTTTCAGTACGTTTCTCCATAAAGTCAGCCATATTTTTTTCTAGAGTATTAATCACAATTCTGACCCCGGAAATCGAAAGACCACATCCGAAAACATTAGGATAAGTGGGTTTTGTTGAGTGAATTCATTAATTTCCCTTCGAGATTGACGCTCCAAAAAGGACGAAAAATTGTGTCCGTTTGGGCGTAAATGGGTTAAAACCTCCTCAATAAGTTGTGGCATCCCGCACCAATTTATTAAGCAGCATTAAAATTGTAGCCTCAAGTGTCTAGTTTTCAGATCTGGACTTAAATTTTTTTTAGCGGGAGTGGTTCTCACGTAATCACCCGAAAACCAACAAAAAAAAATTCCAAAGTCTTTAAAATGGTCTGTGGACTTCAAAAAAAAATTGTTGTCATCATGCGACCATAAAGTTCTTTTAGACAATTTAATCAGCTTTAATTTGACCTCTTAACGAGCTCCGTACGATGATTTGCCGCGGAGTTATCGTCGATAAAAGCAAAAAAGTCCTTTTCAACTTTGACAATCAATTACTTGGGAACTAATGATCGTACAGAACATGGAGGTAGGGTTTTGGAAACTGAAAACCATTCTCTATAAGACACAATTGGGGGCGATTGAAAAATTTTTTTTGAAGCGATAATGTTGGCTGAAAAAAAGTTAAAAACCTGCGAATTTAAGGATATTTGGAAAATTTGGTATAACTTTGGATATAGTAGATGAACGAAGGATATCGTCGGTAATTTTTTAACCTCAAAATGTCTCCAAAAAACCCTCAAAGGTGCAAAGCGCTGCGATTTTTTTTCTTAGTGTCTTAACTTAGTTCTTTAAAATTTAACATGCGGATAAAAGACTGCACCTACTACTGGAGAAGTTTAAAATGCCATTTGAATTACTCACGATATTCTGATGGGTTATGGGGCTGTCGACGCAGTCTAAGTCAATAAGCCAGTTGTCGTACGCAGAAAATGATGGGCACTGCCTCAAAGCGTTGGAAAAACTTAAACCGTAAGTCAAACATATGAAAGTTAGTACGAACATTTCTTACAATTAGATGTTTGTTATTTACCTTAATTTAGATTTCAGAGGTTTATGATTATATATGGAGTTTTTATCAGAACGCGTGGGTATTCATAAATTCTGAGTAAACAGGACCGTAACCGCTGAACTAATGCAGAAATTATGAAAGTGAGAAAAAAATCTGAGCAAAGCGGCTATTAATAAACAAACTAATTAACCTTGTGGTAAAAAACATCTACTGATAGTACGTTCTGCCTGGTGTTGCAAGTAAATAGTGTTATATTTATCATTAGTTATGGTTTTGTTAACAGAATACACGATGTCAGAGTTGTAAGCACGATTAATTCCTCTATCTCGATCAGAAAATATAGCCTTTTTGCAGTTTTCTTTTGTAATAAATATTTGACAGTATTTAATATATTTGCAAGTAAAAAGTAAATAAAAAGATTAAATGAATTTATCACTTTACGTATATGTAATATACTGCAACAGAATCTAAGGTAGAATTAGCCGATCAGTAAGGAATTTCGACAATTCCTCAAAAAGCACCTAAAAAATAACCAAAACTCCAAAACAAATAAATTAAAAGTGTTAACCACGTTAATTGTAAACCTAATGTAACCTAAGACAACAGATTTACACCAAGAATTTTAAACTGAGAATTTTTAACCTAACATAACCTGAGACAAGAACTTTGAACCGAAAACTTAATCCTATGATAAATTAAGACAATAACTTTTAAGTTTCTAAAGCAAGAACTATTAGGGTTCAGAGGTCTTTCTGTAAAGTTACTGTCTTACATTTTACATAGCCAGAAATATTTTTTATTTTATCGTTGAGTTTTTTCGATATTTCTTAATATGGAATTTAAGAAGCTTAAAGCCGGAACTTTTTGGTGTGTTTTGGTTTTTTTTTGGTGTGTTTTGAGGTTATGTCAAAACTCCTAACTGATCGACTAATCTGATCTCATATTCAGTCTTAGCGCCTCAAATTACGTATAGATATAGTGATCGGCTCATTTAACCTTTTTAATTACTTGTTTGGAATTTTCGAGCATATTAAAGGTTTTTTTTGAGGTTATGTCAAATATCCTAACTGATAGGCCAATTCTAACCTCAGATTTGATCTCAGCGCCCCCAAAATACGTATGGAAATGGTGGTCAGCTCATTCTCTTTTCATTTACTTGTTTGAGATTTTGTTTGGCATTCTTATGGTGTTTTTTGAGGTTAGGGAAAAAGCAAGAGCCAATTGGACAAAACGAATATTGGATTCGTATTCAGTGAGTCAAAATGCATGGAAATCCATAGATCTGCCTTCTAGCATTCACCTTTCATTTTTTTTGTGTGCCTGTGTTATCATGGTCATATAAATGTGTCATACCACTGGTCAACAACAAAAAAAAAACAATAGTCCGTTTTGTCCCTTCAGACCTGGGTTTCCTCTAAATTCCATTTTTTGGGTAAAAGTTGCCCCAAAATTATAACAGGACTTTTTGTCATGATAAAACCAATTTTATTATTAAAAATAAAATTTCCCGCATTAGTTTCCTGCTATAACCATTTTGAGCCACAATTTCAACCAAAATTTCATTTTTCCGAATTTTATTTGAAATATTACTCAAATTTACTGTTCGTAAAGAGAATAAGTTAGAACCTATTGGCACTCCTCCCTGAAACAGAAATTCTCTGTAAAAGGATTCATCGCAAGGACGATTTAAAATATCTTCAACAGTATTCTGCACAGAAATATTCTTGTTATTCGAGTATTTTACTTTTACAGAAACCCTGCCAGGCCTGAAAACTTCACAAGAACGTTTCAGTTCTCTTCAAGGATGTGCTGAATCCTTCAGCTATTCTCAAGGATTCAGCTATTCTCCGCTACGGGGCGCCACTTTCCATGAGCTCTATTTCGTCTGATCCTGATGATAACTAGCATTATTACGTTTAAAAGTGTATTTTGGATTAGCGACTTGTTTTACTAGAGTGGAATGTGGAATTTAACGCATATTATACAATCATTATAAAACCTTCATCGTACAGTACGTAGATTAAATGGTACTTAAATAAACTTAATTTCATAAGTCGATATTTTAAAATAATTGAGAATATGTTATATAGCTACATATATCAAATATAGCCTCTGCAAAAACAATGAGTACATAACAATACTGTTGAATATTGTCAGTAAAAAAAAAGAAAGGTAGAAATTACTAGGTGATTATCAGAATATGATTTTGTTGGACTATTATGAAAACGTTGTTTTCGTTTTAACATATTTTAGACCAATTTTTGTTATTCATCACGTTGTTGCACAGACCAATAAGTCGATGCCGAAATATTTCCATTTTCTCGTATTTCGACGTGAGCCTTCCAATATTTTTCTGGATGGCCTATTACCGTTGTTGCAAGTCCCTGTCTGTTTGAAAATGTAAACTGAAACTGTAGAACATAAATCAGAACATATTGATAGACAGGGACGGCCCTAGCCAATTGGGCACCTCATTTAATTTTATATAACTTTAGTATCAATGTCATTTACGAAGTGTTTATAAAAGTAAATACAGTAATAACGTGAAAATTATGTTTTATGACTAACATAAGAAAATAACAAGAACAATTTCAGGATACTTTATGCAACATATACAGGCTGTCTGATAAAAAAAACGCCGCGAGCCATAACTCCGTTATTTGTATGTATTTGCACTGCAGTATTTTTCAACTTTTTTTTTTCTGAAACGCGATAGTCAACTTTTTTTTCAAATGGCGAATCCAACGATGTATAACAAATTGACTTTTTGTGAAACATTTATTGCAGAAAAAGTGCCAAAATGTTTGTCAATATCGCAATCGGCATCCTACCGGCTCGGCTAACTGATACCAAACGTAGTTTGACTAATCTAATCACGTATGCCGTGGAAAACAAAAAATTATACAGCAAAGCAAATACACATGTCATTTCAGCGTCCGCGTCCCAGTCTTTTTTCGCATTCTACTTTTATGTCATTTCTGCATTAGGTTATTTTTTGTGAAATAAGCTTAGCAGAAAAAAATGTTTTACAAAAGTCAATTTGTTATACATCGTTGGAATCAGAAAACAAATTTGCATAGTAATTTACAAAAAATCCTATATTGCCATTGGAAAAAAAAGTTGAAAAACACTGCAGTAGTCTCCCTTATAGTTCATTTAGAGCCGTTTCATGTGTTTTTTTTTTGTTTTTAACATCAGGCTACAAATAACGGAGTTATGGCTCGCGGCGTTTTTTATCAGACAGCCGGTATATATGGCATGAAATATACGAATATGCATTACATGACATATTTATAAATATTTCAATATTAGTTATGTTTTAAGTGAAAATAAAATTAAAAAACTTTTCAATCCTCATCATAATGATATGCATTTTGTAGATCATCCAAATATATATATATATATATATATATATATATATATATATATATATATATATATATATATATATAAACCCTAAAATGCGGCAACTGCGACCTATAATTGACGTTTTTTTTTTTTTGTGATATACAGAACATATTTGGAAATACAGAAACACCTTACATTATTTTATACCTATTATCTTGTTATTGTAGCTACCTACCGAGTTTTTTATTCAATAGATGTTTTTTGCAACTTTTTTTACCGCTTGTAAAAAGCTGACTGGATGAGTGGTTCGAATGCCTACGTGCTTAGACTGCCAGTAAACATAGTAACCAGAAACAGCAGGAGACTTTTCTCCCTTTATTCAGCAGTCATTTAAACATTTAAAATTTACTCTCTACTGTGCAAATTTCTTCCAATAATCAAACGTATATAATGGCTATCTGCAAATTGACCTCTACTTTTTATTTGGGTATCTATTGGCCTCTATTTTAGTTTCCAAGACATGTTATACGTTTACTTAATTTTTTTTTATTTAGTGTCACGGTCAATTGGCGCTCGAGCCGGTCCTGTCCATTGGTAGAGGTGGTCTTGCGGACGACCGAGACGTACCAGAAAAATGGGAAAGTTGGCGACGGAAACAAAGTAACAACACCTGCTACGCTCGTAAAAATCATATCGGCGCCGCTAACTGGGCCCGTTTGGAATTATTCATTTTTCGACGGAGGCATCGAAATTCCGATGGCGCTTATTACGACCGGCGTTATTTATTAATTATCGATCGGAAACGACGTCGGCCGGAAAACGAAACGCTAAACGAAAAAAAGTTCGGGAAAATTTTAATAATTAATATAGGCTAATAATATAACGGGCCTTCTCTTCTGTAGAGTTTGAATTAGGCGAGCGAGGGAAGTTTGGAACACAAAGTGCTGTTTTGTATATTCTCTCGCGCACATGGGTATACAGAGTGTTTACATACTTCATGAACAAAAAAAAACATAGCATTGCATAGCAAAAACATATTGTTATATTTTGGTAAGATGTAATTATTTATCGACAAAAACAAAAAAAAACAGTCCATAAAATATAAAATTAAACCCTTTTAGAACCACTGGCTGGAACTAGTGTTAAGCGAGTGAGTTCTTTAAGAGTCAGTTTCTGAAACGTAGACTAAATTGTTGTAAAGTGTTCACATATCAAAGGACAGTAGTATTATGTCAATTCCGCGCTACTATACGAGGTGTATAACTTATGTAATGCACCCTAAGTACAAGTTTGAACTTGTTATAGTCACTTGTTTGTTCTTTGTGACTGTTCGTAAACTGTTTTTTTTTAGTGTTTTAAAAATGAGTTACATTAATTTTGAGCAGCAGTGTGCTATCAGGTTTTGCTTCAGACTTGGACACAGCGCAACGGATACTTTTGCAAAACTTCAACATGCCTAAGGAGACAGTGTTTTTTTACGATCATAGGTTTTCCGGTGGTTTAAGGCATTCTCAGAAGGAAGAGAGTCGATTGAAGATGAACCACGCAGCGGAAGGCCTTCATCTTCAAGAACCGATGAAAATGTCGATAGAATACGGGATCTTGTGCGTTCAGATCGTCGGTTGACAACAAGAATGATCGGGGAAGAGTTAAATTTGAATCACATCATTGTTGATCAGAATTTGACTAACGAATTGGGGGGTGAGAAAAATCTGCGCAAAAATGGTTCCAAAAAACCTTTCGCAGGAACAAAAGGACATCAGGAGAGAAAGGTGTCTTGACTTTTTGGAATCGGTTGAAAATGATCCCCATTTTATGGAACGTGGTATTACTGATGATGAGACTTGGGTGTTTGAGTACGATCCAATTAAAATACCGACTTGTTTTGACCAATGCAACTGGGAGTAACCCCTTAGTCTACTGTTATCTGTATGTAAATCAGTGGCGGCTCGTGAGTATGTTACATGGGTGGGCACAGGCTGTGTCAGTAGGATTACTTACTAGCTACCAATGGCGCCGCAGGCGAAAATTTTTAAAATTTTCAAGGTCATGCGTTTTACTGACACTTCAGAATTTCAATGAAAAATTCTTTTATACAAAAATATAGACTTTCACAAGAATAATTTTTGGGATTCGGTAGCTTTTTGAAATAATATTTAATCACGAATATTGAGGGCATAAATATATTAAAATAATGGGTCGCAACATGTGAAAAAAAATTGATATAGATATCTTACCGTTATTTGTAGAGGAAATCAGCTCGCCTGTCCTTATTGTTAACAAAAAATTAATACAATTAATTATTTTGTTTAAAATATGTCTGTTTTTATCCACATTTTAATTGTGACGTCTTATATTTTCACGATAAGCACTATAAAGCTGTTGCCTTATGTCTACTTTTCCCAACACACTAAAATCTAAGATGTTATGTAAATGTTTTTCATTGTAGCTAGCATGTTTCTTAGCTCGTTCATTTAAATGTTTTAAATCACTCACCCCTTCTTGAGTCCATGCACTTCGGTTGCCACCCATCACTAAACAAATTTCTTTTAGGACACCCACATAACCACTTAAATCTGTCGTAGACACTACTATTCAAATTTCGTGAATAATTTCGCGATTTTCTGTTTTGTAAATAATCAAATCGGGTATCGGCCTTCCTAACCGTTTAATTTCCGTTCGGATCTCGTATGTAATATCTTTATTAGTCAATAAAAAGTCCACCGAATTCATTTTGAAACGTTTCACAATCAAAAACAGTAAAAACACACTTCTCAGCGGAGAAAATAAACAAAACACTAAAAACGGTCACTCAACAAGTGTGACCCGTTCAGCTGATTTAACGACGTCTTCTGTCCTGCAATCGTCGCCAAATTTACCAGTCACCGAAAAAGCCCGATTAAAAACGAGGGCTGGGAAACTGTGTGCCCAGGCAAACGCGCGCGAAATACGAGGAATTCAGAGTACGGTGGTTCGGTGCTCGATCGATAGTCTGTCATATATATGTGATAAAAATCATTATTTGTGGTATAAAAGGAATAATAATTAGAATATGAATAGTTTGTCGTATACAATTAATTGATATTATTGTAACAGTAATTTATAGTAAATTAACACAAAAGAAATATTTTCTATTGAAATTTGGGCTGGGCACGTGCCCCTGTGCCCTTTATCACCAGCCGCCACTGATGTAAATATTCTTTTATAATACAATTTTCATAAATAATGTAAAAATTACAGTCTCTATACTAATTCCCCTCTTAAGCTAATTTTTCTTACGAACTAACCGAACACTTTTCACCGGATTTAGTATTCCGGTAGTAGCCCAGATTATATTAATATTCCATCAGCGAGGCCTCCTAACAAAACAGTTCATGCAAAGTGTATAGTCGCAGTAAAAATTAAATTAGGTTCAGCCGGAGAGAGGTATACAGAGAGTAGGCGGGTGCCCCATGAGGCAGGTCATTCACGTTTTATCGAATTATCTCCTACACTCCGACTTTCTTTTGATGAAACTGCTTTGAAGACGGAAATTAGCCCTCAAGGTAGCCTTCGGGTACAAAAACCGTATAAAGTATGTACGTAGAAAAGGACAACGTAATTTACTTTTGCATTTAGACCTTTTCTTGCGTTTCTGACATTTATTTTAGGTTAATAAACAAATATTTATGCCATGTCCATGCTACGTAGTAGTTTAATAAAGTAATAACTTTTAAAAGTATCTATTGTTTTTTTAATAATTCTTGATAACAGATAAACATTACTGAAACGTAGTGTAATATTAAAGAGACATCCAAAACAAAAACAATCAAAAACCAACAAATTTGGCTATGGACGAGAGAGATAGAAATAGTGGTCATGTCTAAGCTTTTCGGTTAGGTACATATGTCAAACTTTTGACAAATGACACACAATTTTTTAATAAATAATGGCTGCCATATAAGGTGACCGCTTTGACAATTACATAAGGCTATAAATTTAAGATATACGTCTTTAGATATATAATAGAAGTACTTTTTTTTAACTCGGCCGACTTTGACGACGTTTTTGGATTGCTCGATAATATTCAGTTTAATTCATTCTCTGTATGACTGTCCTAACAATTTAGATTTTCGACGTTGTTTTGAATATTGTTTTTCATAATTATAATTGTTCAGGTGGAGGACGACTTTGAGGACGTTTTTTTCTTACGATATTTTTTATACAAACATTATTTTTCATAAACTGACAACCAAAAACTATTTGAAATACTAGATAAATACTTACTGTGTGTTGCTATATTTTTTGACGAACTTTTGGTGACCGTCTTCCTGCAAAAAAGAAAACTATTTTAATATTGATATTTAATTAATTAAATTAAATTACGAGGTGTGTAAATTAAGTAATGAGACTGGTTTTTTAATTTTTTTCGAATAGAATTACAATTCAGTATAGTCTTCTTCAAAATAACTTCCTTGAGAAGCCACGCAGTGTGGAGACGGTTCTTACATTCCTCATAGCAGTGCTGAAACTCATATACTGGAATAGCCTCCAGCTGGCTGGTTACAGCCGTTTGAATGTTTTCTATGGTCCCAAAAATCACGTCCATTGAGGTGTTCTTTCAATCTCGGGAAGATGAAAAAAATCACAAGGACTCAAGTCAGGCGAATAAGGAGACTGAGGAGCCACAAGAATGTTTTTACTCTTTTCCTTCTGATAATGCCTTCAACAAAACACAACGCCTTAAACTGAAGCAGAACCTGATAGCACAACGTTGCTCAAAATTAATGTCACTCATGTTTAAACGCACTAGAAAAAATCGGTTTACGGAAACAGTCATAAAGAACAAACAAATGACTCTAACAAGTTCAAACTTGTACTGAAGGTGCCTTACATGTTAACCTACCGCCCTTCAAGTCCTGGACCCGCAGTATTGCTAGATCGGGCGCTACGTTGCCAGTCTGGTTACTTAATTTACACACCTCGTATATCCCATGTTCAATATTTTACAGGGTGATATTTCAAGGGTGATTTCATTAACTTTAAGATAAAAAGTTCTTATAATTATGTGGTCAAAAACGTTTCGAAGACGCGGGGGTATTAAATTATTACCTCTTTGTTACTTCTTATTTATTTTTTATTTATTAGGTATTTACTTACTGACTCCTGAAATTTTCAAATTTCTGCATTAAGTAGTAAAGTTTTAAATCAATATTTTGTAACATGTTTGAACAGACGATATGGTTTTGCATTTAACACCCTTCCGAATTATCTATTAACGTCTTGCCCCTTAACAAAAAAATATACAATGTCACAGTTCATTTCTCGCAATTAAAAAGCTTTTATCTCCCCTAAATTCGGCTGTTTCTTCCGCCTCAACTTCATCTCGACTCAACTTCCCTGACGCAGCCGTAGCTTCACAAGTAATAAGCGATACTGACAGCCGCTAAGATGTGGTTTTTCGCGTCTGAGGCTTCCCGGGGAACTTTCCTGAAAAGTTCAGTTAATGTGTCATTTCGAAAGTGTCCACGTCTCCGGGAATTATCCCGATTCACTGGGGATTAGCCGCAAGCCAGGGATGGGGTGCTAATTGGCCCATAGTTGGAAAGGCCAGTCGCAAGTCGCTGGAGCAATTTGGGTTAGGGACTTAAGGCTTTAACGGACAATCAAACTAAGGACATTATGTTAGGAAGAAAATTTCAGGATGGTAAAACAGATACTAAAGTATTTTTATTCAGATTCAAAGTAATTTACACATAGGTTGTGGAAAAGCAATAGAATTTTTCAACTTAGTTCGTTTTAAGATAAAAAGGAAAACTCAAAATGAATATTCTTTAGAAAATAATTGAACTCACTTTTTTTAACACTAGAAGTAAGAAGACATTAAACAAACGTTATCAAATGTGTACAACGAGAGAGATGGAAATGGCAGTTGTGTCGAAGCTCACATTCACGAAGGACAGAAGAAAACGTTGTTAGAAAGAGAGTTAGGCAAGTGATAACGAACAATCCAAGAACATAAATTAGCCATCTGATATTGCCAGCAAGTCCCTCAATGGCAATATCAAATATGTCAATGAATTTTGAAAAATGATTTGGAGCTTCATCTACACTAGTGAAGAAAATTAAAGGGTCAAAACATTTTTCCGAATTTTTAGTGATTTTTCAGAATCTCAGTGAAAAATGATCTTATCGAGGTCTAAAAAAAAGCAATTTGAAGTTTCTAGTTTTGCGATATTTTGGCAAAAAATATAACCTGTGGATTGGAAAAAATGGTCCCATCCATTGGCCAGCAAAAAGCCACCATTTAAATCCACTAGATTTTTTCCTTTGGGGCACTCTCAAGAACAATATTTATAGCGAAGAACTATAAGGGGACACTGTGCAATTAGAACAGCTCATACGACAAGAAGTAAATATTATTAACGAAAATGCAGCGGTATTTGAAAGCGTCCGAATAAATTTTTTACAGCGATGTTTCAAATGCATACAAAGTAACGGAAGTTATGTTGAAGATACAATGTAATGATTATTTTCTAATGTTTGTAAGTTTGATATTTCTGTTTTATTTGTATCCTTCTGTGTCTGCTTTTGTTTTATATTTTGTTGTGTCATTTGTTAAATATATAACATATAACCGCTAGTTATGCATAATAAATAATTAACAAATTGACAAATGTTTTACGAATAAACAATTTTAGACATTGGAAATAATTTTTAATCACTTTGACGTACATATATATAAAATTAAAATTTGATTTCGTAGGCAACTGATAATATATGATAATATGTAGATTTGTTGTTTTACATATTTCATCATATCCAAATATGCTATAATTATATATATTTGTATTCAGAACAGAACCATAAATTGAAATATGTACGAATATACAGGGTGTGCCATTTAAAAAAATCATACCTTTTGTCACACCTCGTATATTTTACAAAAATTTCAAAAACCGTTAACAGATTCGGAAACTACGTTAAAAATCGTTCGAAACTATTTTTTAAACGAACCAAATCGGCCAGAAATAACAAAAATAAAAGGGGGTTAACGTTTATAATACTTACCCGGTACATCCCTTCGCAATTATTTGAAAGTCAGGGTTTGGCGTCAGGGGGTGAAAAAAAAAAGAATTTGGAGAGAAACGCTTAAGGGCGATCAACATGAGGTGAAGTCGCCCATAAACGTTTTTATTATAATAGGGTCATTCTCTTATCGCGCTTTTTTCCTAATTTTCGTTAGCCGAGGCAATACTCCTGCACTGCAGTAGCTATTAAGGCGTTAATATTCCCTAATTTCCTTATATCCCTTTCAGGATAGCAGCTGAGGCGACCCGGCAGGTACGAGAGGGGAAGCCTTAAATACACTCCCCAGTTTTGATTACTTCAAATCGTTTTCTCGGGGTGAACAGCATAACAATGTTTCCATAAAAGAGCTTCTTATATTTATTTCCCTTATTTCCCTTATCGCAACAATAATTTGAGTTCTCAAGTCATTTACACTGTTTGGACGTCATGACTATATGTACTTGGTCCTTAACGTAATCTATAAAAATGTCACACGGAGTCAAATCAGGTGATTGGGCCGACGATCTGATTTAATACCTTGTGTTATGTGGACAGATTAGAATTATGATTTAGCAATAATTGTGGTCATTTTTATCTTCTTTCTTCAAGGTAACTAATAGTTCTAATATATTCTAAAATATCGCAAAATAATCAAGCAGTTAAGTCAAGCAACTGTTGTTTAAAACAGTAACTCAATAAAACAAAACGTTAAAAAGGTTAAGGGAATTATTCCAGACTTTTTTCGGACCCTGTATACTTTATTTTATTTTTTGTATGCGAATCTGTGCGCTACATAGATATACGAGGTGTGTAAATTAAGTAATGCGTCCGAAAATAACGTCCCTTGAGGTGATTTTTCAATCTCGGGAAGAGAAAACAGTCACATTATTACTTTACACTTTAATGTTTTTAACTAAACTCATTTACTGAAATGGCTGTGTGACAAGGCGCATTGTCGTGATGCAACATCCAGTGATTCTTCATGTTTGGTCTCAAACGCATGACCCTTTTCGAAGTTTTTCAAGAACCTCTCAGTAAAAATGTTGATTTACTGTTTGACCTGGCGGCACAAACTCTTTGTGGAGAATTCCCTGGCTATCAAAATAAGCAAATCAGCATGCATTTGATTTTGGACTTGCTCATTCTTGCTTTTTTTGGGTTTTGGAGAGCTTAAAGTGTGCCATTCCATGCTTTGACGCTTGGTTTCCGGGTCGTACTCAAACACCCAAGTCTCATCACCAGTAATGATACATTCCACAAAATGGGGATCATTTTTAATCGATTACAGAAAGTCAAGACGCGTTTCTCTCCTAATGTCCTTTTGTTCATAAGAAAAGCACAGTTTAGCACATAAGTTTAGCACAAAAAATAGCCAAACCTCCAAAATTTCCGTAGTGAGATGGATTGTGACGTAACTAGGCTCGTTGGATCCCTTGTAAAGTTTAGAAAAAATGTTACCTATTTTTGTCATACAGAAATCAGAAACTGCATTACTGCACATTAAAAATGCATTTTTGGGGTGCAATTTTTCCAATTAAATAAAAAATCATAATTCGAGAATACATTGTCGAAATGGGCTGAATTTGGTTACTCCGGGGTTTTTGGGGTTGCTGATTGCGAATCTGATGTCAGAAATTGACTCCGATGAACCTGGGGACCCGGAACCCTGGTCACCAGGCCCATCCCCAAAGTTTTCCCTCGAATTCGGCCCGTAACTAAACGAAAATGGTTACTCGGGGTTTTTTGGGGTCGCTGATCATGAATACGTTGTTCGTTTTATTCTCCGTTGCATCTGGAGCACAATAAACTCTGGTCGCCAGGCCCATCCACGAGGTTTTCCCTCGAATTCGACCTGAATCTAAACGACAATGGTCACTCGGGGGTTCTTTGGGTCGCTGATCATGAATACGTTGTTAGTTTTGTTGTCCATTACACCTGGAGGACCAGGAACTCTGGTCGTCAGGCCCATTCGCTTCGAAATTCTCGGAATTCTGACTATAATATCTTGACGCCCATTTTTTTAAATACGCGTCTTGGAGCGTACTTTCAAAATATTATAGTCACAATTCCGAGAATTCCGAAGCAAATGGGCCTGACGACCAGGATTCCTGGTCCTCCTGGTGTAACGGACAACCAAACTAACAACGTAGTCATGATTAGCGACCCCAAAAACCCCCGAGTAGCCATTTTCGTTTAGTTTCAGGTCGAATTCGAGGAAAAACCTCGGGGATGGGCCTGGTGACCAGGGTTCCGGGTCCCCAGGTTCATCAAGGTCAATTTCAGACATCAGATTCGTGATCAGCGACCCCAAAAACCTCCTAGTAATCAAATTCAGCGAGTTTCGACAATGTATTCTTGAATTATGATTTTTTCTTTAATTATCTGGAAAAATTGCACTCCAAAATGCATTTTTTAGGTGCTGTAATGCAGTTTCTGATTTGTATATGACAAAAATAGGGATCTTATTGCGGAAATTTTGGAGTTGGAATGCCAAATTTCCTCGTCTATTAGTCAAAATCTGATGAACAGTGGTGTGATTCAAATTTAACTCTTCCCCGATCATTCTTATCGTCAACCGACGATCTGGACGCACAATATCTCGTATTCTATAGACATTTTCATCGGTTCTTGAAGATGAAGCCTTCCGTTGCGTCTCATCGACTCTCTTCTTTCTGAGAATGCCTTAAACCACCGAAAAACCTGGGCTCTTGAAAAAACACTGTCAAAAAATATCCGTTGCGCTGTGTCCAAGTCTGAAGCAAAACCTGATAGCACATCGTTGCTCAAAATTACTACCACTCATTTTTAAAACGCACTAGAAAAAACCGGTGTACGAAAACAGTCACAAAGAACAAACAAATGACTCTAACAAGTTCAAACTTGTACTGAAGGTGCATTACATGTCAACGTATTACTCGTATGTACGTTAGTAAAATAGTATTTGTAACGAGAGGGCTACACGAAGTCGAAATGGACGTGGATCCGCTCCGTAGTAAATTAGCAGTCCATTTTGGGATAAACTTGGGAACCTTGAGAGTACGTCATCAAAATGCTACTGCTCGGCATTATCCGCATGAATAATTTTGCGAGGATAATGGCTCTGTTTACCAGCATTGCTCTGGATATCTCTCTGATAATAATTGTCTAACAAAGCTCGCCCGTTTCAAACAGTAATGGATATTCGGAGCGCTGTTCCGCTATTCTTGCTCCGCACAGCACCGATTGTCTATAGAATATCGGGCAGGAGTCAAATAAAACTTCTGAAATTATCGTTGGAAACACGAGTATACATATACAAGATGTCCCGGAATATCGTTAACAGGCTATATCTTCGTTATTTGATATACGAATATAAAAAAAAACCTGTAAGTGGCGTGGAAAACTTGTAACTAATAATTGTAAAACTTGTAAAAAAATGTAACTAAAAACTTAAAGTAAGTCCTCACTAATGTCAAGTATTCAACAATCGTTTAAGGGGTTATCTGCAGTCACGAGCTTACTATGGACCTCATTTTTGACATTTTTGTTCTCTGAAAGTATGCAGTAGATTAAAACAACAATTATTACGTTTAAATACTTTATTCTTAAACTTTATTCGCAAATTTTTATGAATATATATAGTAAAAAATGGCGGAGTTATGGCCTGTCGTCGGGAGCACGTTTGCACGGTGGAGACGATTCCTCGGCAACCGGTAATCAGAACCAAACAAGCAATGTTGCACTTTATTCTACATCGAATTGGCTAGGGATTGAACGTTGGAAATTAATTTATGGCGATTCTACGCAAAATGGCGACCGTTTGAAGAAAAGAGCTGTTTTTTGGCCTAAAATTCGACTCCTTTAACCTTAAAAAAAATATATTAATTTTGATCAGAATTTAAAATCCTACGTTCAATCACGAGCCAATGTTATCTCCAAAAATTCAAAAAAAAAATCATTAAAATCCGTTGAGAAGTTTGTCTGTAATCCTGTCCACCAATTTGGAAAATGACGTTTCGAGAAAGACGCGTTTAAAGTTCTTCTTTAAAATTTTTTTAAAGTTCTTCTTTAAATATTTTTTAAAATGATTTCAGATGACGTCACGGTGATATATAATTCGTTTTTGACTTTTTAACCTTTGGAGCGCCGGGGTTTTTGGCACTCCAATCCTGTGATTTAGTCCTACTTTGTACATTCACACCCCATGCAGTACAAACTTCAAATATAATAAAATATTTATATAATAAAATATAATAAAAACAACATTTTTATGAATATATGTTTACGCTTAATCAGATGAATTGAGACTGGAATAAAATATTTGCTGTAAATATATGTATAACTATCCTTAGTAATTAAGACACTTAAATATATGCATAACTATTAGCGGAGATTCATGTCTGATAAAAATGACGATTAAATTATGAGATATATAAGAACAACTATAAGAAATAATCGCATTGTAGTAATAAAAACAAATCATTTTTATGTATATCTGTTTGCACTCAACTAGATGAATTTATAGATTCGACATATTCTCGAAATGTAAATAGTAGGGGAGACTGGAGTAAAATCTTCGCTGCAAATCAAATCTTCATAATCAATTTATACAATGCTACTAGCGCCATCCAATCATTAACCCGTTTCAAAAATTCAGAACGATATACTTTTTAACCTGCAATACTGACAAGTTTGATCGCACATTTTGTACTGTGAAGTAATAGTAGATAAAGCCAGATATTCCTTTATCTACGTTCTTAAAACACAGTCTTAATAGACTATGTTTACAGTAGCACTAAATTCTTTTATCCTATGGATTATTTTACCCCAGTCTACCCTACACCGTTTATATAAAGTGCATTCCGTAACTAGTTTTCTACATATCATCGCACCAACTTCACTAGCATAGCATATTTCGATAATAGAAGTCTGGAAAGCGTATAATACGTAATGTTCTTATTACTGCACTGCTAGCGGATTTACATTCGAGATTATATTTTCTAAATTGCTTCCTCCAAGGATATTTTCCCGATGTTTTTCTATCGCTATTATTGCATCAGCCTGTCGGCTGATTCGCTTGAAGAACTGATACAGTTGTTACAGTGAATTCGCTTGGAAGATCAAAGTTTAGATATAAAAAAATGTGTGTGACTTGTTCATGAGGCGGATAGAAACAAAGAAAAATGTTTCAGAGGACGTAATTTTGGTATTTAACACAAAAATAAGGCATTGTTAAATCCTTAATCCAATGAAACTTGTGCTCTATATTGAAAAGTACCACTTTAGTGAAAAATAATGTAAATATAGCCAAATTTCAATACAAATATGGATATAAACAAGGATTAAAATGTTCCTAATTTTGTTTTTTGTGTTTCATTGTTTTGTTATTCCACAGAGGTTGCCGAAAAATAGTGTATAAAACACCCTGTATTTTCAGAGGCACCGTCAAAGCAAAAAATTGTGAGAATCGATTTTCCGGTGCTTCCCTCCTCCATAATTTGATTGGATAAAAGCCATTTTATTTCCGTTAATTAGCGAGAAGCGGTGTGTTAGTTTAAAGGATTTAATAAATTGGTCATTTAGATAATTGTTTGCGCATTGCGTCACTGATGCTGACGGGATATTTAATCGAAACGCAGCGATAACCGATTACGAATTCCGCAATGATCAGGTTTTGATGAACATTTTGAATATTTTTCTTATTTACATATTTCTCTTTTTGATAGGTGACTATTCGATCGATCAAAATGTCATTTAAGAAAAATTAACACTAAACATGGTGGGCAACAGGGGATCAAATTACACAGTATAAAAAATATAGTGTGTGCTGTGGACCAGACTAATGTGTCGTATAGTATTTTGACACGCTAAATTCTAACCTGAATTCAGATTTGGATCTTAATCTCAAAAAACACCTCTAGACTGCAATTTTTGACAGTGTCAACCTATTCAAGTTGTTGAGAAATGTTTAACAAAATAGAGTGTTGTGGAAAAGTGAATCTTACAGTAGCTTGACCTGCTGCACGCTGAATTGTAATCAGGGGTCAGAATTCCCAGATTGGTCCTTATTTCGGCCTTAACCTCAAAAAAAAAAACCCCTAGCCAGTAGTTTTTGACATTTAAACCTAACTACAAGTCTACGATTGGAAATACATTACAGTGAGTTATCATAGAATCACAGTAGGTCATCGGTTGAATTATACTTTTCACGTCTACTCTTTATCTTTAGTACTTATTATCTCAAGTTTGAACTTATTCAACTCAAGTTAGTTATTCTCTTTTTTCATAATTCAAAGCTCTATTATTCTCGTTCTCGAAACACCTGTGTAACAGCTCTATTTCTGTGAATTCTTAGTCCAGATTCGAATACATCATTTAAAAATACTGTGGGGTATTTCGGTCTGGTCCACTTTAAGATCAAAATTCGCTATATACAGGATGAGTCAGAAAGAATGGGACAATACTAAACTGGAGATACTGGACATCAAAATAATATGATTGAGCTCAACATGTCTTATACCAATGTCGCTGATTTAAGAGATCTGTTCTATAATGTTCAAAGTTTAAATTTTATTCTGAAATTTCTCAATAATTGAGAAAGTTTTGATAGTACAAATCTGAAACTTGAGAGCTTTATGTTTTTTGGTGTGAGAATTACGAATTTTAAGCTTATTTTGACGTTGCTCCTAGAGGGCGCTAGTTTCACCGTATTATTTAGGTAAATTAAAACATTTTTGCGTAACATGCGTAAAACAAGTCGAGAATCTAAAAAAATGCTCAATTCTACAGAGAAAAGGTACTCTTGTTTAGGTCGTCTAGATCTATCGATTTTTAAGTTATTTGCATTTAAAAGGTTCCACGTATTTTGTTATGATTTTTTTTTATTCTTGAAAGATGAAAAGATACAGAGAAGCAATCAAAGTAACAGTAACTAACAATAACAATTATTGGTAATAATGATAATGACAAACTTCAAATCAAATGTTGGAAGTGGCGACCACCTACCTCAATACACTTTAAAATACACCTTCTTAAATGCTTCTCAATGTTAAACAAAATGTCCCTATTATTTTTAAATGTATTCGCGACTTCTTGTGTATACGTATCCTTAAACTAGTGACATTGGATCATAAGATCGGAACATGAACCAATCTGGAAATTTTAGAATTCTGATTCAGCGGGTCAAATGTGACTCATTTATTGATTGTGCAGCAAATATTTTTGAGTAAAAAGAATTATTTATTATATTTAGATATGTGGACCACCCTGTCGAGACATCCCTCGTGCACGGGCTTATTATAATTGAAAAGGAGTAACCCACACCCCTTTTTTTTTCCTTCCGATGTGTCTGGTTTGGGATTTGTTTTGCCTCCAACACTGCAGCCTTCAGGCTTATTGTATTTCCAGTTTACATCGTTATTTCATGTGAATAGGTTTGTTACCTTTATGAGGTTTAGTAGCCTTTTCACAAGTTTTTTCTTTGGAAAGACCTCCTGGGGGTTTTCTATTCCCAGAAGACCGTATCTCCAGTGTGTTAGTGCTGGGCACTCTAGTATAATGTGTCGGGATGTTTCCTCCTCCTCATTACACAGTCTACAAATAGGTTCATCTGAGTATTGCCAATTCTGTGTAGATGTTTCCTAAGGTGACAATGCCCGGTTATGAGTCCCGTGACAAGCCTTATCTGATTTCTACTCAATCGCAGAATCTCGTCTGTCAGTACTTTTGATGGTGTCTTTACCATCCATTTACTGTCTGTTTGTCCTGGTATGTGGTTCCAGTAAGACTGGTGTTCTTTATTTTTCCACCGAGTCAGCCAGAGCCTCACTGAGGACTTTGGTATACCACACATTGGTTCAGGTCCAATGAGTGTCGTTGCAGAGCCCTTTCTCGCTAGGGTATCTGCTTCTTCGTTGCCTTCGACCCCTTTATGTCCTGGTACCCATTTAAGTGTTACCTTGTTATGGTTTGCCAGAGCTCGGAGGGTTTCTAGGCAATCCCAGACCAGTTTTGATTTTATTTTTTTACATGCTAAAGCTTGTAGGGCTGCCTGACTGTCAGAGTAAATGAGGATTGTTTTCCCTCTATATCCTCTTTCAATATTTTCCCTTAAGCATAGCTCAATTGCATGTACCTCTGCCCGAAATACTGTGGCATATTCCCCTAGAGGTACATATTTTTTGTACCTGGGTCTTTTGCCATAGATTCCTGCGCCAGTTCCACTGTCCATTTTGGATCCATCAGTGTACCACACTAGTGTTCCTTCCTGACAGTTAGTTTCTTCTTTTGCTTCCCAATTTAACTGAATGTTAAAAGGTTTTGCATAGTTAGTTCTTGGTGTCATTTCGTCACTTGTCATTAAAAATAATGAATCTGTGATCGTACTTGTTATACTGGCATGACCAAAAGTTGCGTCTTGCCAGTTATCATTGCACTTCAACCTGTGGGCCCCCATTCTTACCTCCGCCTTGATGTAAATATCTAATGGCGGAAGGTTTAACACCCCCTTCCCCAAGTTCCTGTTTTCCTTTCACGACTTTAAGCGTCATATTTAGTAAACGCACACGTCAAGTTCTTTGAATGACTTCCGCGATGGTAATTTATTATCCTGTACCAAACTGATACTTTGACGGTTTATTAACATTTAGCCCGCTTTATAGATATGTTTCCCTCTAGAACATATCCGCGCGAAGTTTAGGCGCGCCAAGATTTCAGGCGAGATCCATGAAAGGCTCCGAACTTAATAGCATTAGTCAATGTTTCCCTAATTTTGTATCGCGGCTAATAAATGAAGGGAGGGAGTTCGCCTTTAATAATACGCCTAAATGTCATGCGATTACGTCTATTCAGCGCTGCGCACGTGTAAACTGACAATGGGCGTCCTGTTTCGAGTAATTGTCCTGTATTTAGTGCGATAATTAACTCAGATTTAACATTAATAAACCAACCTTTCTCAATTAGAAAAGTCACTACTTTAACATCTCTATAAGTTCCAATTAATATCACACGGTGCGATAATTTTTGTTCCTAGTTTAAAATTGTATAAAAGGTTGCGGAATTTTCTGCACCGACCTCAACGCGTGACATTCACAGGCGTGCGTAACTTTCAAGGCGATACGTGCCTTATAACACGGTTAAAAATTAATGCAACATGTAACACAAAATGTAACATGTAATTAATGAAAGAAATCACAATCTTAACTATTTCATTTTTTTTATATAATATCTGTATCCATCAGTTGGCTATTTTCTCTCTTTCAACTTTCATAAACATTTAAAAGACGCTTAATTTGCACGAGTAAATCTTGGCTATTAAGCCCTCAACCCAATTCGATCGACTCCATTACCGTGTCTTCAACATTTTCATTGTTTAGATTTTCTTCAATTCAATTTTACAAATAGTTTTTTAAACAGATATCAAATTGTATTAATAATAATAATTTTTGAGTAAATATAACACAAAGAACATGTCATATTTTGACATTTTTTTCTTTTTGCAAGATTTAGAAACTGAAACTGGAAATACTATACAATTAGATGTTTTAATTCTAAGCCCTCGAAGAGATGAAAAGTATTTTCAAAAATAATCTCAGCGCCGTTTTCTATCAAGATGTATAACTAATCTGAAACTGGATATACTATACAATTAGATATTTTACTTTTCAGCCCTCTAACAGATGAAAAGTAGTTTCAGCAATGATCTCAACGCTTTTTTTATCAAGATTTATAATTAAACTGAAACTGGAATACTATACAATTAGATATTTTAATTCTAAGCTTCGAATAAGTGAAAAGTATTTTCAACAATAATCTCAGCACCTTTTTCATCAAGATTTATAATTTAACTGAACTGGAAATATAGAGACATCCAAAAAAAAAGTCATCAAAGTTGGCCGAGAAAAAAAGACGTATTTCTATTCTTAATGGAATTTATAACCTTATTTACTTGTCAAGACTGTCACATCATATGACAGCCATAGTTTATTTTATAAATTGTGACAGTCGCTTGTCAAAAGTTTGACATAACCGAAAAGCTTAGAAATGACCGCTATTTCCATCTCTCTCGTTCATAGCCAGAGTTGATGACGTTTTTTTTTTGGATGTCTATACTATACCTACAAGATAGGAATTTTAATTTTAAACTCCAAGAGATGAAAAATATATTCAGCAACAATTTTTGGCCCATTTCTGTCGGCGTAAAATCCTAAAAAGGACAGAATCCTCAAGATTTTATTAGGCTCATGTGCATGAGCGTAAACAAAAGACACCCTTTTAATTAAAAGGTCAGAAGGCATACGCGTGTTTTGAGCAAGGCTGTACGCCACGGGGTGTGTAGAGTAATATCGTCGGGTGTTATTGCGGAAATTAAGTAATTTGTTTAAGTTACAATGCGAGTTCCGACAGTTAGCAGAGTGGAAGAGGCCTAATTGTTAATTACGGGGGACGCCGAACGACACTGGCCCAGCTGACCTCCGACCGTAATACAGTCATTGCTAAGTGACCTGTTTTCCCCAAACTTGTCGCTAATTTTCTACAGCGTCATTAAAAAAATCACCAGCGTATTGGAATCCATTTTTAAGCGTGTCTCACAGTCAATCAAATAACCTGGTCAAACAAAAAGGAACGCGTTTTACCATTAGTAATAACAGAATGTACCAAAAAATGCCTATATAAATATATTTATGCAAAATCCACGGTAATTATATATAGGGTGTTTTTAATAACTCTCTAATATTTAACAGTGATTTTAAGATAAAAAAGTTCACACAAAAAGGTGGTCAGAAACGTTTCGTTTCAAAAAGTGCTACAAATTTTTTGGAGACGATAAAATTTTTCTCTTATACGACAAATAGTCTAGGCTAGATAGTTTATTTTTTTGAAAAGAGTCCTGAATAAGGTTTCTCGGCGCGATAATTAAGTAAAAAATAGTAGAAATGGATTGTGCATGTTTTGGATAAAATCGGTATGTAGGAACCTTAGTAAGAAAATCGAAGAAAGTGCCGAAAACCGTTTTTTTTTTTGCGGATTAAGGGACAAAAATTAATTGATTTTTTGAACAATCAGTGTTCAAACTGTCTACAACAATGACAGAAATGAATTAGTTTTTCGTAAAAAAAAATAGCACGTTGTAGCGCTTGAAAAAACGAAAAAAAAAAACAATTTTTGGTGATAAAAATCGGTTCTGAAGTTTTTGCACGAAAAAATAAAAACCGAGGAAAAATGACCATTTTTGGAATCGAATTACAAGGGTTCTGATGGTCGCAGAAACTTCTGTTCTTCGCATAACTTTTTGCATAAATCGAAAAAAAACTAAAAAAAGGTCTTTTCGAAAAAAGGGCTTGAACAAGCCGAATAATGGTCGTAGAGCAAACCTTATTCAGGACTCTATTTAAATACTGAATACTTTTCTGATATATTGCCTGGATTAAAATGATTCACCTAAAATACGACAGCTGAGTAAAATTATTAGTCAACTTCAACTTGCCATCTTCACAGTCTACTTCAGTGTTAAGATTAGCCTTGTAGTATGTTTACCTTACACTTGCAGATGGACATGTTGATATTGAATCTAATATTGAACGAAATTGAGTCTGGGGCCTTAATAGCGGATCAATTACACATTTGTAATATTATTTTGTAGAGTTGTAGTTACTTAGACTATTTATACTTCATGAATATTTTTTTTTATTTCCCATTTAGAAATAACTCCCTTCTTAGCCCACGCCACTGGCAGCCAAGGGAGAAACGTCTTGCAGTGTTAGCGGGCTCATTAACTCCGTTACTGAGGTCGGTTCAGATCGTCGCAATAGAATGATTTTGCTTATCTGACTGAGAGTGTGGCAATGAAATATACCGCCTTCGGCTCTAAATAAAAATAAAAAATCCCCTTAACGGGGAACGAGGCAAGAGGGCGAGAAAATTTCTGCTTTATCTTCGGGTAATTAATATAACGATTTTTTTTGCGAGCGGCCACTTTGCCAAATCAACGAACGCGAAGGGTTGGAGAAATAGGGTTGCCGAGTGCTTTGTCATCTTTTTCAGTTTGTGTTAAGGGTGGTTTTATTCGCGGTGTGTAAAAGATTTAAATTAAATAAAGTGAAAAATCGTAGTACAGAAATTATTAATATTTAAAAACCTGCTACTAAGTCCGTTATTTTGATATGAAATTTTAAAATTGGTCCTCTTATCTCATTAATTCTGTATAAATATATACCTATGTATGTATATTTTTGGAATAAATCATTAACTTTAAAATGTTAAAACACGTGCAAAAAAAAAACTGTGTAAAATTATATCTGGCGTCTCACTTGAAAATTTATTCCCGTATAATGCTGAATTTCTTTCAGTCTTATTAGTTCATAAAAAAGAAAAACTAACTAAACTAACTAAAAACTACACTTTTTTGTCTAGAATATGTATCAATACTTGCAGTATATGATTAATTTACCATTTACTATAGAATGTTCGAGATTTATCATCAAATCGTCAAAACTGTGGTGATGGAACTCACTCCATAATTTGGCGAAGGCGCGGGTACAAATATGTATATTGTCTAATACAGAGATAAAAAAAAATTGTAAAGTCGATTTATTGTTCGTGTTGTTGAGTGTTTCCTATGATTTTATCTTTAAAATATAAAATCGTATCAATATCGTTTATTTTTTTGCCTAAATATTTATACTCGTATAATTTATATAATAACATTTAAAATATTCGTGTTTTTTCTCCTTTCATTCTAGATAACTCGTGAATTATACATTTTACAAAGATAGTTGAAGGGAGAAAATAGTTTTGTAATTCAAGTTTGTACAGGGTGTTAGGACATAAATTAAACACATTTTTGTATTGTTGCAAAAATGGCAATAATTAAAACAAATATAGAAAAACGTGTTTTCATTATTTTTTTGACCATTTAAATTTATACATACGAACTTTAGATCGTAGGTCAGAAAAATATGATAAAAACAACATATCAAATTTCATTCAAATTGGTCTAATTTTGCAGTTCTGCCCTTTGTGATAAAAACGAGGTTACTTACTTTTAAGCTATGTTTTTTGGATTTTATTTGATTGAAAATTCGCAGAGCTATTTTGATTGTTTAAAAGCCAAAACAATGTTTATTTATTTAAACGATTCCCTAGGCTCTCCTAATTAACGGATTTCAATTTTTGAAAAAAAGGTTCGAAAGTTTGAACGCCCTTTTATACGTAAAACAATTTTCAGGATCAAAAAGTATCAGACCGTTTTAAATGATATTTGGTGTATTGTTTTATCATAGCATCAACATTTTTTCTGAGCCATGATCTGAAGGTCGAATGTTTAATCTAAGTGGTCGAAAAAAAACTTTCTTTTTTTTCAATGTTATTCCAATTATTTTTTTAATTTTTGACCATCAGATCATATGTAAAATTTAATAATAAAACTTTTATCTCTCCTTTTCTTTAAAATTGATAGTTCTAGAGTAATGTAGTAAAAGAAATAAAGGGGAAAACGGATATTTTATTTGTTAATTTTTTGTTTAATAAATTTTCCACAATTTATTTAACTGGCGCAACTGCGAAAAAATTCCAAGTCAAAACAAATACTGCCTGGTCTACGAGGTGTGGTTATTAAATAACCGAACTGATGCTGCTACCAGCGCGCTGCGAGCGTGTCGCGACAAGTTTGAACAGTACTGTGTCTGGTGATACTTTCCCCATCCTGAGCTCGCTGAACAAGCCAGTGGATCGCTCAGTTTGACTGTAGCAGTCGTTTGAATTAGTCTACGCACCAGTGACGCGTCGAAAAAATGTTAAGTTTTCAGATGGAGCAACGGGTTAATCTCAAGTTTCTTGTTAGACTGTGGAAAACTTTTACAGAAGGTTATGCAATGTTAAAAGAAGTGTACGGGAATGAATTTTTATCCCGGACACAAGTTTTTGAATAGTTTAAATGGCTTAAAGAGAGGCGTGAAGCGACCGATCGCGATCCGCGCCCCGGACGGCCAAGGTCAAAAACGGACGAAAACATTGAAAACATTGGATAATTTAATCCGCGAAGATTGTCGTTTAAGCATCCGAGGGCTTGCTGAGATAACAGTAATCGACAAATAATGTGTTCGCCAAATTTTGCATGAATCGTTCCACATGCGCAAAGTTTGCGCAAAAATGGTGCCAAAACTCCTTACTACCGAGCAAAAGGAATCAAGAATGAACATTTTTGCTGACATTCTAAACGACATTGACACTAATCCAGGCTTGTTAGACACAGTGATTACTTGTGATGACAAGATTCGAAAGAGTGGAAGCGGTTAAAGTAAAAGCGACGCAGGTTCTGAACCAGCTGACAGAAACGGACTTCCAGCACTGCTTTCAACAATGGAAAAGTCGTATGGAGCGGTGTAGAGATCACCAAGGAGAGTACATTGAAGGCGAAAAAGTTGCTACTGTAATTGGTAACGAATAAAAAGTGTTATGACAGCAGTTCGGTTATTTAATAGCCACACCTCGTGCATGTACACGAATACTGTGAATAGATAAAAAAGAGAAAAGAACAAAGAACGCCCTTACTCATTTGCCATAGGCAGATAACGCGGACGGAATCGCGGGAAATTCGGGAACGTGTGCTCTAACTTTACGCGGACCACAACCGTTATCTGCCGCCTAGGGCCGTATAGAGATTCGACGCCGATCTAGCCTCCTATTTAACGCCCTGATTTCCCGGCCCTGCGTTTGGCAGGTACGCCCCAGCCCGGGACTTGCCCGGTTATTACGCTCATATCAGATCGAGGCCGTTTAATATTCACTCTCAGACAGGGCCTGTCCCGAAACGAAATGGAATCGAAATTTACAACCAATTTTCATTCTGTACGCCCCGACTTTTATTGTTGGAAGTTGGAAACTCATTATTGTGATTATTCATTAGAAGTCGTCGGACGTGAATCATTTTTCTGGTATAATGAAAGTCGGTCTCCGGTCGGAACGTGTGCTTGAAAGACTGTGGTGCCGTGGTAACTTTGACAATGGGTACAAAACTAAGATTTTATTGGTAGTAGTATAAAAGTAATGAATATACAGAACAGAGCTGGGTAAATACTTCTTTTATTTTTATTCTTTAAGTACTAAGTAAAGAAAAATATGTACATTTAACTTCATTTTTAAATGAACTAAAATGAATTTAAATTAAATAAATTATATAATACAATATACATACATCGTTGCCTAGAAATGATACACAACAGAATACCAATCCAATATTTGAAAAAAAGTTTCGACAAAAATGGAATATTCCCATCTGTCCTGTGAATATTCCCATGTCTTAATAAAAACATCTGACTTTCTTGTTAATGTTTTTTTACCTTTATTGCACGTAGCTCATTAGTAGGGTCCGGAAAGTGTTTTACAACGCAGGGTCGGACTCATAATCCGTCATGTTATTGACGGAAGGACATATGAGAGAGCAAAAGACGGGAGTAAAAATGTGTCAATAAAATACATATCTATCGCTAGTGTCTTTCGGAAACACTGATTGCCTTCATTGCTTGAGCGTACGTTGCCACAACCAGTAGTATTTCTGCATTTGTTATCGTTAAACGTGAGCAATTTGGTCTGTGCATATGGTTGTAGAATGAAAATGATAGTTCCACATCTACTGCAGTTAAAGGTGCAAATTCAAAATAGTTCACATGGATAGAGGACGACACACCACGCACATTATTTACACGAATTTTACCGATATATATTCGGATACATATTTCGCAAAAAAACGTCTAGAGAATATTTTCGAAGACGTTGCACGAAAGGCTACATGCGCAAAACGTTATGCACAAATCAAATTATAAATTCCTTTTTTCTAACAGTACCAGTAATATTTTGTTGATGGATATTCGAATCTAAATGTCTTTCATACTCTCGGCGTCTACGAAATATATATCGACGATTTCCAAAGAACACATAAAATAGGTGATCCGTCTATTGTAAAATCCTCGTAAATTTCAATAATCTTTTTCAGTCTATTCACAAATGGTAACGACTGTGCCATTATTGGAAAGATCCACACAAAATCAAATAATATGTAAATACACTACACTAACTCTAAAAGAAATACGTACACGGTGCAAAATGTGTATGTACACAAGCATATTAGTTCAATTCACGGCACATAAAATTATTTTAAGCTTTCATCGGACTAATACCAACCAAATAAAGGAACGTTCGCTACTCTATAAGTATAAATTGCATATAGCCGCTCCTGCCACGGGAGAGTCCCAGTGCGTGTTACCAGGCACGGTGAGTGATGTGCGTATGTAAGGGCAAGGAATACACGCGTACATTATTTACAAGGCTAGTGGCGTCTGTGAGTCGAACGAACATTGATCTCGATTTACCCGGATCGAGAGTACCTCCCTCCCCGTTTTAGAGGATGCTGAACACTATGCCGGTGTCAGAATGTCTCTTTCGCATTGCGCAACCCCTCCCAAAACTGGATGTTGAACACGGTGGTGGTGTTCAATATCCCTTACGACCCCTCCCCATCCCCTCCACCAGCCAAAACTCACCCCCGAAAGGGGTGATTTATTTATTGATTAGGGGATTGAAGGGATTTGAAAAAAAAATCATCAGACGTTTTGGGGGACAGACGTTTTGTCGCTGATATAAAAAGAATAACAAATCGCCCCTTTTGGGGGTGTTTTGACTTGTAGAGGGGTTGGTGAGGGCCGGAAGTTATCTTCAACACCACCACCGTGCTCAGCAACCTCGAAAACAGGGGAAAATATGTTTGTTTTTTTTTTTTTTTTACAAGGAAATGATGTAGGGTGGTGGTTTTTGGCCGTTTTGGGGGGTTTCTTTCCAGACCCCACTTATTAGAAAGGCATGCTCCTGCTACTTCTATGGCTACAACCTACCTTCCTAGGTAGATATGCGCCGTGTTGTCGGCTTCTGAAAGTTTGTTTACTACTTCCTTGGTCAAAAACTAGTCTCGGGTTTGTAGCCACCATTCTTTCTCTCCAAAAAAAACTCTTAGTTTGGGTCATTCAAATATATCTGTGTTGTCTTACTAAACAATGTGGGCTTTTTTTATCTAACGATACAAGTATTAAAAGGTCTGAAGTAGGCGGACGACATATAAGAGATAAAATAAAAATTATCGTACTAGAAATACCCATGTTCGTAAGCGGTGTTCTTTTATATCCCTCCCATGTTCACCATGCCTCCTACGCATCATCCCCCACCCCTCCGTCGGCGTGTCCTAATAAAAAAAATCATCCATCTGATTGTCGCCGCCTGCTAATGGACACGGCTTTCAGCATCGCGTAATTCGTAATCAGATCACTATCATGCATCACGGTGATTGAGTGCCGGGCGCGTATAATATCGCGATACCACGTCAATTTGCGCCGACGGCCATACATCATGGGGCAAAGCGGGTCGAAGCGCGTACATATTTTTAATCGCGGTGCGGATCTACGCACAAATTTTACGGAAAACGCGCACATAATGAAAAATTGACACGCGAAGGTCGAGGTCGAGTCCAGGGTTGCGCGATCCCGAGCCCAAAATAGAGGGGGAGATGAAAAAAAGTTGTTTATAAATAAACAAAAAACTGGACGTTTCACACGAAACACCGAACTACTATACTTTTTTTGACGCGCGTTTTGCCAACTAAGTTGGCATCTTCAGGAGAATATTAAAACCAAATTCTAACCTAGACACTTGCACTATTTATACTAAATTTGTTGCCACGGTTCACTGGAACCGTAACTGTCTTTGTTTATCAGAACAAACAGTATCGGACCATTGTCCTTATTCATACTACTGTTACACTTAATGATTTCTAAACTATCAAAAGCATCCAACTGTCTACTGTTTGTTACATTTCTAATTAATTTTAAATTATTTTTGTATATCCTATGGTTCTTCTCAAAAGTGCGTTGGGCAACACACTATATTTCTGTTCTGCCATATTTCAAATGAGCCATGTGTTCTTTAAATCTAGTCAAAATATATCTATTTGTTTGTCCAACATACTTTTGACCACAATCTTTACAACTTATTTCGTATATTCCTGACTTTTCGTTATTGTCGATTTTGTCTTTTTGAAATCATTAAGTGTAACAGTAGTATGAATAAGGACAATGGTCCGATACCCACCAGTCCACTGTTTGCTCTGATAAACAAAGACAGTTACGGTTCAGTGAACCGTGGCAACAAATTTAGTATAAATATTGCAAATGTCTAGGCCTAGGTTGACTTCAGATTACTAACCAGCGACTTTGAAAACGTATGTGTACAAAATTAAGCATAAAATCAATAAAAAATACGATTTATAGATATGCTTTTTAGTATTTTATAGCCGCCATTTTTTTTTAAATTTTGACATGAAATTCGTTATCAGCGACTCCAAAAACCCCGATATACCAAGTTTCAAGTAAATATCTTAATTTTTCGACTTTTGGCCAGCTTTTCGGGAATCGGCCCCACTGTGCGGCGATGGGCAGTCTTTGAAATAAATTTATGCCGTCGCGAGCTTCGCAAAATATTCGAATATAAATTGTACATAACAAAAACTGGTGTTTGTTAAATTAGTGCATAATCAGTATTTGTATTTATTTAAATAAATTGTGTTAGTTAAAAATGATTTGATTTTTCACACCTAACGAACCCTAAGTAGAGAAAATGTTACTTTGGAAAAATTTGCTTCGTTCTTGAACCTATCAGATGAAAAAAAACAGCGGCCATTGAATAAGAAGAACTTTGACAACTGTGTTGGCTAACAAAGTGCAGATATTACAACAATCAAGCGACACAGTGGATAGAAGGGCTACAGTATTGCAGAAAGCTGTATCGAAGAAATTATTTCAAACAAACTTAAAACTATAAACCGTATTTTTTGAAGTGTGTCCCCGTCTTTCCTTATCGTTTTTATAAATTTTTGGGTTTTGTTGGTGTTTCTATAGAATTATGTTAGGTTAGGTTTTATTAGGTTAGGTTTTAAATTGGTTGATTAAATTTCCTCTTGTGACTGGCTGCATGGTATAGGACCTAAAGCCAAAAAAAAAAAAAAACCGTATTTTTAAGCGCCTTGTAAATTATATACGCATGTATTTCTTGCCCGTTCATACGTACGCCACTGACCGTGCCTGGTAACGAGCTTTAAATTTGATTAAAAAAAGCGTTGGGTTCTTTCTTGGTTAAAATTGTTGCTCAGAACAATGGTGAAGAAAATAAAAAAATGATGCAATCTTTTTGACGACCACTGTATATAAATTACCATGTACAGAAAATGGCACTGCACTGCTCGAGAAAGCAAAACCCTGTTACCCAACCACCCCTCTGAGAACGTAATGATTCTAGGATTGAGCAATTTATATTCAAATATTATGAAATCGTAACGATGTGAGATGCACGCTGGAAATTGAAATCCCGCTTCCAAACCGGGGGAGGGGGGGGGGGGGTCACGTTCCTTCCTAACTGCCGGTAGTGTTTACGAGTAGCCTAACTAACCGTTAATATGCTCGTTATCGCTGGCGTCTATCTTTATAAGGGATCCCGATTCGGGGCTCCGAAACCGAATGAAATCGAATAAATACCAACACGAAATTGTACTTTCAATGCACGTAATATTCGAAATATTATGTGATTTTCGCACATAATAAGTTTCGTGAATAAAGAATGATCCTGATAAGAAAATAAATAAATGCAAAGCTGGTGCCTTTTTAATTTTTTACCTCGAAACGTACAGTTTCTGTCGTCTTTGACTTTAAATTTAAAATATTGTTTGCCCTGTATATGATCGTGTCAAAGTCCATTCAAATCTAACAATAATACCTAATTAATAGCAAGTAATAGTTGTGGCGTATTTTAAAATGTTACTGTATGTAGACAGAAAATTAGCTAGAATATACAACAAAACAAGTTTCTATAAAAAGAAAATATGTTACATGTTTAATGATGTTTTATATTCACTAGTTTTAATATATTATATTTTAATGTATAATAAAGTAATTTACTATATTTTTTAAAAGCTATATATTTTCAATTTTTTTACAAAACAACCTTATTCCCTTCAAATACTCTCCATTACAACTAATACATTTATCCCACCGGTGCTTCCAGTGTTCATTTTTCAAACATTTTCTGTAGTCATCTATCGAAATGGCTGACAGCTCCTCCCTGTTTTTTTTCTTGACCTCTTCAATGTTGTCAAATCGGTGTCCTTTCATACCCCTTTTCATGCGCGGAAATAAGAAAAAGCCGCACGGAGCCAGGTCAGGCGAGTAAAGTGCGTGGGGCAGCGGAACCATGCCATTTTTAGTCAAAAACTGGCGAACAGAGATGGCTGTGTGTGCAGGTGCATTCTCGTGGTGGAAGAACCAGTCTCCTGTCTGCCACAAATCGGGTCTTTTTTGACGAACAGTGTTGCGCAATCTTCTTAAAATTTCCAAATAAAAGGTTTGATTGACGGTCTGACCTGGGGGAACAAACTCTGAATGAACTACGCCCTTGGCATCAAAAAAGCAAACCAGCATTGGCTTGACTGTTGCTTTGTTTCTGGGTCGTAACCATAATACCATGATTCATCACCAGTAATGACCTTTGACAGAAAATCTGTATTAGTTTTAAGCTGTTGTTTCAAAGCATGACATGTTTCATCTCGACATTCTTTTTGATTGTGTCAGAGCCCGAGGAACAAACTTGGCAGCAACCCTTTTCATTCCCAAATCTTCGGTTAAAATTCGCTGAAGCGAGCTCCAAGATAACCCACTAATCTCTGACAGTTGATAAATTATCTTTTGACGGTCTGTCAGCACAAGCTCTCGTTTTTTTTTCAACATTTTCGTCGTTTCGGGCAGTTGATGGACGTCCAGAACGAGGTTTGTCATCAATCGACATGTCACCATTTTTAAACCGAGCATACACTCATTTCCCATAGCGTCATCCTTGTAAGCTGTTTTCAACATTAAAACAGTTTCAGCAGCATTTTTACCGAGTAGAAAACAGAATTTCACAACTGCACGTTGTTCACTTAAAGTTGCCATCATAAAAAACGAAACAAGAACAAAACGAAACAAGAGCAAAAACAATCACTGCAGATGAACAGAACAAGCCAGGTCGACAACACAGGCGGCACTGAACTGGCAATGAGTTACGCTATACACGCCTAGCAGCAGAAATGCGTACTACACAAGCTCCGCCCACGGCAATACTGTTCCGGTTATTTTTGGGTACCACCTCGTATTTACCAAATCTCCCTTGATTATATTAGTAAATAAAAAAGTTAGAATAGATTTTCTAGGTGCGAAAGAATTGTGAGAAAGCTCGACGCTTGCTGCGGTTTATTCCAAATCGCGTCCACCGTGACGTCGCTGGCAGAGTCGTACAATACAATGAGTCGTACAATAACGCCCGGGCATCATTAATACTGCGAACAATGGCCTAACGGCGCGCCAACTTAATAAATGGGAGTTCTTGCGCGGCTCTCGGCTCCCGAACACGGCCGCGACCTAATGGCATCGCCGATTTCCAGTCACTATCCAAACTTTAACCTGTTAACGGCCCAACTCAACTTCGACGGCGGCCCCTAAAACCTAATTACAAGCGTTAGGGATTAAGAAGCCAGCAGGAGTACGCGGGCAAGATGGCTCAAGTCGTTAGAACTTCGCGCGTGTTCTCTTTCAAGCGACGGCCGCGGTGGCGTGGAGAATTTAGAGGCTCCGAACAGCCAGTGGCGTATCTAAGGGAACATTTTTGGTAAAAATTCGGTTCTCCGGTCACGCCCCAGGAGGGCGAGAGAAGTGGCATTCGAAATGGTTTTTCGTGTTGAATCAATTGGTGTCACTTTGATATGTAACTCTCTGGTAAAAAGTGGCACTTATCTCCGATGAGTTACAACCGTAGCTCCAAACTAACTCAATGTCAGGTGTGAGTTTGAATTTTTTTATTTGTAACTACAACTCTATAGGTTGGGCGTCAACCAATGTGAGAGAAATACTAGATTTTAAGATAAAAGATCATGGTTCCAACTATTTAATTAATTAAGATTTGCAAAATAGTTTACATCTCAATCATTTTACAGTTTACATCAAGCTCTAGTTAACGTACCTATTCTGGCCAAAAGTACTTATGAGGTAGGATTATCAAGCAGCTGATGGAGAAGCTAGGAGTATACTAGTAAACGGTCTTTGTGGTTAGGTTAGGAAGCTTGACCAGTGTCCTGCCTGTTGGTTACAACCTGTGGTTACTTCTATAATCTTAAATATCCACAGCTAATATCTCCTTAGTACGTAGCAGCTTACAGCAATCTTACATTCTTCCAATGGTCTGGGGATGTTACATGAAAAAATATCAACCAAACAGTCCATTATATTCTTAATAATTAAAATATAACAATAATAATGCGAATTATTAGTCTCATAGCCAGGCATTCACATTATTTATTCTCATCAAAAATCAACCGAGTTCCCTGCGTTGCCATTTAACTTAATTAGAATAGTACAGTTCCCACAGGTTCCATAAGTAACATAATGGCGAAAACGACCAAACTAAATTAGGGCACGCCATTATAAACCTCAAAGTTCCAGATACACCATGAGTTAAGTACAAGATTGTTGTTCAGCTTGCGATTAAGAGGATTTATGTCAGCAATCAGTAATCAACAAAACAGTTGAATCCTTTCACCTTTTGAGTTGAATTCCCATTAAACACGTAAACGATAAAATAAACGTAATCGCCTCGTTCAAAATCGCGAAAATCACAGTCCCTTCACGTATCTCCGGAACTTTGCTCAGATTAATTGCGTCGTCCTTTGTTAGTTGTGACAATCGTAGGAGTTTTCGGGCCTCCAAAACTGCAAGGCAAAGGGTAGTGCTACCCTCGGCAGCTTCTTTAATTTCAAGGATATTTTTCATAAAACGCCGCAATACAGTCCCTTACAACGCGTCTGTTTATCCTTTACGGTGATTGAGCGGTTACCCGGGGGGGGGGGGGGGTACGCGAAACAAAACAAATTGGATTTACTATATTGCAGATGTAGGGGGAGGGGGCAAGGAGCAAATTGGCAGGAAATGAACCATATCGGTGTGTGGCGAGAGAACGAATGTTTGTGTGTGAGGTCCATAAAGAAAATTTGTACTATACGGCATTTGTCAATAATATGCGATACTCCAGGATACGGTGTTGAAGGATTTGTAAGCACAGATCAGTGTTATTGTGAGAAATGATGAGGAGTGGTGGGGGATAAATGGTGGGAGAAAGACATGGTCTTAATATTCTTTCGTGGTGCCCTTAATATTCTTTCGTGGTAGCACTGTTTTATAATGGCATTGACATTACTTTACAATTACTTTTTCCTACTACAATGTCATAATTTGATCTCGAGGCCACACCTTCATCTTCAAATGAATTTAATTCGGCATATCTTAACTTGGCTTCGATCAGAGTTGTAAAGGAATATCAATGTTGTTACAAAGGAATTCAAAATCATCGCAATGACAAGTGGTGTTGGGTAGCCGATAATCGGTTATCCTTCTCTACTATTGCGTTAGAAAAATTCAATTTATTACTTTGTATTACTTTGTAATTTATTTGTCCATCAAAACTGCGAATGAATGAACTGATGATAGAATTGAATATGATGCTTAAAAATAATCACAATCCGTACTATAAATGGTACTAAATATTTACAATAAAATTTCATATAAGCGTAAATAATTTGAAATGGCCTCTGTAAACGACGTTATAGTAAATAAACTCGGCACAAAGAAATAATAAAAGGTGCAATTAAGTTTGTGTCAGACCCATTAACACAACGATTTATTAGCCACAGTTTCGCTGGTGCGCTCTCTAGTTCTATTACGTCTTTTTTACTTATTTCTTGCGTGTTTATTTTCTCGCTTTCAGCACGAGTGATCTAGCACATTTATATGAAGAATCATATTTTTCTGCATTTCATTTATACAGGTTGCGTCCGTTGACATTAACAAATAACAAAATAGTGAGTAGGCGCGGTTATGGTGAACGATCTTATTGGATAGTGGCTTCTGTGACGTAATGTTTGGCCACGCCCGCTTTCCAATAAGATTATAATCGTTAACTGTAGCCAGACGTACTCACTATTTTACTGTCTAATGTCATCAATGGGCACAGTGTGTATGATCCACATATGCATGCATATTATTTATTAATTATTAATCTTGTGAAAGGGCTACTAAACCTCATAAAGGCAACAAACCTATTCACAAGAAATAACGATGTAAACTGGAAATACAATAAGCCTGAAGGCTGCAGTGTTGGAGGCAAAATAAACCTCAAACCAGACACATCGGAAGAAAAAAAACTATTAATTAATTGCAATAACACTAAGTCATACATAATAATGTTTGATAATAATCATTAAGATTTGAATAGTGTTTGATTAACCTTCCCGTACAGTTGGCAGTTACTTATGTAAATAGTAGCCTCAGAGACGAACGATAAGTAAGACACAAAACATCCAGGCCGTCGAGTTGCATCATCTCAGAACTAAGCCTATATCCGTAGCAGTATTTTCATCTCCTGCTCGTCCCTCCGTTTGTCAAAGACTGGGTAAAATTGATAACGCATATTTTCCTAACCGGTTCACACGAATAAAGAGGGAGAATAAAATCTGGGGATCTAAGGGGAATGGGTTTTATGGTTCCGGGGATTTCAATTTTAAATTTGGCTCTTAAAGGGCTACACGATCTATACGGATGAATGACCAGAGCAAGAGGCCAGATGTACCTACTACACATTTAAAATTTGATGTTAAGCCGTCTTCGCTATGAATGAAAAATATACTATGGATTATATTTCTAATAAGGACAAAGAGAGCATTATTATATTAAATTTACGCGAGGAATTTTTCACGTTTGTTAACTTACGTCATGTGGAAAAGATGTATTTACCTATGTCAAGATTTTAAATGTGAAACTGCACACATTTAGCTTTCCTTTTTTCGCCTTTCTTTGTTTGATGAATAGCGTTTGACATTTTTTTTTTGTAAAGTATTATTTTTGCAATTCAGTTGAGTGCATGCATTTTCGTATCTAAAATAAAATATTGCTTTATTTAGGGAAAAAATCTTTAAATAAGCAAAGTCATTTTCAAGGAAAATCTGGACTATTGTTCTTGTAAAATGTTGTTATGAAAATCTAATTTTTGCTTTGAATAAATAACTGTCATTTGGTGAAAAGTCTAAAAATATAATCCACCAGTTGTGTGAAAAAGTAAACAGGTAACAAAGTAAACCTTATAGAATAGGTAACTATAAATCTGTTTCAAACGCAACATCTACTAACGTCTAAGCAATATTTACAAAAAAAAAATGTGGATAGGTTCTTATTTTAAGAACTTTAAATAATTTTTAGTTGTTTTTCCATCCATTATTTCTGTAAGTTACAAAATTAATACCTATACTCTTATTAGCAATGTATCATAACATGTATCGAACAGTAATTCCACAGAAAAATTTGGAAATTCAAAAATAGTCCAAGATTGTTTTACAGATTTTCATTCTAAACTGTTGTATTGATCAAAATCCAGGTTCTTTTTTCCTGAAATTAAACCAGTGATTTGCTTGATGAATTCAGTTGAAACGAGTAAAAGTTACAAAAAGCTATATTTTAGATAAAATATAGCTTTTTGCAGATAATAAAGTTATATTTTAAATAAAAATAAAAAAAACAAACAAATATATTCGTGAACTACATGTTATTGCTCTATGGATTTTTTGCATAAAGGCTCTACGTATTTTTTTTTGATTTCATATTTACTTATGTCTGTAAATGGTGAAGACAGGAGACTAACTAAGTGATAATTTATTACCCTGTATGCGAAAAGTTAGGCGAAACAAATGCAACTTATAACAAATATATTCGTGAACTACATGTTATTGCTCTATGGATGTTTTGCATAAAGGCTCTACGTATTTTTTTTTGATTTCATATTTACTTATGTCTGTAAATGGTGAAGACAGGAGACTAACTAATTGATAATTTATTACCCTGTATGCGAAAAGTTAGGCGAAACAAATGTCACTTAACTTTATTTACTCTGGTTTCGCCTTTCCTCACTAGGGAGCGTAACAGTTTTATTAGGTATCATAAACGTAATATCTAGCGCGTAGACGTTTATGGCAAGTACATATTTGCCCAGTATAGCATTTCTCCTTCCCCGAAATACACATTTATTCTCCATAGACGAAGTGCTTTTTAAATGGCCTTTGTCGAGCCCGTACTTTCCGAGCTCCTCTATGTAGTGGCGGCGTCTCCACTTTAAGAGTGCACTTCCTCTCGATGCAGTGTATGCTTCCGGTTTAATATTATTACATTCTTAGACGAGACGCATACCCCGAGAAATACGACCGCCATACTGGGAATTTGGATCACGGTACGATAAAATATGTGGCTATGATCGCTTATTATATCGAGCGTTCAATGTCAAGCGTTTGTCTTAGCCAAATTTTTCCAATATTTTGAATTTGGTAACATTTTTTTTCAGTATTGGAAAAAGTCAATCTCTGAAGCAACGCTTTCAAAAAGCCTGAAAAGGTACTGCCATATATATATGTCAACGATTTATTCTCGTGGCAAAGCCATAAAGAAAAAAATGTCGTTCGTCGTCAGATATATCACACTGATGAGAGCTAATAGGGTCGAAATCCGGATTGGTGATTTCAGATGACTAAAGTTTGCATACGGCGACCCAACACATAGGCAACTCGTATAGCATCCTTGATTTTGAATCTGATATAAAATTTCCAATATGAATTTGTGGCAAAAATTTTTTGAACAAATTAATGCAAAGTTTGATTGGTTATCTGACACACTTACCTAAATTATATCAAACCGTCTATTCAACTTCTGCTGCCGAATGAATGTTTTGCGAGTGCGAGAAACTTCGTAAACTTTATAGAACCAGATAATTGAGATATTTCAGACGATACTTCTTCATCTGACTAAAATTATGTAAGAAGAAGTAGTATGTAAAAAAATAGATATGTGTAACATACTATATTTGATGCTTTTTATCATTCTAATATCAAAATCGTTATCAGACATCATCATTATTAAACAAAAATTGCCATATTAGATACGCCATTTCGAATGCATAAATTCTGATATCAGAATCGAAATTCAGCGACGCCAAAAATATATACTTCACATGTACCTATATAAATCAATAATTTTACATATCTGTCGCAATATTGGATCTGTCATTTCGAATTTTTTAGTTCTTATATCAGAATCGTAATCAGCGACCGTAACCCTTAAATACAGCCATTGATAGCAATCCCAACATTTTTTGACTTTTGGCGAGGTTTTTCGGCAAATCAATCAGTGTGCAGCGTTGAAAAACTCGATACGATCCGTTAGTTACGATCCTTATAAACATACCGAGACATCGCCGAATAATTTGTTCCGTGTTTTGCCTGCATCGCGGCCATTTAGAAATTCCTGTCGTAACGAGAATGCCGTCCATTACGAATATGAGAGGTATCTGCGAGGACGCGGGGAATTTTATGTGCCGGCGTTATCTGGTGAAGGCATTGTGCGTCAGCCTCTCTATCTGTGACAACTGCCACGGCGATGCGATAACTGCTAACGAGCCGTCCTGCCGTCCTGCTATCCTGCTATCTACAGGAGGAGGGGCGCCACCGCGCCAGCCTCGTCTACTGCCGGCCGGCACGATCGCAACTTAGGTAGGAGAGTCGGTGGAAGGTTCGTAGTTGAACGAAGAAAACGTTCACCAGCTTTAATGAACCGAAATCCGGTGTATTTTTTGTGATCGTTCAAGAAGCGATATTTTTCTGACGCTGTCTGAAGTTTTGACGCCGAAAAATGCCGGGTTTACGGCATTGTTTGCATTACTATGCAAGCAGACGTGGTAGTACGAGAATGTATTTTTCTGTAAAAAAATACATAGGTATATTGCTGGAGCTAAAATCATAAAAAAAACTGTTCTTGAAAGATATAGGGCTAGTTTTGACGGTTCCCTATGTATTTTTTTTTGCGTAGAACACAATGCCGATGGGGGAACACAATGAGAAATGGGGGGTCCGTAGCGCTAAAACCGTCCGCTAATTTTTTTTAAATTAACATTTTGTGAAAAAAAAAAAACGTCTTTTTTTCACATTTCCTCTTATATCTCCGTTCCTTGGCATATTTTATATAGCATATGCATATAAGAAGTTGTAGCCTATTGAATTTACAAAATTTTAAGCCTAACCCGAAGTCTCCAAGTGCTATTGTTAACTTGCAAATGACTGCTGAAGTTGAAAAAAGTGCTGGTCCAAATTAATATTTTACAAAATCTCAAAAAGTCTCGCAAACTTGAAGAGATTATGATTTTTCTAGCCCAGCCCGGTCAATATCGTACAATAAACAAAGAAATGACGTCATTGTTAATTAAGGCTTGCAAAGAAATGAGATTGTTAATTACTCGAAAAGTTATTAACGGATCGAGCTGATTTTTTTGTAACTTCATACTACAAACAGCAGTCCCTCCAAGTCGGCCTACTTTCGAAGTAAGAAAATGGTGAAAAAAAGCACTTTTTTCAACTTCAGCAGTCATTTGGAAGTTAACAATAAACATAAAAATAGTTGTTCTGAGACAAAAAATCCTTTTAGACTGAAAACGATGGTCAAAAAGTGCCTAAAATGTCAAAAAATGGTCAAATATTGGCCTTGTCTCATCATCTTTTTTAATTTCAAGAACCGAAAAATCGAATTTTCCATGTCGATAAATATAAAACTAGTTACTATGAGACAAAAAATCCTTTTAAACTGAAAATTATCGTCAAAAAATGCAAAAAATGTCAAAAAACGGTCAAATATTGCCCTATATCATCCCCTTCGATTTTTTTTAATTTCAAGAACCAAAAAATCGAATTTTCCATGTCGATAAACATAAAAATAGTTGCTCTGAGACAAAAAAATCCTTTTAGACTGAAAATTATGGTCATAACATGATAAAATAATGGCCCTATCTCATCATTCTTTGATTTTTCAATTTCAAGAATAAAAAAATCGAATTTGCCATGTCGATAAACATAAAAATGATTCCTCTGTTAAAATTAAATTAATATCAAATTGCCGATAATTTCGGAAAAGGCACAATTTTGCAATGAAAAATGTTCCAACTATCATCGTTAACTAAAAATAATTCGATACAGTCGAGGCTGAAGTTTCAAACGGTGCATGTACCTTTTATTAGATTTTATTTTTTGCAACACCCTTCCTTCAAACAAACGCCTTCCTGCACAATTTTAACGTACGTTGCAGAGCACGTACAAATGTTTACGTCTCCCCGTGCTCTCGGCCATAGACGAGCGCGTCTTTATTAAACTTATTCCCGGGCGAATGTGCCGTACAATTTTCTCCGTTCTCTCGTCCTCCTCTGAGGAATAATTGTTAAGGTCGGTAATCGGAGTTAGTTCTTGAATAGGGGGAGGGCGATGTCGGCAATGTTATTTACACCCTCCCAGTCATTCCCCTGTTTGCGGTGGCTCATTTGCGGTTTAGAATCATCTCGCTTGATTAACGGACCACAATAATATTCAAGTAACAATAATTCAGAAATCAGCAAGGTACTATCTTTCCATTCTAAATTGAAAATAGGTAGAAAAAAGCAAGGTTGTCAGATTTATTTTCTAAAATTGCTAAGCTATACAAGTATACCTCATACTTCAGTAAATTGTTAGTTCGTGACGTTCTTAGAAAGCTAGTTTGGAAATATTTAAAAAAAAATACATAGATATAAATTTATTAGTTAGCATTAAAATAAAGCTTTAAAAATGCTGGAAAAAAATAATTATAAATTAAAACAACTTTATGTATATTACTATACTCAAGAAAATTTTAAAGAGCCGGCAACGCGCTGGCCGGCCAACCAGCCGGCCGCTGGTGGCGCAACGTAAACCACTGTCTGTAAACCACTTTGCATATAATACATTGCTAATATTTGTTCGGTCCACTGTGCCATAAAATTTTAACGACGTCGTTAAAATGATTTACGACTTTATGAATTAGGAACTTAAACTACTTGTCTATGACGCCAGTGACGTGTATTTCAGCTAGGATTATTAACACAGACAATTTTTTGAGATTGTCTGGCTAAATGAGCATTATTTACAGCAAATTATATTACAAATATTAAGAGTTTTATATGCAGGCTAATTTTAATCTCCTATATTGATTTAAATGAAAAAAAATATTTCACAATTTTCGAATTTATAAAAAGATATATGCACGCCCATGGAATCATAAAGTTGCACCGCTTTTTTTGTTCCCCAGGCGTATTTATCATTTTCAATTAAAATTAGAACCACTATACAACTGTTTAAAAAATATATAGGTCATTCTTTTACAAACCGCACACCGAATGACACTTGACATTTTAAAATCGTTCCATTTTTTTTTATTTTATAATATCTATACGTAATATTAATCGACAAGTATTTCAGGATTTTGCTCAAAAAAAAATTAAGTGTCTAGGGTTTTCTACTGTTGTCGGCGACAAGTATAATAAGCCTCGGTAGAGGCGGGAACGATAGTCTATATTTGAACGTGCGCCGCGGTCTTCGTAAGATAAATAATTATTATAACATAGTATAAAATAAAGTCGCTTCCCGCTGTCTCTCCCTACCTATGTATGCTTAGATCTTTAAAACTACGCAACGGATTTTGAAGCGTTTTTTTTTTAATAGATAGAGTGATTCAAGAGGAAGGTTTATATGTATAATACATGCATAATATAGTAGAGAAACACTGATAATTTTAGAGGTTTCTAATGTGATGTCGTAAACCGTGCGAAGCCGGGGCGGGTCGCTAGTCGAATATAAATTGTATAAAATAAATTAGTATTAGTAGTAAGTTTTTAGTCCGTATTTGTATTTAGTTAAATAAATAGTGTTAGTTTAAAGTGCGAGTTTAAATTTTTCACACCTTACGAACCCGTAGTGAACAAAACGTTACAGTATATATTAAAAAATTATGAAAATGAGTAGTTAAACCAAATACTAAATGAATCTTCATTTGGTTGATGTTGTTTTTGTTGTACACAGGAGGGAAGAGGGTATTTGTGTTGTTGTCTTGTAATCTTACTGTAAATTATTAAAGATATTCATGTGGCATATCGTTTTATAGGTATTTGGAGTAAGTAGGAGAATTCAAAAAGCACATTATTAAGTCTCTACTTTGATTTTTAATTCCATATCCATATCCAAAATAGATCATATGGACCATAAAGATCATTCAGCTCATCAAATGTCATAAAATCACCGCCAATTCACACTTTTAAGAAGAAAATAACTTGATTAGCGATTTAGTTTTACTTTAATATTTTCTTGTATGACATATGTCCAAAGCCGCCATAATGTTTTTCTTTGGTATTTTTAGTTGACCATATAAAAAAATAATTTAAATATGGGGATGGTTATTGATTCTCTATCATAAATCGATATAACATACATTTTATGTGCTTGTTTGAAAAACCTATATAGTATAATAATAACAAGGTAATTTTTTTATCCTTTCTATTTTTATTTTATGCCTCGTGAACTACTTTTTATTCTGCTGTCACATCCATCACTATTACTCTTTATCTTAAGATTATAATGTTACCGTAATGACCCTTCTTGTTATTAGGGCACCGCCTTTAGTTAACCTAATCAGTAATTAGACAGCCGCGGTGAGATCAAAGTTATCCTTCCTGAATGAATATACTGTACGATTTTCTTTACCTTCTCGCTTGGGAATAATTTTAGAGAAGGGTTTGTAATTGGAGTTAGCTGTAACTTCAGCGGATACGTCTGATTAGAGGGAACTTATTTACATATTCGGGCTATTCACACTCCACAGTTTATGTCTGCCGACGTATACATACATATACCTTACTATATTATTACAGTAAACATATAATTAGGTCGTGTTGTAAATTTTCAGTGCCAACATTCATAAATAAATAGCCCTATTATACTGGCAAATATTACTAGTATGATACATAGGCAACTCGTGCAGCATGTGATAGGGGTTGCCTCAATTTAATTTGATTGCAATACTCCCGTGTCAGCTGGTGCTGTTGTATTACTTTCCTTGTATGCAATACGTTGAATAATGTGGTATAAATGCATAGTAAAATATGGCAAACGTGTGAAAGGCTATTAGTTACTTTTGTGCATTACACTTTGAAGATAATTTAAAGTTATTAGAACAAAGAACAGTTCATACACATTCCCAAAATTTATTTTCTCTTTTTTGGTATGTAAAATGATGTCTGATGATGAATATGAACTCATGTTAGCCTGTGTGTTAGTCAATATAATATGTACATAATTTATAACAACAATAAATTTGTTTGTTAGTTTATAACAACAATAAAGGTAATTAATTAATTTAGTCATTGTTGAAGCCTAAAACAAGTTTGACTTTCCTGTTAGATAAAGCCAGTTTGCTTGTTACTCAACGGAATGCTTATACATATCATAAAATATACATTGTATGTATATTTTTATATATTATTTTCTCAGTTCATTTTGAAACAGTCAAGTGGAACTTTTCCTATGTATAAATTGCAACTGTAGAAATATGCCATACTTTAACAGAAAATTTTACGCAAATAACGGTTACGAAATTATATCAAAGTATTCAATATATTTTAAGATAGTCACTTCTAGTTATGCATAAAGTTAACACACAAGATATTTCATTATTTTAAAACTTTTAGAACCTACGAGGTATGTAAAATAAGTAATGATACTGAGTTTTTTATTCGAATAGGATTACAATTCACTATTGTCTCCTTCAAAATAACTTCCTTGGGAAGCCACATAGCGCTGGAGACGGTTTTTTCATTCCTCATAGCACTGCTGGAACTCATATACAGGAATAGCCTTCAACTGGTCGGTTACAGCCGTTTGAATGTTTTCTATGGTCCCAAAATGACGTCCCTTGAAGTGATTTTTCAATCTCGAGAAGAGAAAAAAGTCACAAGGACTCAAGTCAGGCGAATAAGGAGGCTGAGGAGCAACAGGAATGTTTTTACTGGTTAAAAACTCATTTACTGAAATGGCTATGTGACAAGGCGCATTGTGTTTGGTGTTTGGTAAAGTAAAAAGTTTGGTAAAAAAAACTTTGGTAAAGTCAACTCTCATCATAATAATTACCGATTGGCAAACTTTTCAGCTATTTTGCGACACATTTTGAGCGCGTCATACGTTTGTGGATTAAGGGGGTACATACCGGTAAATACAATTAGACGGGCTAAAATTACGCATTAAAACATTTTTTTACCAAGAAGGTTTTATTTAATCATTACAAAAGTTTGTATATTTGTTAAGATAAGAATGATGAATTAAAAAAAAATGTTGTTTGTATTTTTCAAAACAAAATGGCGGCTGCTGGCGCAAAGTGGACCTACAAAAAAAGGGCAACCACTCTGGACGTCGTAATTTTCATCTGTAACAGTCCAGGAAATAAAATTTATGTTAAAAATACATATAATTTGTTAGTAAACCGTAAAAAAAAAAATTCTAAGTTTAGTAGTTTTTTCGAGAAAATCGGTGATTTTCCGTATTTTTTCACACTTGCATTAATAATTAAATTTTGCAACATAAAATTCCAAAATAGGTTTACAGGCAAAATAAGAGTATAAAGAAGAAACCCTGAAAGTTTCAGCCAAATCATCCGAGTAGTTTTTGAGTAATCGTGGTTGCCAATTTTGAAAATGTTATTTTGAGTAAAATTCGTTTAATTTTGAATACCGAAAAATGGTACTTACGACTTGACATTTATATATGTATATATGTATACACATTTATATGTATATGTATAATATGTATATAATACTCTCAGGTATACAGGTATACAGGTTTTGGGCATTTCAAAGTAAGATACAATAGATAAAACCTTCAATAGGGCCGACCGCTCTCGTATACCTGCTGCGCGCTGAAAAAGGCGTTCTCGAAAAATGACGAAAAAAAATATAAGGAGTTCGAATTTAGCACTGAAACTTTCACGAGCGTATTCTACGGGAAATTTCTTAACTTTTTAGACAAAAAAGAAAAAAAATCGATTTTTTTGACCACCTAATTGTATTTACCTCCTTAACAGACAAGAAACCGTCTTTACTTCTTAGTCTATTGTTGATAAATAAAAAAAGATAACAGAAACACCCGCTTTTTTATTTATAAATATATAGGTATCCACCCTTATGTTGTACGCAATAACTCTTCGATATAGATGCCATTTAGAACCCTTTTTCGGCATATCGTCGTTTCATTGGCCCCGCAACACCCCCAGTCTTAATGAGGAGTATTAACTGCCCCCCGGATATCTTGAATTATTCCGATTTCCTTACGCAAACTGTTGAAACGGCGCCGTAAACTTTTCCCCCCGCATAATCCCTCTATTAAAATGCAGGACGCAAGTGGCGATCCCGTAGCATTTCTTGTATGTGCCTCTAAAAACGTTATAACCCCGGGGGCCCTTTCGAGAGCCCTTCCAAATCCCGCCGTCCGTCCCAATCCGACGCGATGACCTCGGGTCCTGGACCCGCGTACGTGACCTTCACGGGCCAGCGTGCTGCTATTGTTGACGCGACGATCTCAAAACGTCAACGTTGCTTTCCAATAAATAGTTGGGAGTAGACTGCAATAAAATAGGTGGAATCCCAGGTCAGGACTTCAATTTGCATCATTCAATTTAATTAAATTAAATACGTTAATAAATTACGTAAAGCAAACGTCCCTAAATTGTATTTTGCTACGCGCGTTAAGAACCACTGCACTCAGACCACCAGGGAGTCCCGCTCCCCACTCTTTACTTCTCTCGCCGCGGATTATGGGAACGCCAAATAGCAAATTATATAGGCCGCCGCAAGTACAGTCATGGGCAAAAATTTGAATACATCAACACCATCATATTCAACATATCATATTCAACACCTGTTTCAATCATATTCAACACCTGCTTAACACGCCGCCATAAAGCCTGGACCTTAACCCAATTGAACACGTATGGATAGAATTAAACATCGTCGTTTAATTCTAGCAAATGCAAATACAAGTAAGCGGGACCTCAAAGAAAAACTGAAGGAAGAGTGGAATAATATTTCTGTGAAGTTCACTCGTAAGCTAATGTCTTGAATATCCATGTCTAGATTACAAGCAGTCATCAAACAAAAAATATTAGATCCTAGTTAGTGTATTCAAACTTTTGACCCGCAGTTTTATGGACTTTTGAGTAGACAATCAACTTTTTCTACAACTGCCTGAAAGATTGCAGTATTTTATAAATTAAACATGCAGTTCTTTAATACACTTTCCATTCATGTAGTTTTATTAGGATACAACTACTTGTATTTGAGTTTTTAAATAAAATGTTCTAAACAGCCTGGTGTATTCAAACTTTTGTCCATGACTGTATATTGCAGGTGCAGGTGTTTATTCGGTTTTAGATGTTTCCCTATTGTGATCGTCGCGGTAGGGAATGAATAAATATCGAATATTAAGAGGAAAGCCTTTCTTATTAATTATGTCGTGGATTCCGTTCGCATATAAATTACAAAATAATCAAAACATTGAGGGAATTTAAACATATGGAACTTTCGTACGTTGTGTATCGTGTAATAGTTTATTTTCAGTAAGTTATCAGTGCTGAAATAATTTCGATCAGATCAATTCCGACGTAAAATGTAATGCTTTTTAAGAACATGGCCTTCGATTTTTGTTTTAAATTGGTTTAAAAAAATATAAAGAAATATAACAAAATTACGATTTACTCGACAAAAAAATCTAGACTTGAATTATTTTATGAAACAGGTAATCCCCGGCTTCTATACCAGAAAAAATCGCGTCATCGAGACCTAAAATTAAAGTAAATGGCTTTATATTATTTTTAAAAATCTTTTGAAAAACAAAATGGCGGCCGAAACAAAAATATGTTTTGTATAAAATTCATGTTTTTCTCAAAAACTACGGACTTCGCTACAAATGTTCTAGCAATAAAAATGTCTCAAAATCAATTGCAAAATGCTCTATTTTTTTTTCAGATTTTTTAAATAACGTTTTTGGAAATTTCGATTTCGTGAGTTTTGGAACAATCAAAAATCGTATTTAAAAATCCTGAAAAGAGAATCTTTCAAAAAATTCCAAATTCCAAAGACATTTTTTGTTCTTGAGAAATTTTTACAAAAATGTATAGTTTTGGAGAAAAAAAAACTATTAAATTTTAAATACATAAATGTGAAAAAGCATAGAATATTAAGTCGGAATTAATCTGATCGAATTTTTTTTTAGCACCGATAACATTGAAAACAAGCTGAATGAAAACTATTTACAAAATCAGGTCATTTGGGATTTATGTATGTTGACAATGACAATTTACAGGTGTTTGTCACAGATGTAGCCGCTTATATGCGAAAAGCAGCTGAGCGCCTAAAACGCACATACATATTTATATTGACGCATATACATATATATATATATATATATATATATTGAATAGACAATATGTATTTGGGTAAGTGTTTACCATATCTTAATTTTGTATTGCTTTCCTGAGTTCGGTCCTGATTCACCACGAGCTTATTGTACCCTAGTTGGGAGTAAACACAATTTATAACAAACCGAAGTTCTTTCTTTTTTTTTCAAAAAACATACTAGACAGTTAAAACTGATCTTTTTGTTTGCTCAATTTACACTGTGATCCATTTAATATCGCAACACTCCATTAACACAAAAAAAGTAATTTGTGCTGGGGTTGCAACTACATTATAACTGTATTTTGACTTGAATTCGAATCTGAAGTAAAAAATATCCTATGCTCATATACGAGGTGTGTAAATTAAGTAATGAGATCTAGCAACACTGCGGAGACGGGACTTGGACGGGCGGTAGGTTAACATGTAATGCATATTCAGTAAAAGTTTGAACTTGTTCATTTAGGGTCATTTGTTTGTTCTTTGTGACTGTTTTCGTAAACCGGTTTTTTTCTAGCGCGTTTTAAAAATGAGTGACATTAATTTTGATTAACGGTGTGCTATCAGGTTTTGCTTCAGGCTTCAAAAAACCTTTCTCAGGAACAAAAGGACATCAGGAGAGAAAGGTGTCGACTTGGAATCGATTGCAAATGATCCCCATTTTATGGAACGTGTCATTATTGGTAATGAGACTTGGGTGTTTGAGTACGATACGGAAACCAAGCGCCATGCGTGAAATGGCACACTTCAAGCTCTCCAAGACACAAAAAAAGCAAGATGTCGAAGACCAAATGCATGCTGATTTGCTTTTTTGATAGCCAGGGAATTGTCCACAAAGAGTTTGTGCTTCCAGGCCAAACAGTAAATCAACACTTTTACTACAGAGGCTCTGGAAAAATTCCCAAAATGGGGGTGATTGTGTGGGACCAAACATCAAGAACAACTGGATGTTGCAAAAACATTCCTGTGGCTCCTCAGCCTTCTTATTCGCCTGACTTGAGTCCTTGTGACTTTTTTCTCTTCCCGAGATTGATCCGTCATTTTGGGACCATAGAAACATTCAACCGACTCTAACCGACCAGCTGAAGCCTATTCCAGTATCTGAGTTCCAGTAAAAATTTTCTAATTCCAAATATTATTGCTATGACGTCAGCGACTTTTTTTAAACTGTGATTTGTATTCCCTATTTTTATAGCAGGAAATATTTCATATGAAGACATGGTAACATTTTCTTTTACATAAAATCATCCATTATTTATCCCACAGTTGATTGTAAGTTTTTTAAACATTTTTTCCCTAATTTCTCACCAAAAAAAAAAAAGTAAAACAACACTGTGCGTCGCAAGAAATACCAATTTCAATTACCAATTAAGAGTTCGCCTCCCTATTCCCATGCGACAACTAATCAAGGAAAAAACATGCGTCGCAACCTACGTAAGTGTCCGCCCTTTTGTAACGTAACGTCTTACTTATTGCGCGTTACGTCTAACTTATTTCCAACCGCAAGGGCGAGGACCGAACTGGACAGGGACAGTCGGGATCACTTATCCTTAGGATCGCGAGGTCCCCCCGTGACGCACTGAGATATTAGCTGCCACCCTTACGAAGTTAAGGCATACGTCAGGGGGTTGACGGAAGGAGCCGAAATTCCTACGTAAGACATACAGGGTGATCGGAGAGTGGAGTTCATTAAAAATTTAGGGACTTTTAGTTGGAATCTATTTATGAAAGAACCCAAGTGTAGCATGATATGGTCAATTCAATGCAAATTCATAGTTAAACTAGTTCTTTTACCATTGACACATCTCTAACTATTAAAATATACAGTGTGGGACAGCCAAATGGAATAAATTCAGTAGCTCCATTATTATGTATTTTTTTAGAAAATCTTGAGACACTTCAATTCCTAATTCTAAAATTATATCTTGCGACCTAAAAATGTCATCCCTAAATTCAACCCCCTTCAGGTGACAGCTACAACCCCTAAATTTTCAAATTGGAAGTAGGGGGCTTGTGACACTTCATTTGAAAGGTCTTTTCAGTCTCTATTCAAAACTGCTATGGTTTTAAATTTTTACAATGCAATACGAAAATTAAAGCAAACAGTTTAACACTGATAACTGTTAACTACTGTTACAATGACAAGCTCATTTCTAGGTAATTTCACTAAAGCTGATAATGGCCAACTTCTTACATTTCAGGTTTGTTTTTTTGCTGCTTGCTCGTTTCTGTCGTTCGATTGTCAAGCAAAAAATTGTACGTATTTATTAGTAAGTTTTTATCTTATAGTGGGGAATGACGGCAATTACAGACATCTATTTTTTGTTATTATTAACATTTCAGAACCTAAAATTAACAAATAGTGTTACCTACAAAAGTTTTATTTTAATGTAACTAATTTCCTACGCTGGACTTATCTTTTTTCTTTTAATTTCTGAAATACAATTCAAAACCATAGCAGTTTTGAATAGAGAATGAAAAGATCTTTCAAATGAAGTATCACAAGCCCCTACCTCCAATTTGAAAATTTAGGGGTTGTAGCTGTCACCTGAAGGGGGTTGAATTTAGGAATGACATTTTTACGTTGCAAGATGTCATTTTAGAATTAGGAATTGACGTGTCTCAGGATTTTCTAAAAAAAATGCATAATAATGGAGCTACTGAATTTTCCACATTGTATAAGAGAGGAAAAATAAACCACCTTAAATATCTACGCCCTAGCATCCTGACAAATTAAATGATGTTGGTACTTCTTTGTGTAACCGACTCATGCATAGTTCCTTGGCATTCTAGGTGTACTCCGTTAGACGATTCTGTGAGGTTGTGCAATATAAATTCGAAACAATTGCTCAACTGAAGTAACAACAAACATCCGAGGAGTTTTGAAACTTCCTTAAAGCGATAAGGGCTGCTCTGCGTGCCACTGTTTGCCGGCAACGGTACAGAAAACTTTCATTTACATAGGCGACTCGACGGTAAAACTTTTTGTAAAAAAAAAAGTTGAAAAACTGAACAGGCAAATTCGTTTATCTCCGTTGCCTTGCTTAATAGAGAAGTTGCGCCTTGATGTTTCCGGATATTTGCCTCTTATTCGTGAAGAAATTAATCTACATTATGTGCGACATTTATTTGCGAGTGTATACAGGGTACGGTGAAAGTTTGAAACGTCTTTACCAACGATTTCGCTTCCATATTCGTGTGGTGAAATGGAATACACGCCTGTCTATCTGTGTGTCTGTACGTTTGCAGTTCATTTGTTTTTCGGACTAATATGATGTAACTCCCACTGAATATATCATCTGTTTTGAGAGAATATGCTGCGATTCCGTCACTGGTTGTCAGCACGTGATTTGTAACGACTCATTTCATTGTTTTTTGTCAGACTATAAACTGTTAAGGATGTTAGTCACCGAAGTGCGGGGCAAGGGGGAAACTCCTCCATCTTCCTTGTATAGGAAATCAGGGTTCCAACGTGCAAAAGTGAAATGTTGATATCAAATTTTTTTAATTTAAGATGGAACTCTCGTTGCAGTATGTTTGTAATGCACGATTAATTAATAATGTATTATTATATACCAAGTTAGGGCAATGGTATAATTTATTGACCGCGATTTTGAAAGTCGATTTATAGTCGGAAAGTACGGCAACGCTGAACGGTTTGAAAGATTTGCTTTCAGCAGTTGGCTAGGCTACTCGGCGAAAATTGTTGACAGAAAATAATTCTAACCTCAAAAAGTTTGTCGGTAATTTATTTCGACAAAACAGTTACGGAGAGTGCAATGTGGGGTTGAGGCAGGGGAAGAAACGCAAAAAGGAACAATTTGGAAACGCGGCGTTGCCGCGTCGACAGAGCGCCAGCCCGATTGCGTGGAACACTCAACATTAAATAAATAATTGCATGCAACACAACTGGTCAATCATGTCCATGTCAATCTATGTTCTTCCTAGACGTTATTGCTATGCGTGTACAAAATTTCAGATTTTTCTAATTAGTGAAAAAGTAGTTTTTATCAAATTCAATAGTTACGTCCATAAGAGACCATGTTAAACTTATTTTTTTTGATGATTTTTTCTCGCAAACTAGATGGTGAAAAAATCCCAAACAATTCTGAAGATAATTTTATTACTTGAAGAATATATATCAACAATTTCATCAACTTTTAATTATTTTTGCAATTCCAGATGAACCCCCTTAAAATAAATAACCGAATCGTTTACCAATGATCTCGTTCTATGCGCTGATACGACAACGTATATCGAATCGTTAGGAAAATAAATTGGGAGAGAACTAAAATCGCAGACAGTTCGCTGATTACGTCTAGTTTGCTTTAATTTTACCGTCTTTTTCAGGCACTTAGCGAGCTCTCCGGCTTCTGTTTCGGTTCTCTCAAATAGGACGTTTTTCCAGCTAGCCGGATAACAGTTTCAGTTCTTCCACTCGAGTATGTTTTGTTACGAATTTCAGAGGGAGAAAGCGAAAAATGTTTGATGGAGGTCGGAAGTAAATCGTGTCCAAATTTTGTTAAAATATACTTATTATTTTATAGTTACACTGATAGACAGATGTTAATCAATTTCTTTGATCTAGATGTATCGAAAAAAAGTTTTGAAGTAATTGAGTAATAAATATTCTCAAAGATCATTAGGTCTTATTCATTCAAGAATTATTTTTTAGTTTAGTAATATAAAACTGAATTCCTGAAACTCTTTGTACTAGTACAAAAAAAAAGTAGAGCAAAAATTAACCTTTTACATTGAAAACCTCACGTAAGTTTCAGATTAAGTTTTGGTGAGTGTTTCTTTTCTAATTTAAAAATGAAATAAATATTCTTAGCCATAATAAAATTTCTTTTTTAATTCATAATAATCAAAATTAAATCGAACGAAATATGCATTCGACTGAAACAAACACCTACCAAATATCAATTTCAGTGTTCGTATACATTTCGATTTCTTTTTAAATGCGGGAACGTGGAATATAAAACGTAATATCCTGGAATAAACGTACTTCCTTAGGAAATGCCGGAACATTTGTGCCGGTCTCACATTCAACCCTAAAAAGAAAACTCAATTTAAAAAAAGAGGAGTTTAACCAAATAAAGTAATATCCAACTGAAATTGTTAACGCTAAATTCATTACGTATTTTCAGTAACTTTTCAGAGAACATACCTATAATTTAGTTATCTAGATACAAACAAAAACCAGTGGCGGCTGGTGATAAAGGGCACAGGGGCACGTGCCCAGCCCAAATTTCAATAGAAAATATTTATTTTGTGTTAATTTACTATAAATTACTGTTACAATAATATCAATTAATTGTATACGACAAACTATTCATATTCTAATTATTATTCCTTTTATATGCCAAATCTCCTCACTCCCGAGCAAAAAAGAATCAAGAATAAACATTTGCGCTGACATTCTAAACAACATTGACACTGATCCAGGCTTGTTAGACAAGGTAATTACTTGTGATGAATCGTGGTTTTTTACTTACGAAACAAAACACAAGCAAAACCGATGGAAGTTCTGAACCAGCTGACAGAAGCGGACTTCCAGCACTGCTTTCAACAATGAACAAGTTTTATGGAGCGGTTTTGAGATCGCCAAGGGGGAGTAGATTGAAGGCAAAAAAAGTTGCTACTGTAATTGGTAACGAATATAAAGTGTTATGACAGCAGTTCGGTTATTTAATAGCCACACCTCGTATTTGTTTCTCGGAAAAAGTATACTGCACTTCTTTGTATACTACAGAATACATCCACATTTTGAAATCCGATCACGAGAAGATTGTACCTAGATTTTGCAAGAGGTAGAAAAGCGTCGAGACATTTTTCTCCGTGTACCTGAAGCGAAAAATCTTTCTCTGTGTGTATCTTTCGTTAAAGCTTTCCTCCCAGGAATTTCTCATCCCCAGATACAATCCGGCTTCCAATTGGGAAGGAAAATGCGTACGTCAGTCCATGTTTGCGATATAAGTTAGCGTAAGCACCCCCCACCCCCCTTCTCTTCCTCCTCTCTTCTTGCCGCATTGGGAATAACGGGCACGAACGCTCCTCGAACGTCTGGTACATCCTTGCGTGTTTTCCCTTTCCGCTCCGAAGAAGAAGGTGCAACCGAGCGAAAAATTGCTATACACCCATGGCTATTGTCCATATCCGTTTAGTGCCCGTGCCGACAAAATACTAAGATTCGCACGTAGAACGCGGAGAACGAGGGGGTGGCGGAGCGCCGAAAATCCGGAAATTTTCCACCCAACTATACGGAATTTATGAATCCCTACGTGTATTGAAAAGGGCAACTTGCGCTGTGAATCTGTATCTTCTACAGTGCTCGATTTTTGTTAAATCTTTATACATATCTGAAAAGTACACTCAGAAAAGTAATACCCCTATTTAGTTATTATTATATTTGGTACTTAATTCTTATATTAAACCACATCGTAAAAATAAATGAATAAAAAAATATTTTTTAAAAACAATCTTTTATTGAAATGCTCTAAAAAGAAGAAAATAAACTTTAAATTGAATCAAACCCATCAATTTATTACATTACACAATTTATATGATATAAAAGCTTGTCACGAGATTTACTTGTGTAGATGTATTTACCTATTTTATAAAATACCTACTTTTTTTTCTTAGATTTTCTTATGTCAAGATCAAGTTACATAATTATTACATTATTGTTTATCTACACAAGTAAATTCGTGACAAGCTTTTATATCATATAAATTGTGTAATGAATTGATGGGTTTGATCCAATTTAAAGTTTATTTTCTTCTTTTTATAGCATTTAAATAAAAGCCTGTTTTTAATTTATTTTTTATTTTTTTAGTTATCGTTGTGTTTTTGTATCTAAATGTTTCTCAACCTGTTCATACTATCCCTAACCTATACCAAGTTATAACTCTTTAAAATTGGTATCTCTTTAAAATTGAGGACTTTTTTTGTTCCACGACACATTTTTATGTGATAAATAAATATTCGGTCATGGAAATTATTACACTGTATGTCTCAGGATTCAGAGTACGAAGAATATCAGGGATACACAAGGAATACAGAATCAGTGAAATTCATTTGTACATACGAGTAAATTTTAAATGGAACTCTCCTCTTTGCTATTTTATAAGTTTTATTTTTTTTTTATTTACCAACTTCAGGTGAAGTATAAAATAAAATTAAAAGCAGATTTTTGTAGACGTACTCGCTCTGTTAAGATTAAAATTACACCGGCAAAATAATTTTCTGGAATTTACGAATTTTACTATTATTGCAAAGAAGCAGTAGCAGTTTTTCTGTGTTTTATTATAGAAACTGACGTTAAGATACAGAAACTAAATTTTAATAAGAAGTAAATCCTATTACTGGAGCGAGATAATGCAAACTAAAATTATAAATTGAAATTAAAAATCACAAGACTTTAATCAATAAATGAAACGAGTAGCTTGCGAGCCTTATAAAGAGAGAATAAAGGGCAACTGATTTAGGGGGGGGGGGGGGGGTAACGTTAATTCGGGCAAAAAAGGCACGTTTTTGTAATTTTTTTTGGATGACACAGTTAAAATCTATTTAGTAAAACCAATGGCACATTAAAGTATAACATTCGAAGAATATCGTGTAAAATTTTCATGAAAAAAATATTAAAAAAATACGGCAATGATAGCAATTATTCGGAAGCGTCTCGGAAAAAAGTACAATTACGGTGTTCTTCATAACTCGGTGCTGGATCATCTGAAATAAAAAAATCAAAGTTCCTTCGTTAGATAATCGTTTTCCCCAGGTAACGATGGGAGGGTTTTTCGAAATTTCTATTTTTCACTTTTTGGGAACAATTTGAAGTGAAAAACGCGATTTTTGCGAAAAAATCGGCTAATTTGTTACTGTAAAATAAAAAATATTAACAAATTTGAAAAAAACTCTCCAGCGTTACCTCGTAAATTATGTGCAGAAATAGTATTCAAAAGGATCGGTGCAGTAGTTTTGAAGTTATGAGGAACACCGACTTTAGAAACGCGAGTTGTGGGAAAAACGCTGTAAAGTTTTGAACACTAAAAAAATTTGGAATAAAACGTTCGTTCATAAGCGAATTTTATCGGCTTCGATTCATCATTCATATCAAATTTTCACACAATATTCTTGAAAGGTTCTCCATTCAGAAAATCAAATTTAAAAAAATGCAAAAAACAAAAGTTTAAAAACGTTAGCCCTCCCCTCCCTTAATGTAGCAAGACATTTTCTTACTAAATACATTAAACTCGCGCTATTAAATCAACACCAAAAGCACAGCCCACTAAATAACATTCGTGTTATTCTACGAGATTTTATTTGAGAATAAAATAAACGCGTGGCGAATTAATTCCATTAGGCTCTCAATTCGCCCGCCGATCCTTCAGACCGACAGGGCTCGTTCGGACGGTTCTCGCAGGAAAAATCCAAAACAAACCCTATAATTCTTTCGGGCCCAGACCGGTCTTAACGGCCGACATTTTTTGGCGTTAACTCTTTCCCAACTCGGGGGCGCAACTTTGAAGTTCGCACACGTAATCTCCGAACGTGACGGGGTTAATTCCGCGAGAGCAATGCCTCGTCAATTGCCCTTATTGATTTCCCGCTATTGCGTCCCCTAGCGCAGTCCAAGGGGTCCGAAAACGCTCAGCAACTGCAGTACACTCAACATCCACATTTCCGAACTTTTACGTTCCGCAGACTTCCACATTTCCGAACTCTCGTCAACTCGGGATTACCGAACTGCTGGCGCATGCGCAAAGGGTTTTTCTGGCTCATTCTAGTGCTTTTCTTTGTTTTTCGAGGTTTTTATGCAAATGTAATACATACATACATGTGTACATGTTAATAAAAGAACGTTTTTCTAAACATAAAAATGTCAGGTGCAAAGGAGAGAGTGATGCAGGTAATTATTTTGTAATTCAAGGTTTGTTTTATTGAACATTTTGTTGACGTAACCTATAATAATTTCAAACTGAAATGAAAAATTATGAGAAAATATTATGTATTTTTAAGAAAACCGTGATACAAAACAAACATTATTGTACTGTTTATTTGCAGAGAAAAGAGCCTGCTAAGAGGCTAACCTTGGAGCAAAAGCTGGAACTGATAAATCACGCAAAAAATGGTGTTAAAAATGTTGATCTATGTAAGATGTACAATATTTGTAAATCGTCAGTGGCAGAAATTCTTGGAAAAAAAGAAATTTTCTTTTAAAAAACTGAAAAAAAGACGAAAATTGAGTGGACGGATTGACACAATAAAGTGCATCGTTACTTATGATACACCATTTGAAAGAAGTGTTTTTCACTGGTTTGTACAAAGAAGAACTCTTGTCTCAGGTGTGCTGCTGAGGGAGGGCGATTTCCTCTTTGCTGAATTCTGTGACAATCGAAATGTTTGATAACAATCGCATTATTGTGTTTACATTTTTTTCTCATTTCAAATTTCGCGGATTTTTGTCGTCAACCAATCAGCGACAAGTTCGGTTATGTGGAAGTACAAGTTCGGAAATATCGTGAGAAAAAGTTCGGAAATATCGTGAGTTCGGAAATTTGGAGTTCGGATATGTGGATGTTGAGTGTACTATTAGTCCACGATATACAAATAGAAGGTATGATATCTAGGCGGTTGAAATACGTACCGCTTTGCGCATGACGTCACCTTGTGCCCACGATCCCATAAGAAGTCGCATTATTTTCTTTTATATATTTGCTATTTTTCATTAAACTTATTATTTATGTAGATATATTACATATGTGGATATAAGTTTTGTTAAATATCGACCGTGGAATTGGAACGGTGAAATAATTTATATACAATCATTTATTGAATAAGTGTTTTAAAAAAGTGTTTTGTTCATGAAAGGATGTTTACCCGCGAAAACGAAATTCGAGAGTTTAATTTTCTTGAATGGATGAAACAACTACGTAAAACAAATGTAATACAAAGTTTTAACCACAATCAGAGCAAGTATCATCTGAATTTAATTTATCATAACATAGTGTAAAACAAAGTCGCTTCCCGCTGTCTGTCTGTCCCTATGTATGCTTAGATCTTTAAAACTACGCAACGGATTTTGAAGAAATAAAGCTCCGAAACGTTGGCAAAAATCGAATAGTTTGTTATTTATTCTTGGACCTAATCCAAACAACCAAAAAAAACTAACTGCAAAAGATGAAGATAGCAATAGTGACGATGACGACGTGGAGAAGCATCTCTTTTTGTGACACAATTATGGAATAAAAATATTTTATTTAGTTATAATTTAATTGTAATAATCTAAATTTCATACAAAAAATGAAGGATTAAAATTTTGATACTTAAAAGATGACTTTTGTTCCTGTCTCTTTCCTAAAAATATTTTTTTAGTTATTATTTGCGTGAAATTAGCGAAAAATTTGAAATAAATAATCTTATTTTTAATACTCTTAATTGTGTAATGTATTCCTGTCTGTTTTCCAGCCATCTACTTTGCAGCTATCTCTCTCTAACACCCGGCATAATACCGCGGCGCTCTACTGTATTAAATCGGTCTGGATCTTGATTTAACAACGGAATTAATGTCTGGAAAATTCATTTTATACTTCTTTATACTTAAATAAGATAATATTAAAATTTCAACCATACTAAAATAATTTGAATTTTTTTTTGTTATAAAAAAAGCATATGGCATATTATTATCAACAATAAAAACGTCTGGCAATAATAAATTTATGTTATTTATAGTTTTCAAAAATTATTGAAAAAAAAAAATCAAATTATTGAAAACAATTATTTAAAAAATCAATATTTTTACCTAGACAGGTAGTATACGCAGAAGTAAACGCTACGTCTACCGACAGCCAGGTGGCCCGCATGGCAACCGAGAGAGCGTAAGGAAAGACATATCAAAAAACCAGCTTTCTTAAAATTCTCGTTTTCCCGACGTTGCTAGCTCTTATACTATACTAACGACCCGCCCCGGCTTCACACGGGTGCACGCGGACTTTTTTGTAGACCTTTTTAAGGTGTACAATACTGTAGTACATTATTTTGATCTATCTCGTAGGGTTCAGCCAGCGTTTGCAATGTAAGCGCAAAAAATGTGTTTATTTACGACATTACATTAGAAACCTCTAAAATTATCAGTGTTTCTCTACTATATTATGCATGTATTATACATATAAACATTCCTCTTGAATTACTCTATCTATTAAAAAAACCGCATTAAAATCCGTTGCGTAGTTTTAAAGATCTAAGCATACATAGGGACAGACAGACAGCGGGAAACGAGTTTGTTTTATACTATGTTATGATAGGCCAGTTGGTAGGTAAAAATAAACTGCACGAGTCGACGAAAAATCATGGTAAAGATTTAATTGCTGTAATCGCTTCAGTTATGATCCAATGTGATTTTTCTGAGTTTTCCCCTTCTGCCAAGGTGAGCTTCAGCAGCTAGGTGGATAAAAGCGATCCGAAGTGGGGGATTATTGTAGTTTGTCTAAGATTATTAGGAAACTATGCATAAAATCTTGCATGCGAACCAAAAAATATCATAAAAACTGAAAAAAAGCCCTGTACGCCACACATAGTTCTAAAAAAATAACGCCGGGTTTTATTAAAATTTCATGACAGTGATTTTTACGAAAACTATAGAAGATTTAGGATTTTAGGATTTTTTTTTCAAAACGGCTCAGTTAGTCAAATAGACACTGAAGATTTTTTTTATATGAGTCCAAGAGTTTTCCACCGATCTTTGAAAATATCATGATTTTACTTTTTTTAACGATATATTTTCACAAAATCAACTATTATCTCAACTTGGGCTTATTAGACTCAGAATTTCAGAAGCTGTAATCCTATAAAAAGCAAAAATTCTCAAAATTAAAGCAGTCTTCAAAAGGCAATTGTACGAGGTGTGTAAATTAAGTAAGACTGGCAACGTTGCGCTCGATCTAGCAACATTGCGGAGACGGGAAAGGCGGTAGGTTAACATGTAATGCACCTTCAGTACAAGGTTGAACTTGTTAGAGTCATTTGTTTGTTCTTTCTGACTGTTTTCGTGAACCGTTTTTTTAGTGCGTTTTAAATATGAGTGACATTAATTTTGAGCAACGATGTGCTATCAGGTTTTGCTTCAGACTTGAATATGGCGCGATGGTGATGAGACTTGGGTACGACCTGGAAACCAAGCGCCAAAGCATGGAATTGCACACTTCAAGCTCTCCAAAATCCAAAAAAGCAAGAATGAGCAAGTCGAAGATCAAATGCATGCTGATTTGCTTTTTTGATAGCCAGGGAATTGTCCACAAAGAGTTTGTGCCTCCAGGCCAAACAGTAAATCAACATATTTACAGAGAGGTTCTTCAAAAACTTCGAAAAAGGGTCATCCGTGTGAGATCAAACATCAAGAACAACTGGATGTTGCATCACGACAAAGTGCCTTGTCATAAAGCCATTTCAATTTTTAGCCACTAAAAACATTCCTGTGGCTCCTCCAACTCCTAATTCGCCTTGAGTCTTTGTGACTTCTTTCTCTTCCCGAGATTGAAAAATTACCTCAAGGGACGTCATTTTGGGACAATAAAAAACATTCAAACGGCTGTAACCGACCAGCTGAGGGCTATTCCAGTATATGAGTTCCAGCACTACTATGAGGAATGGAAGAACCGTTTCCAGCGCTGTGTGGTTTCCCAAGGAAGTTATTTTGAAGAAGACAATACTGAATTGTAATTCTATTCGAATAAAAAAAAAACAAAAACCAGTCTCATTACTTCATTTACACACCTCGTATGATGACTCGTTGCTGACTGTTGTGAAAGTCAAAATAAAAATATCGACTATTACAGTTGCGTCAGCTCCTGCAATTTGTTTTCCCTTGGTCCTACGTTTGGTGTTCCACTATTAAATGATGACAGTTTGAATAATGGAATGGCGTTAGAGCTCGATTACTTTCTGTTTTATTTTCTCGGAAAATGTATTAGATTTGTCCAGCCCGTAGATAAATATCAATTACTCACCACGGTGCAACCTTTTCCATTCTCTATCTTTAAAAGACGAGCCGTGAATGGGGTCTTATATAAATATATTGATTGAATTCGTCAACGTTATAGTGGTCTTGATAGTACCTATTACTTTCTGTCTAGACTATTTTTTTTTTGGCAAAATTCGAAAAGGGCAAACAGAGATCATCAAATTTTGCGAGAAAAATGGATTCGTTGTATCTTCCTTTTAGCTGTTTACGAATAGAATTGGGTGGTCAACATAAAAGAGTCATCTTGTACGTCCAATCAGTAGCGAAAGTATTTGTTCACCGTACTTGTAATTTTGGTAATATAGTATTTTTTTGGATTCTGGTCTGATATGTGAAGATATAGCTAAAAAAGTAGAACTGCGATGTTTTCAAAACACCGTGAACAATTCGGAAAATATTAAATCCTTTTCAAAATTTTTGCACTCATATTAAAGGGACGGCATCAGAGTATGTATATATCTGACTAACTGTATCATTTTGGAAAAATTCTTCCTGGAAATTAAAATTTTCTAAAGTTGAACCAAAACATCATGAAAATTCAAAAAAACCATGTATGTACCCCACACATAACACTAAAAAAAATAAGGGGTTAACGTCTCTCTAGAATTCGCTGCGTTTTATTTAAATTTCAAGAACAGTGGAATTTCACAAGCTGTCATCCTATCAGAAGCAAAAAAAATCAGTAATGCAATACAAAAAATATCAGAATTTAATCAAGACGTCAAATTCAATGTATTTACGAATTATTTAATCATATCAATGAATTTACGAATGCTTTTGCTGCTGACTGTATGTCTAAGACAATTTGTCGGTTTTAATATACATAGATATTTCACATACACACTGTATACGAGGTGTGTAAATAAAGTAATGGGACCGATTTTTTTTTAATTTTTTTTATTCAAATAAAATTACAATTCAGTATTGTCTCCTTCAAAATAACTTACTTGGGAAGCCACACAGCGCTGGAGACGGTTCTTCCATTTCTCATAGCAGTGCTGAAACTTATATATTGGAATAGCCTTCAGCTGGTCGGTTACAGCGGTTTGAATGTTTTCTATGATCCCAAAATGACGTTCCTTGAGGTGATTTTTCAATCTCGGGAAGAGAAAAAGTCACAAGGACTCAAGTCAAGCGAATAAGGAGGCTGAAAAGCCACAGGAATGTTCTTCTTGGCTAAAAACTCGATTTGGTCTCACACGCATGACCCTTTTTGGAACCTCTCTGTAAAAGTGTTGATTTACTGTTTGGCCTGGAGGCACAAATTCTTTGTGGACAATTTCTTGGCTATAAAAAATCCCTGGCCTTCCGCTGTGGGGTTCATCTTCAATCGACTCTCTTCCTTCTGAGAATGCTGTAAATCACCGAAAAACCAGGGCCCTTGAAAAAACATTGTATCCGTAGGCGTGTTGAAGTTTTGCAAAAGTATCCTTTGGGCTGTGTCCAAGTCTGAAGCAAAACATCATAGTATACCGTTGCTCAAAATTAATGTCACTCATTTTTAAAACCCACTAGACAAAAACTTATTTACGAAAACACTCATAAAGAACAAACAAACGACTCCAACAAGTTCAAACTTGTACTGAAGGTGCATTACCTGTTAACCTACTGCCCTCCAAGTCCCGTCTCCTTAGTATTGCTAGATCGGGCGTTACGTTGCCAGTCTCATTACTTAATTTACACACCTCGTATATCGCTTATCCTAACTATATGAAAATATTGAAACTAGGAAATTCTAAAGATTTTCTCTTTTTTACCCACCTTGATTTTACTTAGAGTTCAGTGTCAATATGAGGCAACCACACAAAGATAGGGTAGGTACAAATTGAAGTAGGTACCAATTACAATAAATAACCATTACGTCACAAGTTCCAAATAACTGGAGACCTCATAATTTATCGTACGAATTTGTGTTCCGAACATTATGTCATTTATTATACCGTAAAAAAATCTTGGAACTCGTCGTTTATACGTGGTAACCCGTGTCGTGTGCAGATGTTTCCTTTTATTATTCAAATTTCCTGCTCTATCCGTTCATTATTCATCCCCGTCAAAAAAAAAACGTCGCAGGTCCAATGATAGTTTAAGTGGATTCCCAGAAAACGTCGGATATATCATTTTTGATACGAACGTTGCCAGTGCTGACAAGTGCTGGGCTGTCCCTCTTCAAATTTAATAAACAAATGTCACACTCCGGATCCCACATTTTATTCACTGAGTAGAAATCGGCATTTTAACTTAAACTTATGCAATATGTTTTAATATCAAACGAGTTTATCAAAAATTGTGATAAAGTTCTAAAAATTATTTTAAAATTGAATTTAAATTATACTTTTATAGACTCAATTAAAATGTGTAAGATACAAAATATACTGAAGCCCGAAAGTAATGTAACAATACACAAAGAAATTTTACGTCTAGTTTTATATGTTCCCATTGCATTTTAACAGACATATCACACGATATAAAGTTCAGTTTAACTAAACCACTAATGATTATACAATTGCGATATTTTTTTTAACATATCTGGTTGTCTGTCGATCTGTCTGTCTGTCTATCTGTCTGTCTGTCAGTCAAACTTTTTTGTATACATGTTATCTCAAGAACTCGTTAAGATATCAACTTGAAAATTAGGACACAAATATACTCTCACGAGGTCTGAAGCTGATTGGATTTTGAGATTAATCAGTTAAGGGGTTGGGGGTTAAATTGGGAAAACTCACTTTTTCCTTGACTATTGGTAGCTCGCAAATGATATGCACTTTTAATTTGAGACGTATGTACAACATATCAAATTCTAAAGATTTTTAGCGTAATAGGGTGGGGGTTAGTAGGGTTGAAGGGAAATTCTATTCTTTTTTGCCCTCGCCCCCACCACGGAATACGGAGGGAAGAATAACTAGAATAAAATATAAGGGAAATATTAAAAAACCGAAAAAATATACAGATAGGATTCTGCCAAAATATTGTAAGTGGCATTTTCTTGAAATAGCATATTTTTTATTATGTGAAGGGATACATCTTGCAAAATTAAGTGAAGGATTTGCTCACGCTCACTGATCAAGTAAAAACGTTTTTAATGTTATCGCAAAATCACTTATTTCATTTAGTGAATAACATATTTTGTTTTTCCTGTAAAATTCGGGTTCTGTAGCTTACGATTTACGATACTTTGGCAGGAAACTATGGATTTATGTGTGGCCGAAATAAATCTTGAATTTATGTTTATTCGGCTGGTGGTGTCTTTGTTGTATAAAGGGAGTGGAGGGGGCGTTTGTTTTGTTGAATCTTACTGCCATATATATTCATGAGACGTGTCGTTTTATAGGTTTCTGAGGTAGAAGAATTTAAATATCATGATATTAAGTCTCTACTGCGCTCTTTACCTCCATAGATATTTCCAAAATACGGCATGTAGGCCACAAAAGTCGTTTATTCTATAAAAGTCATATGGACCATAAAGGTTATATTAGCCATAAAGGTCGTATGGAACATACAGGTCATCAAGGTCATAAATTAATTTAGATCATTGAGATCATATAGGTTACAAAGGTCATAATAGGTCATTATGTGATTTCAGCCATAAAGAATCATATATAAGGTCATAGGGATCATAATGGCAAATCATATTGGTCATTTGAGTCATAAGGGTCATCTGAGTCATAAAGGTCATAGGAGTTATAGAGGTCATGTGACTTATAGTATAACGGTCACATGAATTGTAAATAAAGCTGGCATGCTACGACGCGATACATAAGCAAATCACGTGGCATGTGGTTGTCTCAATTTATCGATGACGAAAAGTCGGTTGCGCGATGGATTTCATTGCAGTAGTCCCGTGCCAGCTAGTACTCTTGTATGCAATACTCTGTTGCGTATTCCGGTATCACGAGAATTTTTATCTTTTCTGTCTAAGCATCAACCACCGCTCTGCGATGAGCACAAAAATAAATTTCTCCACTTCTCCACATTTCCGTTTGTCACACCGAAAATTAAATCGCCGCGGTATAAAATTATTACGCTCCCTTTTGTCTGGCGCGCTGCTCCGGCCGCTCGACGGCACCGGGCATTAAGCTGCTTGATCCAGTCTATCGAGATGTCTGCGGCCGTTAGCGTTCCCATTCCCGCCCGTCGTCTTATTGTCTCCCGGATTTATGGGCACCTCGCGCCCCTTTTTGTTTGTCCTTATCGCGAGGGCCGCCGCCATATTGCCGGCTGAGTACGTACAGCGTCGGGACGGCTCGCGGAATGAGCCGACGGAATTGGGTCGTTTGTTATTTTTGATAATTTTAAGGGCAGTATTTGTTTCGCCGACGGCGCTGCGTCGTTGATACGATTGTGTTTTTACTAGGGGGGCGTTTGCGCAATCTGCTCGGGATCACCGTGAACGTTTAAATATATGGCGGCGTTCATTCGAGCCGGAGCAAAAATTCTCGTCCGAGAGTTTAAAGGAATTACACTGCAAATTCAGATTTCAGATTCTATTCGGCATTTTTCCCTTTTCCTAAAAATATTGTGGAAATCCTTGTACAGAGTTTCCCAAAATATTCGCACCATACGGATTAGTTTTTTATCATTAATTTTTGGTGAATATGATTTCTGACAGAGGTCTTTGATGACAGAGGTCGAATTGTTGGCTTCCGCGAAATTGGTTCTTCGTTCAGGGAATTTGCAAATCGCCTTAACCGGAACGAATCCACCGTAATGCGCTGTTATCAGTCATTGACTAGGGAGGGCCAGGAAAGAACCGGGGGGCCGAATACAACTACTGAAGTCCCATCATCTTATGTTACCACTTACGACTCCGATCCAACACCGACAGCAACGAAGACATGGAGAACGTCGCAATTCGTTCTATTTTCTGTTGAAAGCCATGTGAATCAAACTGTGGGGGTTATGGTATGGGGTGTTGTTGCATATGGAAGTAGGTCTCATTTGTTGTTCATGCAGGCAATATGAACGCCCAGCTTTACGTTAATGAAATGGTAGAACCCTATTTTTCCAAATCTTTAGCACTTTTCCGAAGACCTAGTTTTCCACCAAGATAATGCACGGTCGCGAGGAGTTCTCTTAACCGGTTCGAAGAGGCTCATGTTAATCTCTTGCCATGGCCATCCAGATTTCTCGATCTCTCACCAATAGAACATGTGTGGAACTTTATGGGAAGAAGATTGAGCAACTCACCCAATCTTCCGTAGACACTGCAGAAGCTCTCTGGCATGAATTACAGACTGCTTGGGACAGAATACCCCAAGAGGATACATATCACCTACTATTGCTAATAACTAGTATTATTTAAATATAAAATTGATTAATAAAGCCTTGTTAAAACCGCTTTTACTTTTTTTCTTTTTATCTTTTTACTTATTTTAATCTATCTTTTTTACTTATATTAATCTTTTTACTAATTAATATTTATTACCGCTGGGTAGCTGAATGTTTCGGCCAAGTTTGGTAAAAAAATGCCTACTCCTTCTTGGTGTTGCAATTTCCATATCACAAAGTATATTTATGCTTTACTTTTTATATTGTATACTTTTTATATTGTATACTTTTTATATTTTACTTTTCATATTTACTATTTATACTTAACAAATTAAGGGGGTATACCACCCTAGCACTTTCGAAAAATCGAATTTTGTTTTGCTTAAAATGTCCCATTGTAAAAATTACGTTCGCTTTCGCTGTCCTTTCGCTGCTATATGCGAGCGCAATCTAGGTACTGTTGTTGGTATCGAGAATTAGAGCATCTGTCCTTGTCTGATGAAGCAAAAAATGGCCAGGATCGATTCACAATCACTAAGAAAAGAAAAACAGGAGAAGGAGGTCAATCTCGAAGGTCAATTGTATGGTGCAGGCATTGCAGATTAAAACTTTAAACGCGTTTTTCTCGAAACGTGAAATTTCAAGTCGACCGGACCAATATCTCGAACAATTTTTATTTGATTGGCTTGAAATTTTAACTGAATGTTCAAGACTAGTTTCTCCACAACAGTACGTAGGATTTTTTTGTTATATTTCATAGATCAATTGTTATTAACAATTTTCGAGCGATTTTTGTTCGTTTTTTCGAACTTCTTTTTCAAACACGCCATATCTGCAAAAATCAATTTAAAAAAAATCCTACGTACTGTTGAGCCTGATATCATACTAAATCGAAATTTTCCTGGCTCAGCGCTCTATCTTTAAATTTGCAGGAGTTATCGGTCCGGCCATGGAGCCATAAAAAAAAGATGCATTGGGAAACCTACTGAGAAGCAGCCATTTTGTTTCTGACAGCTATAAAACATTTACAAACACACTTCAATACTAGTACAATAAATGTTTTTTTTACCGAATTTCGATATCCCAAAATTTGCTTGATTTTTCGGCCTCTAGGGTGGTGTACCCCCTTAAGCCAACAACAAAAAATAATACAAAATGAATTCTTTGAATAACAAGATTTCTTGTGACCAACATTGGTTACAGTAACTGTTCAACATGGCGTCCATTTTGGTGATATAAAAAGAGTAACAGGTCAAATCTAGGATTACATTTTTTTATCCCGGAAAATTCAGCAACAAATCTGGCAATCCTTCATACTTATTCGAAAATTTCAGTTTCGAAATTCGTCAGCCGCCACTGTTCGGAACATATCTCTAGATTTGGCATCGCTGGTCCAAAATTTCCAACGTTCACATCGAATAATTACTTTCCTCCATTACCTTTACCTCCTCCATTTCCATTCGATATTTATTGCAACGTGCGCGGCCGAAATAGACTTCTTAATCGTGAAATCGAGTCGTCGATTCGCATTTTCCTCATTGGTAACGCCCCGCTGCCAGATACAAACGATTTCGGTCGTTAAGAGAACCGTTTATCTATTCCGCAATAACCTCTATTTACGGCCTCGCGAATATACGGGGGGATGGGGGGACGCGATATATATCATCGTTTATTAGAATCGCATGCTTAAACATCGGCCCGGAGTTCGCCGGTCGGTCATTTATCAAAATATAAAACGGGATACACTCGCGAAGCCTGGCTCTAGGGCGCTTTTATTATCACTACTCGCTCTAACGGCGGCTTTCAGCGCTTAATTCAGAGGCGATTAAGGGGTCTCATCGCCGTAAATGTATTGATATGTATGGAAAAGGGCCTGTGTGTGATCCATTACTAAACATTAATAAACATGACTAGCACACGGCGATGCGACACATGGGTTAAATCGCGTGACAGAAACAAATACGAGATGTGTAAATTAAGTAATAGTCCGGGAGCCAGGTCAAAATTTGGTCAATTATTTCATCTCAAGCGGTAATTAGTGGAATGCATCAGAGAGTTGTATCATAAAGCCTCGTGAACGTCAGCTGCAGTCCCGTGGGTGGGATGAGCGGCGGTAGCCTCCCCCGCACGGAGAAAAACAATATTTTTAGGCATTTTCTCCTGACTAAAAATTTGTCAAACTATAGCTAATCCAATATCTTGAAGAAAAAAAAGTCATCTGTTTATAACATGGTGTATCCTACGTCAACTGGTCGCTTGAACATGAAAATTTATACATTCAATGATTTCCTCTCAACTAAAAATTTACCTTATGATAGCTTATATGCTACTGTGAAGGAATGTAAATGTCAGCTGGCTGACCTCGGTGGAAAGATCGTCAGCTGATACCTTGAAAGATGTAATGCAGAAGTTAGGCGGGAGCATCTATCGCCTATTTAAATGCACCAGCTGACGAGTACGCATGCATATACCACTCTACAAATAAGTGTATATAGTGTATGCTTAAGTGTGAAAAAGTACGAGATATAGTGGGATTTTCGATTTTGAAAGAATAGTAAGAGTAATGTCGTACACGAGGCTAAAATTATATTACTAAATTATACATAACATTAGATACATAAACTAAGACATAAAATAAGAATTAATTAATATACATATGGTAATCTTGAAGAATATGAGTCTTCTGATGCTGCTGTTATTTTCCTATACTTTGGTGGCAAAGTCGTAAAACGTCGATAACATTGGCTGTGGTACAGCTGAAAATTGTTTTTCTGTGTAGGAAGTACTGTTTCGTGTACAGCTAGTTTATTACTTTTTCGAACAATCAACACTGCACTGCAGTTGGTCAAATTGTGTTAACTAAATGATTTCAAGAGAGACTTTTTATTTTAGACATTAGACTTTTTTATTTTGTGTTTAACGGTCACTATACTAATTCTTCTTGAACACTCTCTACGACTGACTAAGTTTCCCCTTATATTCTAGTCGCATTTTATTCCCCTTGTTTTCTATTTCTCCCTCGTCAGCTGGTGCATTTAAATAGGCGATAGATACTCCCGCCTAACTTCTGCGTTACAACTTTCAAGGTATCAGCTGACGACCTTTCCACCGAGGTACAGCCAGCTGACATTTATATTCGTTCACAGTAGCATATAAGCTATCATCAGGTAAATTTTTAGTTGAGAGGAAATCATTGAATGTATAAATGTTCATGTTCAAGCGACCAGCTGACGTATAATACACCATGTTATAGTCAGCTGACTTTTTTCTTCAATATATTGGATTAACTATAAGATATTTTTAGTCAGATGAAATATCTTTTTTCTCCGTGCGTGGGAGGATGCCGCCGCTCATGCCACCCACGGAACCGCAGCTGACGTTCACGAGGCTTTATGATACAACTCTCTGATGCATTCCACTAATTGCCGTTTGAGGGGCTTGGTCATGAAAATCTGTCGCTGGCTCTTGGACTATAATGTGAGTGATTAAAAAAAATATTCGGATAGAAATACAATTATGTATTGTGTCCTTCAAAACAACTTCCTTGGGATGCTACATAGCGCTGGAGACGGTTCTTTCGTTCCTCATAGCAGTGCTGGAACTCATATACTGAAATCTCCAGCTGTTTCCTCCGTTGGTTACAGCCGTTTGAATGTTTTCTATGGTTCCAAAATGACGTCCCTTGAGGTGATTTTTCAATCTTGGGAAGAAAAAAAGTCACAAGGACACAAGTCAGGCGAATACGGAGGCTGAGGAGCCACAGGAATGTTTTTACTGGCTAAAAACTCGTTTACTGAAATGGCTGTGTAACAAGGCGCATTGTCGTGATGCAACATCCAGTTGTTCTTGATATTTGGTCTCACACGAATGACCCTTTTTCGAAATTTTTCAAGAACCTCTGTGTAAAGATGTTGATTTACTGTTTGGCCTGGAGGCACAAACTCTTTGTAGACAATTCCCTGGCTATTAAAAATGCAAATCAGCATGCATTTGATCTTCGACTTGTCAATTCTTGATTTTTTGGATATTGGAGTGTGCCATTCCATAAAATGGGAATCATTTTCAATCGATTCCAAAAAGTCAAGACACCTTTCTCTCCTCATGTCCTTTTGTTCCTGTGAAAGGTTTTTTTGGAACCATTTTTGCGCAGATTTTTCTCATCCCCAATTCGTCAGTCACAATCTGATGAAAAGTGGTACTCTTCTCTCTCTCTTCACTCTTCCTCGATTATTCTTGTTGTCAACCGACGATCTGAACGCACAAGATCCCGTATTCTATCGACATTTTCATCGGTTCTTGGAGATGAAGACCTTACGTTAAATATGAGTGAATGTCATTTGAAATATAACCAACCCCAAATGAATTACAGTGCAAGTATTGGTACTGTGTGTTGTATTTTATTATTAATTTGAAGATAAACTACGTAAAATTTGTATATTCATACCCCATATCCGCTGATATAATTATAACTACTAATTCCTTATTCGAAATTGTTATTTCACATGATCGATTTGCAACTATAGAACAACTAATATCATGACTAATTCTGGTTATCTGATTCTTAAAAAAAAATGTGTTGATCCATTGCTAAAAAAGAAATATAAAACACTAAATTGTGGAGTATGACTCCACACTTGACTATGTCTAAAATAAACAACTTCTCTAAATCCGATTTTTTTTACATTTTCACAAACAAAGCATTTTTTAATTCTAATACAACCCAAACGTTTCTCTAAAATCAGTTGTCACCTACATTTAAAGATACTAAATTTTCCCACAACGAAGGTAAGCAAGGAACATGAGTATCTAATAACTTGCTCATTTTTGATACATAATCTAGAAAAATAAAGAAACCCTAGTTGAGCGATTTGCGATCCCCTAGCGTTATATTTTAGAATCTTTCACCGAGTCGCGACATTTTATATCTAAATTAATATTAAATCATAATAAGAAGCTACCTCAAATCCCGTCACGCCTATTTTATAGGATGAGATTCTAAAACTACTACATATGTTTTACGGCATATTAAACAAGCTAAAGTGGCAATATAACAACGTATTTCCCAGCTTCCACAAGCTGCCACTCCGTAAACTTTACGACCAGAGACATGCATTATAAACATACCTTAATATTTGATATGGGAGACCGTCTTCGGGAAATAAAAACATTTTAGAAGTGAGTGGGATTACGCTGCAAATGAGAAAATGCTCGAGAAAACGCGCGAAGTAAGTATGAGAAAGTGGGGTAGGACATAATATAGAAATCGGACTATTATTGGCTCAGTCTCCGAGGACTAGACTGAGGTGTGCTCCGACATTACGTAGATAGGCCATATTTTGTCAGCTAGGGCCGTTTGTGAACCCAATTTTCGGGGGCTGAGGTCCCGAGCGGATTCTTCGAGAAAAAATAGAGTTGTATATATGATGTTAACATGTTTGTAGATATCCGTCGCAATTATTAGGATATACGAGGATATAATAGTCCTAAATAGATACAGAAATAAGAAATAAATAATTAACCACATTGTCCATTTATGTTTTGAGCTCTTGAACATGAATTTGAGGTAAAAAAATAGGGGTCAATGGATATACAGCGGAGTGTTAAAATAAAGCCATGCGTCGTCGTCATCCTATTGAATTCACGCAATGATATCACCTACTGTAGAACTTCTTCGGTAGAGCACAAAGGGAATCCCAACAGTACCTAATAACACAGGTTTATAAAAAAAAGTTGTCTGGATCTGGGGTCAGACTACACGTTTCGACGCTGAATTCGGATCTATTATTAGTTTTGTTCTATCACGTCAGGATTTTGAGATATCCTAAACTAAAAGTGCAAAAAACACGGTTTTTTGACATATTTGAAGTTACGTAGCTTTGCGATTTTTTTCTCTCGAAAGACTATGCATAGGATCTTAAAGTACAAATCTTCCTCTTCAAAATGCCGTTGAGTTTGCTCAAATATCTTTTTTATTTTCGTCTAGATAACGAATTTTGAAAAACGTCTGTTCATATATGTATCTTTCCCAATATAATACATTTAATTAGTACGGAAACCTTATGGTGGTAAATTACAATATCTCGGCGAAAAAAAAAAGATATTTGAGCAAACTCAACGGCATTTTAAAGGTGAAGATTTGTACTTTAAGATTTAGTCCAGGCTAGATAGTTTATTTTATGAAAAGAATCCTGAATAAGGTTTCTCGGCGCGATAATTAGGTAAAAAATAATAGAAATTGATTGTGTATGTTTTGGATAAAATCGGTATGTAGGAATCTTAGTAAAAAAAATCGATAAAAGTACCGAAAACCATTGTTTGCGGATGGGTCTTTGGTGATCAAAATCGGTTCAGAAGTTTTTGCACAAAAAAAAAAATAATAACCGATGAAAAATGTCCATTTTTTGAAATCGAATTACAAGGGTTCTGATAGTCGCAGAAACTTCTGCTTCGTGTCTATTGTAGCTTTTGGTGGTGCCTATCTGCAGTAAAAATTTCATGCAAAAATAATAAGAACTTTTTGCATAAATCGAAAAACACTAAAAAAAGGTATTTTCGAAAAACGGCTTGAACAAGCCGAAAAATGGTCGTAGAGCATTTTTCCTAGGCTTAAATTACTCGTCATTAAATTCCCTACAAATTCATTATCGTCACTTGTGGGAGAGGTTCCTTCCACCGGCTGAAAAACGCGTTTGAAAATCAAGCGTCGCGTTGCTTCGAGCGCTCGGGTACGCGTGTGAGGGGGAACTGGACGCGTGGTGGGGAAAGCCTCTCCCGCCGCAGACGCGCTGACAGAAGTCTGCGGCGGGAGAGGCTTCCCCACCACGCGTGCACTCGCTTACCCGAGCGCTCGAAGCAACGCGACGCTTGATTTTCAAGCTCTCTCTCCCACAAGTCACGATAATGGATTTGTTCAAGCCGTTTTTCGAAATGCAAAAAGTTCTTATTATTTTTGCATGAAATTTTTACTGCAGGCACGACCAAAAGCTACAATTTAAGCCTTGTGCTACCATCTCTTAAACATTAAAAATAGCGTTTTTTAGAGCTCGGTCTCACACCTCTCGACATTTTTTCTCCGAGGGCATTTAAAATACAAATCATTTATAAATTACGCGACCTAGGCATTTTGAGTACTTACCTGAGGCTACATCAGCAGCAGTAATATAATACGTTCTTGACGAATTTCAGATACGACTAATTCCTTGTCAAAATGCGGAAAGGTTGCATTTTGAAGTTGTTTTTGTTGCGTACAAACTACAACACAGACAACTTTATAAAAGCTAAATAAGTATTTAATGACGCTAATACATTCACCGCAAAGGCTACGTATGAATTTGGGAAATTATTTTGTGGCCCGCGTTTTATATAAATAAGTAAATGAGGCCGTCATTTCGGGATTTCATTAAATAAAGGTTCGCTGTTTCATCTGCAAGAAGGAGCGTATTGCATTGTTTCTAAATTCCGAATGGATTGAAAAAGTTCACTTCAGTGCTACAAGACTCGAATTTATATGATAATTTCGCAGGGAAAGAACTTGTTTTCTACACCCTCTTCCACTTTTAGAAGCTGAACTAATATAAACTAAAATGAGGCAGGTCTAATTGAATTTGTGGGACCCTTGTATAGAACAGATGGATACTAAAATAAATTTAATTATAGAAACTATGTATATTATGAAGTTTAAATGTGATGAAGTAAAATTGAACTATTTTTTTGTTAATTTTTGGAAATCTTGAAATAAAATAACAAAATAATTACAGTATTACATTTTTTATATCTACTTTATCTTAAGTGGAAAGTTCTTAACCTACTGCCTATTCATTGTTCAGTCAAGATTTTTTCTTAATTCATTACAAAAATCCTAAATTTTAATCTGATTGATACTATATTTCTTCCAGTAAACAAATTAATGCCTAAAAAAATTCAATGCTTCTTTCCTTTTGCAATGCAGACGACATATTTTACAACAGACGAGTTGATTTATAGCGTTCTTTGGAATTTTAATTGCAATACCATAGCATTTAATTGTAATAAGATTTGTGAAATTGTATTCGTATATAGGGTGTCCTATCATTAAAAGGCCACAGTGAAACTACAGATTAAATGGTAATATTTTACCCAAATAATATGTAGTTCCGTTGTGGCCCCTTAACAATGGGAGACCCTGTATTATTTTCCTTAAATATGTTTACATTTTGTTGTCGACTACGTGATTAGTTTAAATGCATATTAAGGAATATATTAAGGATATGTTTACACACATTTTTAGATTCACATCATTTTAACGTTTACAAGGATATAGCGTGATGAGTAATTATTTTATTTATAACTGTACTTGTACATAATCAAGTGTACAAAATAAGATGGTGTATCGAAGTACACACGATTTTTGCGATTTATGAATAACTATATTTGCAATAAACAATTTAAGATTGACTTTTTAAGAAAAAAAAAATGAAAAAAAAAATAAAATTGATGTCAATGTGCGAATTTTCCAAAAAAAAAAGAACTTGGGTACTTCCAAAGAGAAACTAATGTATATTAAGAACAAACATTGTTTTTGTTTCTAAGTGGTATACGAAGACTGCTACAGTGTACGCCGATTTCCTCCTCCAGAAAATATTGTTTCTTGTTGACTGGAGCTACGACGTTATTATGTAACGTTAATGTAAATAAAAAATACCTTTGTATATGTTGATACTCATAGAATCAACTGTCAAAATTTCATTTTGATCCATTACATATGTCCATTACATATGAATGTAATAAAAATTCCCAAAAAAGAGGGAGTATTAAGTGACTTCAGATAATATTCGACTGACTTGACATAATTCCATGGCACACTTGACTCGTCTATCAACTTGTAACTTCGATATTTTACTTAAGTTTGAGATGATATAGAAGAAACACACACTATGAATTCAGATTTTAAATTAAAAAAAATCGCGAAATAGTCATATTTAATCTCGGGGGTATAAAAAATAGTAGTAGGCCATGGGACTGCGTCTTACGCATGCAGAAGAAGCAGATGACATAGATTTGGACATATGTAAATAAAAGTAGACTCTACTACTTTATTCGAAATTGTATTTATTTCTTTCTTCACAAGTGGAATTTAACAATGGCTAAAAATTTTTGCTCTGAAATAATTTCTGTGTAAAAATATATTACGTCACTGAATTCTCTAGTAAAAAAGTAGGTGATACATAGCAGACTGGTGGGAATTTTAAACGACGTGCCTCCAGGACGATCTAAAGCAGCTGGGATATGTCCAACTCGGAACGCAGGGGGGAATCCAGGAGGAATTTCTCCAGGAGCACGAAGTTGCGGGACTTCGCGTCGGCGCTATCTTGAAAATTTATCACGAGTGTTTTATGACTTTTAGTGTAATTCTCGAGCAACTTTTTTGGTGCAGACTGGCGGAATAATTTTATAGAACGTTTATAACTGACACATCACTTAACGCGAAGTTCTAATAAACTGTGTATGTTTAGAATTGCACAAGGAATAGTCCGGCTGGATCTGGAAGTTTCACCGCGTCGGTCCTCGACGTATTTTAACGCCCAGCGTAGGATCTGTGTGTAGGCTGACCCGCCAGGGTTGCCAACAAAATTCGGAAGGGTTTAAATTGTTAGTAGTAATTGTGTAATTGTGTGTAAAGGTGGATCACTTCGCAACCGTCAAATAAATCTTGTTTTGAAAATGCGCGTTAATTTTTTATCTTCTACGAACTAGTACGACCAGAAAATGTAACAATTTGTGCTCGTTTTATCGTAGATTCTCTCTGGTGCATAACGTTGTCTACTTTCCCAACCACCCGCGAGTGACGAATCGAAACTTTGTACTTTAAATATAAAGTTAATAAAATTACGAAACTTCTAGGCGCATTAATCAAAACTTTAGAGCACAGCGGTTACCGAAAAGGCACAACTTGAATTGCAACGTGCTACTACCGCTCACCACGTAAAACGAAATAAATAGTAGTCAAATAAAATCGAAGAACTGCATACAGAATCAACGATTTGTGCAAAAACTTAAACTAGCGAATCTAAAATGCTTTCGTCTACATCCAGAATCCTTTCATATTATTTTTATGATACATTGTTTTTATATGTCAATTTATCGGTATAAGGACAAACCGAGTAGCCATACTGTGTTTACATTTTTTCCAGTGACCCGCTTTACACATAATTTAAATATTTTTTTGTTTCTTTAATTTTTTGTTAGGTATCCGGTAATTTCGTACAGTTTTTCTTTTAAATTTGACGATTGTCAAATGACGATAGTGGACGAATATTTAAACGGAAGGTATTCTGCGCCATTCTGTGACGTAATCTTAAAAGCACCGCCCACACATCAAATCCCAATACGAAACAGAAAAAAGTTTGTGTCAGTGTTTTTGGTAAATTTTCTATATCGTCCCTTAAAATTACAAAAATGAATAATTGAACTATGAAAAGTCATAAAGCAAACCAAGATATACGCTCCGAGTAAATATTAAAAATGGCGAAGGTGCCAAGAGAGGTTAAACCACGCAAAACCCAGCGTAAATGCAAAGGGGTGGCTCAGTGGGGTCTGGAATTGGGTTGAAGAGATGGGACAGCGACCAAATGCACAAAACTTATTGAGGAGGTCTTAATGTGTGCCGGGATGGAGTTTTTACACGACAGCGTCCTTCTTTGTCTATCCCGTAAGTCTCTAAATTGCCCTCAAAATCTTGTGAATTGATATTTCGACATGGGGATGGTTTTTGGGGCGTGGACGGCGAATAGTTTAATTCACAGCGTAGCGACTTCGAGGTATTCAAATCAACTCTATAGTCTATCGAAAATTAAAAATCGCAAGTCTCTAACTCGAATAGAACGCAAATGGCGCTCATCTAAAAAGTGTTGAAAAAAAGATCATGGCGTCACTGTTATTATTAAAATGTAATTGACATTACCAAAGGCGGCGATGGTAAATTTTATTAAAAAAAAAAAACAAACAAAGGTGCTGGAGATAAATAAAGTCAAAATTCAAAGCCATGAGAATTTTTTTCATCTAGATTAGTAATCAGCCCTACTGCGCGACGGTTGTATTGAATGTTTTTTCAATTGGGCGAGTATATGGCCTATGGCCCCGTATACAAAACGCGGACCTCGCAAAATGTGTTGCAGCGCGAATTAGGCCGCAATTAGTTTTTAAAATGGCGGGACGCGTTTCAATATAATTCAGTTTGCAATTGCTCCGGCAGTCGGCGAATAAACGACGGCCGGTCGCTCCGGAATAATACGTGACAATCCATTGACGTTGCAGCGCTGATTATCCATTAGCCTGTGGTAAATTTAACAAGGCGAATACTACGGCACTCTAATGCATTGCGGTGAGCTGCCAACGCAGCGAGGGCCGCCAGCAAGTCGGATTAGCTGCATACAGGGAGACGTGAAATACGTGAAGCGACAGACAGTGCAATTGAAATGGCTCTCTCAAGATTGAGTACAGGTAGGTAACATTTTGTCGAAATCGAACAAAAAACTACATGATAATTTTATACAACCAACAAATGAAATCGAAATACAAAAAGGGCACTCAAATTTGAGGTCTCTGTACATTAATTTCACCAAAAACTCAACTGTTTCAGTAAAAATATCGAATTTTGTACATTTTCGTCATCCCAAAAATGAAAACAACAATTTTTAAAACCGGTGAAAACACAACTATTTTTGAAAATTTGTAAAATATTCTCATGTATACAGGCTGTATCTTGAAATAAATAAGAAAGTGAGACCTAACTGAAGGACAAAATAAGACAGATGTATTGCTACACCCATCGGACACGTCCTACTCAGCGGATTGGTTGTGATTATGTGGTGGGGAGACTCTCAGTTGTTGTCGATTTTATACCCTCCTTATTTCAATGAGAACTGATTCATCTCAACGTCAAGGACCGAAGTGTAGGCAATTCGCTCTGATTTGTCAAACGTCACAGTACTGTCTGCGTCTGTCTCTGATCCGTCCGTCTCATTTCGGGTGTAAAATTTATTTCGCACCTGGTATATCATCACAAATGTCAGATTTAAAAACTTGGTTTTCTAGCAACCCGTACAAGCCGATCAAAATTGATGATTTTTAAAAAGTTTTAAATTCTTGTTTGTATCTCATCTCTTCGAACGATTTTTACAAAATTTTAACACAACCGAGAATCATTTTTGTACAAATCAAAATTGAGTACCAGTTTTGAAACTGATTTTTTTCATTTTTGAGATGGTGTACAAAAATGTAGAAAATTCCATATTTTTATTTCACACGTTGATATTTGACACAACCACATCAAGAAACTGTTTTGGAAACTACAAGTAACAGTCTTCGAGAGAATACATCCAGTGTCTTCCAACTTTCCGTCCATTTATGAAGTAGGACTCCACATCATAAACATTTTTTGTTGTTACATAAACGCCATTTTAAGAAGTTTTTCGTAGAATCTACACTAACTGTCCTGGTTCAGAACTTTCACCTTGACAGTTTGACTGCTATCAAACGCTAGATCACAAAACAACGGTTTTGGGCCTGGAACTGTCAATTTTAATATACTCATGAACTGGTAACGCCTTTCAGAGGTCAAATTTTGTAGAATGATCCTTATATTTAGCACCCACATGAGTTTTGGAAGCTCTCTGTAAAACCCTTGGTGAAACCTCGAGACGAATTCGTCTCACGACATACGAGATGTGTAAATTAAGTAATGATACTGGCAACGTAGCGCCAGATCTAGCAACACTGCGGAGACGGGACTTGTTAGAGTCATTTCTTTATTCTTTGTAATTGTTTTCGTAAACCGTTTTTTTTTTTCTAGTGCGCTTTAAAAATGAATGACATTAATTTTGAGCAATGGTGTACTATCAGGTTTCAGACGTGGACACAGCGCAACGGATACTTTTGCAAATCTTCAACACGCCTACGGAAACAGTGTGTTTTCAAGAGCCCAGTTTTTCGGTGGTTTAAGGCATTCTCAGAAGGAAGAGAGTCGATTTAAGATGAACCATGCAGCGGAAGGCCTTCATCTTCAAGAGCCGATGAAAATGTCGATAGAATACAGACTTAGATAGACTTGGGTGTTTGAGTACAACCCGAAAACTAAGCTCCAAAGCATGGAATGGCACACTTCAAGCTCTCCAAGACCAAAAAAAGCAAGAATGAGCAAGTCGAAGATCAAATGAATGCTGATTTGCTTTTTTAATAGCCAGGGAATTGTCCACAAAGAGTTTGTGCCTCCAGAACAAACAGTAAATAAACACTTTTACAGAGAGGTTCTTGAAAAACTTCGAAAAAGTGTCATGCGTCTGAGACCAAACATCAAGAATAACTGGATGTTGCATCACGACAATGCTCCTTGTCACACAACCATTTCAGTAAACGAGTTTTTAGCCAGCAAAAACATTCCTGTGGCTCCTCAGCCTCCTTATTCGCCTGACTTGAGTCCTTGTGACTTTTTTTCTTTTCCCGAGATTGAAAAATCACCTCAAGGGACGTCATTTTGGGGCCATGGAAAACATTCAAACGGCTGTAACCGACCAGCTGAACTCCAGTAAATAAATTCAATACTGAATTGTATTGTGATACTTTTAAAAATTTAAAATAATCAGTCTCATTACTTACTTTACACACCTCGTATAAGCGGCAGAATTTAAATTAGTCGGATCCTTTCGAGCAATCTCCTGGGTACACCGCCTTGGAGGCGCACTTTCCCAGTAATGAGCACCATATTTAAGCAGCGGGATTACGAAGACATTAGCGAAGGTACATTAACAATATATAGGTATAACTAGGTATGACGTTAGTCTCTCGCGGCTATTACTTTACGAGATACGCGTGATTAAAGGCCCATAAAGCTTAACCAGACTTTATGCATCCCGGGGTGCTTCCTTTGAATTATTTTTATTCCGGTAATGCTCTCTGCAGGAATGCATAATGCGAATTTTCCGAAGGAAATAACCGACTCTCCAAGATAATATTCCACCTTCGGGGCACAGACAATGTTTCGAAGGTTCACCGATGAAATATGCGGAAGAAAAAGCCCATTTCCTCTAAGACTATCCCACGCTACCGAGAAAATTGCTTTGGGATAGATAATGGCACAACCTATTGCAGACAGACGCGCGCTACTACGATTCCAACGTTGAAAACGAGATCTCTTAGAAGACGCCGTTGATGATATTTTCTTTTTTAAATAGCACAACAAATGGAATTTTAAAACTACATCTCGTTCAAAATATCTATTGATCACTTACTGGAGAAAGTAGTTATACCACTTGATAATACGCCGTTTATCATTAAAGGCATTGAGAGTTCAACTCTGGAGCAACGAGATTGGTCATCCTGTTTCCAAGTGGAATTACCAACCAATCCTCTACAATGAAATCCTCTAGCACAAAATAAATCATGATAGATAAGAGTTGCCTTCACTTCTGAAGTCCTTGTAGGGTCCCAAGTAGGGTAAGTTGTTGCATGACAGCGTAGTTTTGTTCTGAGTTTCACAAGAAAAATAACAATCAAAATAATAATTTACACAAAAACTGTATCATCACGATAAGAACTAAAAAAAATTATATTACAGGGGCAAAGTGGTGTTAAATATTTATTATTTTATGAAGTACAAATAGTCAAAACAAATATGATTATCTACAAAATAATATTACAAATGTGTAACCGATTCATTATTAAAGTACTTGGTGAGATTTTTTTCGATGTTTAGTACCGGAATCATGAAGTAAACGAGCTGATTCAATGATACTGTTTAATAAGAGCAGATTTGCAATTTTACAAGACCAATTTAAACTTTGGAGAATTCAAACATCATTATTCTGGGGTTTTTGGGTCGCCTATTATGAATCTGAAGTTAGATTTAAAAAATTCAAGATGGCGGATCTAATATGGCGGACAAATCATAGATGGGGAACAAATATTTTAAATTTTTGCTGGAATTTGGAGTGGAAACTACTTACATGGGTTTTTGAGGTAGCTGATTACGAATTTGAAATCAGATTTTAAAAATTCAAGATGGCGGATCCATATGGGGGACAAAAATTTGCTCGAAATCGGATTGAAAACTGTACACATGGGTTTTTGAACATTGATTATGAAACCAAAATTGTATTTAAAAAAAAATCAAGATGGTGGACACAATATGGCGACGAAAAGCTTTTAATCCAATAAATTGTGGAATAAAATGTCTATCCATTTGATTTTGGTATCAGTTGGATGGATTCAAACTGATGCAATCAAGATGCCAGTTGATAAAAAGAATATATATGAGCTATTTACTTGGGAAGAACATTGTTTTCCTTATGTTGCCGAATTAGGAAATGTCCATATGATGTGTCAAAATAAATTCAAAGTACCAAAATGTGTTATTATCACTTGACTTTATCATGTGATGAATGTTTCTCATTTTGTGACATTTGTAGTATCGTCACGTGATAAGCAACTTCAACCTATCTCAACAAGTGATGGTTACCGAAAAGGAGTCTAAAATCTGATAATACTGATGAAAATATTTACTTTATTTTCTTAGTGGGACCATAAACCACAAATGCCCGTCCTCTAAAGGTTAAGGGAATTTTACTAATGGAATTCGAGTGGTTTTTGTAACCGGTGCGGTGTGATATGGAGTGAGAATTCGATCCAAATTTACATAATGGCTGTAAATAGAAAGTGATATTGCCGATTGTATCAAAAAAGAAAGCGACTTTTAATTTTACGCCGCTTTAATCGTAATTTAAAATTTTTCTTCTCCCACATTTTCTGTGAGTGAAGAAAAGCCGAGAAATAATTTAGAACTGCAAAGAAAGACGATATATTTAGAAGATACAATGGAGAAATAGCTTTGGTAGAGTGTAAATAGGCTGGTTTTTAGTTACTCTTCGGTAGAACGATCTGACAGATTCTTCAGAAGTTTCCCAAAGAATTGAAAGAAGACCGTATTCTGCTTCTTGTTAAATAGGAGTCACATATAGACTAAGAAAAACTGTATCTAAGAAAAACATTGACGTACGATATCAAACAACGACGAACATACAAGTGCCTACCGCCAATAAGGATCCAGTCCTTAAACTTCTCACAACAGGTGTTTACCAGTTGAAATGTACTTGTGGCAAAAGTGATATTGGACAAACAGGAAGGCGTATTCAGTGCCGGGTAAAGGATCATCAACGACACACCAGACTTGAAGATACAGACAAACGGCAGTAGCGTAACATGTTCACATCAATGAGAACCATTATGAGAACGTGAGCGTACTGGACCACAATACAAGATACTATCCAAGAATAATTAGAGAGTCGCTAGAAATCATAATAACAATTTCAATAGGGAAGATCGATGCCGCCTTAGCAACACATGGAGACTGGATTTACTAGGGACTGGTGAAAGTTATAGTCAATCAAGCATGGTGGATGAGCAGCGAAAAGTAACGAAGAAGCAGAAGACGACAACAATAGTATATGTAAAATTTCTGAAGAAGCTGACAGCATGATCAGTAAAACGTAAAGATCGCGGCAGAATCCGGAAGAAACTATTTCAACATTAGACAACAGCCGTGAAAGCCTGCATTCTATCATACGTATAGGGTGTCCCAGAAAGCAACGTCAAGTCGAAAGGGGGCTACAATAAAATTCGTAGCAACAAAGCCAGGTGGGAGTAGTGAAACGTACTGACCAAGAAATGAGATCGGTCGAGTCACAAAATCAACAGTTAGCCTTTGTTTTGAAGCTATGGCTACATCTCAAGAACCAAGACTTTTACGTACATTTTTTTTTGTCACATGACCAGCCAAAACCTGGTCTGTGACCCCCTTTCGGCTTTATGTGTTAATTCCAATGAAAATCATCATATTATAATGAGTTAAATAATTCACACTCCATCTATGCACTATGCACGAATATTTTATCGAATATTGAGACTATTGATGCAGTTTTGGAAGAAGTTCCAAATACTTCCGCCTTTGCGTAAACACATTAAACATTAAACTTCTAGTACACCGGACGTCACACCCGCTGTCATTCATTGCTTTTTTTATTATCGCGGCCAATGTAATCAATGTAATCATTCACCGACACCATCTTTAGCCTTACGGTCCCTTGTGAATCAGGGTTGATTGATTAACAGGTTGAAAGGTTAACGGTTGTAACCCGGTAGGTATTAGAATCTACAAGTGGGGTGAAGGGTGGAAGCGTGAAGCCGTGGGCGTTATTCAATAGAATGCAGCGCTTTCGGTAAGCGCCTTAAAACAAGTTAATCGATTGTGAATATTTATATAAGCTATACGCACATATATATACACGGTGGAGACTTTAATACAGACAATTGTAGTCTGTACAAGATATGTTATAAAAATGTATTCCGTATGTCATATTAAAGCTATGGCTATGAACATTTTGTCTTGGCAATGTTTCAATCGAAAACCAATTCTACAGCAAAAGAGAGCACCTCATAATAAGGCATGTAACTAGTTTCTCCGAAAGATTAAAAAAAGATCTTGACACTGTAAGACCTAAATTAAAAGAGCCGTAAGTTTTCCGACAGCTTCAGACCAATATTCACCGACGCATAGGTAATGGGACAATAAATCATCCAGTCTATCGGTCATGGGCAGCCTTCCTAAAGCCCCGAGGCTTACAAGAATTCGAGGACAGCGTTAAATAATGCAAATGCAGTCTTTAACATGCATATTAGCGAGGAGAGGAACTGATGACGGCGTCTGAAATTCTATTTGTTTTCCACTAGAACATCGCGTTTATTTGCCGCCCTCGTCGGCGCTGGCGGAGCCAGGGCCGGCCTTACATCGCAAGGAAAAGAGACGGACGTTCGCAGTAGAAACATTCATTTACGATTTTTTTTTAATATTTTTTTTTGCACTAGAAATTGTGACTAATTCATGTATTTTGTGACTAACGAACCATTCCAAAAAAAAGTCATCAAAGTTGGCTGACTAAAAAAAATATGTATTTTTATTCTTAATCTTAAGTTTAGCTATAACCTTATCGAATTGTCAAGGCTGTCACATTATGCGACAACCATTACTTATTTTACAATTGTAACAGCCGCTTGTCAAAAGTTTGACAGCAACAAAATTTCCCTTCAAGCTTCGATATAACCGCTATGTCCATCTCTCTCTTTCATAGCAAGATTTGATGACGTTTTTTTTAGAAAGCTCACTATTTAAATTTGATTAAATAAATAAAAGAACGCATTGCAAAAAATGTAAAATTATTTTAGAAATCGCTAGGTCCAAAGCAATGCAGTGACGTTTAATTTTCGTGGCATCTACAGGGTCTGGCAAATATATGGAATAATGCCTATCTATTTTTAACCAGTTGTTTTGTAAGCAACCTTGTCAAAATAAAGTTGTTTGGCTTTTTTTTGCATTCTTTTCATTTCAACTGTTTTTCAGCTCTAGCAACCACCTTTTTTTTCTGCATAATACTATATAAAATCATGAGGTTACATAACGAGTATTTTAGAAAATGCAGTTTTTCGTTGAATTTGTTATAGATACTTGGTCTTTAACATAAACACATAAGAAAAAGTCAGAGGGGATCAAATCAGGTGACTGAACCTGCCATATGGCATTTTTATTTATAATTTTTTGCGATATTTCCTTACTACTTACAGACTTGCACAATTTCAACTGAACTTACAACTAGGAGTATTTTTTTACCACTTTCTACTTTATTGTGAAGTCAGTGAACATTGGCTATTATTTGCAAACGTCAAACTGAAATATGAAAGTTTGTGTTATTTTTAGAAACTTACTTCTTGTGCTGTTAATATATTAAATATTTACCTTTTGTTTAAAACTTCGATAAAACTGATATCACTCGATACAAAATATTTAATTCGTTAACTAAAAGAAATAGTTTAAACAAAGATATATACACATATGATAGCGTCAATTATTTTACTTATTAAAATTTAAATAAACTAAAAGTACTTTTCCGTTTATTGAAGGTTAGGTTTATTATTGTCCATAATATCTCAAAGTAAAACTCTTCCTCTCTGGTATCTATTGTGGATTGCTGTTAATATTGTTTTTATTAATTGATGATTGCTTACCGAATAAACGAATTCTAATTTTTGAATATTGTCTGAGGGTGCATTCGGGCGGAACCGACCCTGCGCCGAACTTTATTTCTTTTGTAATGAGCCGGCCGACGAATATTTCAAACTTTAATACGGTTTTTCCATAGACGTCTGAGGGCCATATTCATTTCTTTGATGAATATTTAAATAATGGTATTCGGTTCCTTCTTTTTTAGCCATCTATCTACCCGACACTTTAGTTCTCTAGCGCAAGCTAGATGAATTGCTGGTAAGTCTGTCATCGTTCCCGATTAGAATATACATATATTACAAGAGGTGTCGGCTTTTTTAAAATATGGGGATAGTAATATGTTTATACAAGCTGTTGTGGGTTTGATGCTCAGAATCATCAATTTTTATTTCTCTGATATATATATATACTATACCTATACTGCGAATTCTTACACAAGGCTCTCTGTGACCCCTGTGATATCATTACATAAGCTTAATTTCATTTGGTCAGTTCAAAAATAGACGGTTTGTTTCAAACTTGATAGAACATCGTGTTGAACATGTACAAAAGGTATATATATCTGAATATTAACTTATTTCTGTCATGAGATTAGCATCCCACATCACAAAGATATATTTTATAAAATATTAAACTTACCACTGACTTTTCGAGTCTGGTTTTCAGTACCTGAAACAAACAGTTTAATTAATATTCTCTTCAACCGTAAGTGTATTATTGATTTATGAATTGAGTATTTAATTTTGCTTCCCGCGTCGACCAGGTTACTCTTCATCTACCATGAATAACTGCTCGGCCTTGGGTCGGATTATGGGCAATGGTTTTTATCTGTTGTTTCCGTAGGTAGTTTTAGCCATTCCCCCTGAATATACATAAGTATTTTATTTATTTAATATGTTTTATTTATTTAGGTTATTTATGAATTTTTAGTTTGCTAAAATTAGTTTCAATCACTTTAATTTTAATTCCTTTTTAAAGCCCAACCCGATCGATGTGTATCGTATAGAGACATAAAATATTGATGTATATTCATTCAGATTAAATGAGTCGTATAAGCAATGGATATAATATTCATATATTTGAATGAGTGGATAAAATATTCAAACTGAACTGGCAAATTGTAGCGAGTTCAACGCTGCATTTCAATTGAACCATATAATCTAGTTTCTTTGGTGGATCGAAAACAAATTCATAATAATTAAATTATTGGTTTTGATCTATTCGGGTAGATCAACTCATCAAAGATCTATTCGGGTAGATCAAGATCAACTCATTTACTCAGAGAGGTTCTTTCTTAGTGTATTTCGCGAATAATTTACAAGGCGAGTATTTAAAATACATATTTTTGTTAACATTTTCAAGTCTTCATTATTTAACAATGAAAATTACAAAATAAGTTTAGAGATTTCGTAAAACATTTTTTTAGTTATTTTTCCGCAATTAAAAAAAAAACATTTACTATTTATCATTTAAAGATAAATAACATTATGAGCATTCTAATTATGTAATAAAATACGGGGTGGTGAAATATGACCACATTCACAGTAAAATGAAAGAATGATAAAATGCCAGTCTCTAATCGTTATTTATAAATATGTAAAAAACAATTGTGCTTTTATGATGCTTCTAAAATATAGCTAAATCATCTAAATGACGTAATTCGTAACAAATGCATTAAATGCCCGAACACAAACACCCTAGAATTTACAGCACAATCCATTGCGTGAAAGGCGATAATATATGCACATAATTCAACTTACAACATCCATTAATGCCCCCACTAACACGAAATCCACATGATGGATAGATTTATATATAAATATATTCGAATATATCTCTAACAATGGTTTTGGCTGCTTATATTTATTTATAAAACAAATAAAAATAGGGAAGAAGTAGGGCAAAGCGCTCCTTTTCCTTAAATGCTTAAGTATATTTTTATTACAGTTAGTTAACTTTTTTTTCATACCAAACATCATTTATCATGAACGTCAAAATGACAGGTACCATATTTTTTATAATCTATAACAAAAATCTATTGACAAATCTATTAATGAGTTACTCGTATAGTATTTCTAATCTGAATGTGAAGACATGAAAAAAAAGCAAGGTTGTCAGATATATTTTTTTTTAATTGCTAAGCTCACTATACAAATGTTATATTCATACTTCAGTAAACTGTTAGTTCGTGACGTTCTTAGAAATCTAGTTTGGAATATTTAAAAAAAATACATAGATATAAATTTATTAGTCAGCATTAAAATAAGGCGTTTAAAATTGCTGTAAAAATAATTAATTAAAACAACTTTATGTACATATATTACTATACTTAAGAAAATTTTGAAGAGCTGGCAACATGCAGCATTCACAAAGTGAATTACAGTGACGCAATTAGAGTATTGCATCGAATACATTGGTTAGCTATGCATGCGGTCCAATGTGTCGTTAAAATGATTTACGATATTAGTAATTCCCTCTTGTTTCCGCCATTGTTGAAGTGTTTGTTTTCAGCTAGGTTTAAAACTTCAGATTGTCTGGCTAATTGAGCATTATTTACAGAAAATTATTTTACAAATACTATGAGTTTTGTAAGCAGGCTAATTTTAATCTCCAATATTGATTTGAATGAAAAAAATTATTTCACAATTTTCGAATTTATAAAAGATATATGCACGCCACTGGGCGGCGTTAGCCATCAAAGGAATTAAAAATATATCTCTTCACATTCACTTTAGAAGGACTATACCAAAATGTATGTACATTTTGGTATTCCCAGAAATAAAGAGGATATTAAAACAAGACAAATGCACCTTGCCAATTGTTATTTATTTTAAAAGACGACTGTAAGGGCTGGACCTATGTAGGCCGTGTGACTCACCGCAGGCAGGAAAGCACTATGAAAATTGCTAAGGTGTTGAAACGGGGTGAGAAGGCATTTCCTGGTGTTTCTTCGCAGCTCGTTTCTTGCGGAATATCAGGCCAGGACTCAAAATAATTGCCAGGACGTGGAAAAGTTCTTATTGTCATTTTAAATATATAGTTACCATAATGATAAGTAAAAGTCAATCAAATCGTTTCCACTTTTCAACTACACACAGTATCAACTATTTTGTCATCTACGGATGAATTTTATATATAAATTACCAATAGGAATGTAGTACTATTTGGCAGTTAAAATGCTTTATATAAAAAAATATGAAACAATTTTTCAAGTCATAAAATAAAACGTTACGATAGATTCAAGAACAATATTTTTAAAGTTTATATATTGTTATAACCAACTACAATGTTTTTTATATAAAAATAAATAGTTATACAGGTAATTCTTTTTTTTACCTATAATTATATATATATTATACCTTCTTATATTTTATCTGAATTAAGAAAGAATTTTTTTTACATTTGCCAAAATTTTTACTACCTATATAGACATTTATTTGCCTTTCCAACTCCGGGCCTGTACAATCCTGCAAATAGTAGCACAAAAGGAACACTTTCATCAATACCATTAAGTAATTGCTTACACAGTTCACACCACTGGATGTAACATTATTCTTGGAATGTTCTAGTTACTGTTCGAAATACATACATATATTCATAGATATACTGGGATTACAAAATATCAAAGTATAATAAAAACAAATACAGTAAAAAGATGGTACGATTTTGCAGTCATATTCATTTTCATTAGATGCATAAAAACAGAAAAATTTATTTACAAAATATTTTGATTACAGTCCCACTGTATTTTAATAATATCAAATTGTGTTTTAATTTTCCTTTCGACTAAAAGAATATCGTCATTTAAAAAAGACCTCCTAATACATTTTTTTAAATAACTTTTCATACGTTCCAGTATAGTTTCACTTGAACAAAGTTCAAACATGAAGCTAGCTCATAAATAAATAAAGCATCATTCTGTTATGTAACTGAAATGGATGACAAAGTGAACAGTGTTCAAGCGCTTGAAAAAAGAAAGCATTATAAATATTTGGGATAAGCAACGAAAAATTTATATTTTGCTCACGTCCCCTTCGTACAGTTTTATACAGTTGTATATCTCTCAAAATAAGATGAAGCAACATTATGGTAAAACACATTTTTTTTTTTCAGGCAAACCACGAAGTAGCTGAATGTAATACTGAAACCTGATACTCCAACTCGCTTAAAATTTGAACAGGAATAGGACCCAGCTGAGTTGTAAAACAAGCTAATATGGAATTGAGAAAAATACGAAAGAACCCTATTCTCTTAAAAGTACTCCATTTATGCGTTCTTTCCTGTTTAACTTTCTCATTTAGTTCTACTTGTGCCCTGCGGTATTGATTTAATGTTTGATTTCGAAGTTTATCGAATACTGCAAGTCATTTTCTCAGTTCAAAAGCGGGGGTTTCCGAAAGAAGGAGAAAGGGTTGAATAAATAGATGGATCGTTGCTATTATGTTGGAAAAAAGAGAAATGACGATAAGCGATGGCCTGTCACCCCTGAATACAACTAGGAGTTATACATGACTCTGCATAACCGATCGTACTTTAATAAACTACACTTATGTGATTACTAGATGGATTATTATTGGCTGCTGTCTTGATCCCGCATGCTGTTTAGACCATGTCGTCGACGTTTCTTCGACCATTTGCAAATAAATAACTTTGTCAAATAGTCAAAAGATGTAAATAATAAAATATAATTATACGAGGTGTGTAAATTAAGTAATTGGACTGATTTTTTTTAATTTTCTTTATTCGAATAGAATAACACTTCAATATTGTCCCCTCCAAAATAACTTCCTTGGGAAGCCACACAGCGCTGGAGGCGGTTTTTCTATTCCATACAGCCGTTTGGATGTTTTCTACGGTCTTAAAATGACGTCCCTTGAGGTGATTTTTCAATCTCGGGAAGAGAAAAAAGTCACAATGACTCAAGTCAGGCGAATAAGGAGGCTGAGGAGCCACAGGAATGTTTTTACTGGCTAAAAATTCGTTTACTGAAATGGCTGTGACAAGGCGCATTGTCGTGATGCAACATCCAGTTGTTCTTGATGTTTGATCTCATACGCATGACCCTTTTTCGAAGTTTTTCTAGAACCTCTCTGTAAAAGTATTGATTTACTGTTTGGCCTGGATGCACAAACTCTATGTGGAAAATTCCCTGGCTATCAAAAAAGCAAATCAGCTTGTATTTGATCTTCGACTTGCTCATTCTTGTTTTTTTGTGTCTTGGAGATCTTGAAGTGTGCCATTCCATGCTTTGGCGCTTGGTTTCCGGATCGTACTCAAACACCCAAGTCTCATCACAAGTAATGAAACGTTCTATAAAATGGGGATAATTTTCAATCGATTCCAAAAAGTCAAGACATCTTTCTCTCCTGATGCCCTTTTGTTCCGGCGAAAGGTTTTTGGAACCAATTTCGTACAGATTTTTCTCATCCCCAATTCGTTGGTCTGATTCAAATTTAACTCTTCCCCGATCATTCTTGTCGTCAACCGACGATCTGAACGCACAACATCCCGTATTCTATCGACATTTTCATCGGTTCTTGAAGATGAAGGCTTTCAGCTGCGTGGTTCATTTTCAGTCCACTCTCTTCGTTCTAAGAATGCCTTAAACCACCGAAAAAACATGTACTCTTAGAAAAAACACTGCCTCCGTAGGCGTGCTGAAGTTTTGCAAAAGTATCCGTTGCGCTGTGTCCAAGTCTGAGGCAAAACCTGATCGCGCACCGTTGCTCAAAATAATGTCACTAATTTTTTAAACGCACTAGAAAAAAAAACCGGTTTACGAAAACAGTCACGAAGACCAAACAAATGACTCTAACAAGTTCAAACTTGTACTGCATTACATGTTAACCTACTGCCCTTCTAAGTCCCGTGTCCGCAGTGTTGTTAGATCGGGTGCTACGTTGCCAGTCTCATTACTTAATTTACACAACTCGTAAAGTGGTTTACAATCAGAGTTTCAAAATTGAAGGACATTTCAGGGCCGCCTTGTATGCCCTCATTTCCCGACACCCCCTACATTTGCCTCGCCCGATATCCCTTCGAAAAACAACTGAAACTCCGTGATACGTTATCCATCACGACCGAAAGAAGTAGCTCTTTTCTCGGGGGCATCATAAAGGGATATATATAAAAAAAAATCTCGAAAATATAAATCAATCCTTATCTCTCGCGTTAAGTGAAGCAAAAATAACGTCATTACGTCAGGCCTATCTGAAGGCATTTATAACACAGCGTTCGGCGAGACGGAAAATAAGAGCTGCTGTTATTTACCAGTTTTAACGATCAATTAGATACAAACATGGCATTACGATATGATCGTAACGGGCTCTTATTGGTCTAATTCGCAGTATCGACACTCGCGAAGAAACACATACAGGGGGTGTTGATGATTTTAGGGGTTTTGTTTGAAGTCAAAGGGTAAACAATTGGGATCGGTTTTTTTAATTTTTGGAAAGAAAATTATTATAAAAACCAATACAAGACGTATTATATTCGAAGGATATTAAAAAGATAATTTTAGATTTCTATTTTCAACAAAACTTGACATCAAAGTAGGCTCTGTCAGTTCAAACGTATGTACATATGTTTTTGATAGGTGCAGACTATTATCTTCTTATTTCGTATTTCGATTAAACCATAGTAAAGCCAAATATAATCTCAAACTACCATTGTTAGATGCATCAGGTATTAGGAATAATGAAAATAAGTTAAAAATACAAAAACTTTTAGGCAACCCAAAAGACGCAAAGTCGGGAATTTATGAAGTAATAAGTAGTAAAGATTAAGCAAAAGTATATTGGGCACACAAAAAGATCAATCTCATCTAGATTCAAAGAGCATGTAGCTCACTTAAAATATGATAGCACAACATGATTTTGGCAATAGTCATAGGACGGATGTTAGAGTTAAAATAAGTAATATGTAAATGTAATTACATGACTTTTACAAATAATAATAATAAATAATAACCGATTCTGAATATTCAGACATATAGAAAAATAAAATGTGAAAATCTAAAAGTTATGGACGCAATGAAAGAAACAATGTCAATTTTAAAATGGAAAAATCTGTTTGCTCTTTTACAGCTGGGAATCAATATTTTAAAAGACAACAAGTGTACAAGACAAATATAGCTTCGTCTATATACATATATCTCGTACCAGTATCACACAAGGCTTCGCACCAGTCGTTGTAAGTAAAATTCATGAGCTGTACAAAAGAAAAATGTGACGTCGAATAAGAACGACAGAGACAAAGGTTAGGATAATCAAATATACAACTACCACTGGCGTACTAAAATACTTTATCTTTAGAATTACTTCAAATATAAAAAAATACGTTTTAATTGTTTAGCCGATCAAAAAAACCTCATTAAGTTTGATTGAACGAAAAATTTGTATTTTTTAATAATTATTGTAATAATTCAAAACACAGTTTTAAATACTTCTCAACATCATTACTTTTTTAGCATCAAAAATCAAGTTTCTAATATGAAAACAGTTTTAATAAAATATTTTTTTGAAAAGTTAATAATTGATAAAATAATTGATTGACGTATAGTCCTTCTAATTTTAATTGAAAATGATAAATACGCCTGGGGAACAAAAAAAGCGGTGCAACTTTATGATTCCATGGGCGTGCATATATCTTTTATAAATTCGAAAATTGTGAAATAATTTTTTTTCATTCAAATCAATATAGGAGATTAAAATTAGCCTGCATACAAAACTCTTAATATTTGTAATATAATTTGCTGTAAATAATGCTCATTTAGCCAGACAATCTCAAAAATTTTTTTGTGTTAATAAACCTAGCTGAAATACACGTCACTGGTGCCTTAAACACGTAGAATTTCTAAAATTTTATGGCACAGTGGACCGAATAAGTATTTGGACGTATTACATATAAAGCAATCCTATAGTAGAATGGTCGGCATTTGATGGTGCATTCGCGGCTGCCGGCAGCTCAGGCGTTGCCAGCTCTTCAACATTTTCTTAAGTATAGTAATATACTTAAAGTTGTGTTAATTTATAATTATTTTTTTCCAGCAATTTTAAACATTTTATTTTAATGCTAACTAATACATTTATATCTATGTATTTTTTTAAAAATATTTCCAAATTAGTTTTCTAAGAACGTCACGAACTAACAGTTTACTGAAGTATGAAGTATACTTGTATAGTGAGCTTAGCAATTTTAGAAAATATATCTGACAACCTTGCTTTTTTCTACCTATTTTCAATTTAGAATGGAAATATAGTAATTGACCTTTTAGTATCTATTTCCTGAGCCCATCTGTCAAAATAGGAAAAAAATCATATTCATGGTTACACTTTTGTTAACAGTCCAATTCTTATAATCAAGATTTAATACATTCTGATATGCAGCACATACTAACATTTTTTTTCATGTTCGTAAACCCCTTGTATATATATGTATTGTACATTTGGATTTCCCTATGAATAAAATATTCGAAATATTCTAGGTAACGAAATTCGTACGCTGGCGTCTGCCCTGCTGTTTAAGTTGTTTCGTAGCGACGACCTTCATTGGTATGCGCGCCAATGACTAGGCGGTGTAGTGTAAAATACATGGAAGTACAAATAGTCAAAGAAAAACCCAATACTTTACATTTGATATTCAGCACGACGTCCTGCGGAGGCCCTGATCAACGGAAGACGACGAGTCCTCACCATAGGCGGTACATGGAATGAAATTCCACTTATTTTCACCTCCATGGTGATAGCTCTAGATACAATTTGCCTGGAATTAAGATATTGGGGCCCTAGTGCGACTATACCTTCTAGGAATTTATATCGCGTTCCCTTGGAGCTCCCAAGTTCGGGAATAATGATGCCAATCGCTTAGGGCTATGGATATTGCCTCTAACCACTACTTGTCTGGGGAGAAGGTCAAGTTCGTCTTCATACCATTCCAAAAATTGATGGTAATCGTCATATAGACTTAGATCAGAGTTTCAAATTTCTTCCCCATTTCGATAATGCTGGACAATAAAAAATCAACTTGCTCAGCCAGGGTTTGAACATCATGTACTGAGCTAACATAAGGATTAGTAAGGGATATGAAAATGAAGCTTCCAAAAATTGGAGCAAATATAATACAAGACTGAAGGAAGGAGAAGACTTCCAGCACTTTGCGATTACCTCAGATGATTATAATACTTAAAATTTTGGTTTTCTTTGTCAAAAAAATTGCTATGTAAGCAATTAAAAATCAGCTTGTTCAGCCAATGCTGACGCATCATGGATTTAGTGACAAATAATGTTGGACAGCTATTTGGAACAAATAAAACAGAGGACTGAACCAGTCATAAATTTTCCAGCATGATACAAGAAGCTTATTCCTCAGAAGATTGTAATACACGAAATATTGTCATTTATTTTCAAAATGAATCCTCAGGTTAATCATTCAAATCTTATTTTAATCATTTTATAACCCTTCAGTGTAATAAGTATTAAAACTACTTTCTGTTGCTCTATGTTATAGTATAGCAAATAGATGATGTTTAAAGCTTCCTGCTGATTTTTGATAACTAGTGTGAAATTATGAGTATGTAAATGAATACCATATCGAAATAACAATAAAATCGTTGCAAAACATTTTTAGAATTCACATTCCGAATTAACATTATTAACATTTAATTTATAGTGTCTAACAATAAGAAAAAAAGTTTGCTGTTGTTTTTGATAACTTTATATATCTCTCTAGAATTTCAGGAGATGTAGGGGCGTTGTAACTCTTTACCCTCTCTTGGAACTGCCCTTGTCTGGATGGAACGAAAGAAACCGCTGCATTTCAGCATTTCAGCTCGTGTACGTATAGCGGAGTATTTTATGATATTCTAGATGCATACGGTGGCTAATGCTACGAATGGAACGTGTTGAGGCAGTGGGACCGTTAATATCAATCCCCCTAACGAACTGTATCTCTCTACCTGGGATTTTATGCAAAAAGTACAGCTTAGAGTATATATTTTCTTGTTATGGTCTCTAAAAACGATTTTAAGAATATACTTTTACTGCTCCATAGTGTCATACTTGTCTACACTGTAGTTTAAATGTTCTATTCTCAGAAAATATAAACTTATATTGTTTGTATTGCACCAAAGCTGGTTGAATTTGAATTCTGGTATCTTATAGGAGTAACTTTAGAAATGCAATTATGATTCAACTTATAGCAAGCTATAGTTTCTCGGTCATCGAATAAAGTAAGGTTCTATTGATCATATGTACATATACTTTCTATATCTTTTTGTGTACATAAGTAGATATGCTATTTTATATAATAAAAGATGCAATTTTTAGTCGCACATGTAAAATCCCATAAGGACGTGACTTCAAAAGGTCGCTGTTATAGGAAACTGCAGACACGATGTCTGCAAGTGACAGAAGTTTTCTAAGAAACGTGGGTGCAGCAAAAAATTTAAAGAAAATTTTAATGTCCTCGTATTTGCCGCTACGTGACTTCGCTAAGGTGTTCGAAGACGAAAATGTCTTTACTTCAGAGTGAAGTTCTAGAGTTCAGTTCTTCACTTTAGTTTTAAATTCTTTCTGGAGTTTTAGATGCATATACAGCCATTCATAGCTCATAAAAATATTGGAGCAACAGTGAATACGTTCGAGTAGTCAAAATTACAGTATATGTAATTAATATAGAAGAATAAAATATTTACTATAAAATATCAGTGTGGAACAGCCAAATGGAATAAATTCAGTAGCTCCAGCTTATTATGCACTTTTTTAGAAAATTCTGAGACACGTCAATTTCTAATTCTAAAATTACATCTTGCGACGTAAAAATGTCATCCCTAAATTCAACCCCCTTCAGGTGACAGCTACAATCCCTAAATTTTCAAATTGGAAGTGGGGGCTTGTTACACTTCATTTGAAAGGTCTTTTCATTCTCTATTCAAAACTGCTACGGTTTTAAATTTTATTGCAGTAATTAACAAAAAAAAAAAGTTTCTCCAGAGTAGGAAATTCGTTACATTAAAATAAAAAACAAATCATTATTAATGCAGCAGTTCAAAATGCACGCCTCCAGCATCTTGGCAGCATCCTAGACGTAAATAGAAATGTCTTCTAACGTTAGTTAACATCTGCGGGGTAATCGACCTAATTGCAACCGTTATTGTTCTTCTTAAGTCAGCTAAATAGTCGGGTTTGGTTTTGTAGATCATACCTTTTACATATCCCCATAGGAAGAAGTCTAACGGCGTGAGTTCAGGTGATCGTGCAGGCCATTCTACAGAACCATGTCTCCCTACGCAGCGATTTGGAAAGATTATGTGGAGATATTGCCGGACATTGACTTCGTAATGTGCTGGTGCACCATCCTGCTGGAACCATATTGCATTACCTGGAAGTTGTAGGTTTCCTTCAGCTGGATACAAGTTTGCCATCGTCGGTATAACATTATTTTGGAGCAGCGCTAAATAAGTTTCTCCATTCAAATTGCCGTCAATGAAGAAGGGACCAACGATATTTTCTCCAATTATTCCTGCCCAAACATTAACTTTCTCAGGGTTTTTCATGTGTAGCTCCCTCATCCAGTGAGGGTTTTCTCTCGTTTTTGTCGTTCGATTGTCAAGCAAAAAATTAGCCCATTAAGAATCAGCTCTGTATTTATTTATTTATTATCAAATTTGAACAATGTTGGTATCAATACGTAGGGCAAAAAGAAAATGTATTTTTGAACAAGTAAAATTGTTTGACAGTAAGTTTTATGACAGTTACAAATGGCTTTTCCGAACCACTACAGAATTGGGTAAATGCCATTTTTCGTGTTGTTTTTGCCTACTCTGATTTAACTAACGCTGCACGCCACTGGTGCATGCCATATAGGTCCTTGGTCTTAAAATATACGTGATCCTTCAATGTGTCCAATTAATAGTTTGTAATTTAAAATTATACCTCCAATGGTAATAAAATAAAAAAAATAAAGTGTGGATCATTCTCTCAACTGTATGTGTCACTGAAAATTCTGAAAAGTGCAGAACGTTGGAACAATATAATATCGACATGAACATACTAAAATACAATCCATAAAACAGCTTAATGTCATGAAAGGCTGTAATAATATTGTTATCGTAAAGCTGAAATCGTCGTTTTCTACACGAGAGCCAACTTCCTCCTGCAGCACATCGAATACAAACTGTAAATTCATTCAAATTTCCGACATTTAAAAGCCACTTTCGCAGATACGGTGAAATTGTTAAATAAAAAAGGATACTTACGGATCGCTCGGTGTGTAACGACGAGTTCCAGCCAGCACGGAAGTGAAAAATTCGCTTCTAAAGGAGCTGTTGCAACATTTTAGTTGAACTTAAATTACAGAACTTCTGTACACGATTTTTAGAGTATTATGTTTATTTAATAATCCTCTTCATCACATTTAAGTAAAGTTTATTGTTTTCTTCAAACCGTAAATAAATATCAAGTAAATACGAATTATATTTGCATTCACTTTGCCGTCTGTGACCGTCATGACTAGAGGTCGGAAGTCAGGGGTACATTCCAGGACCGCATTTAATGGAATTCAAAATTCGACACAGTAATAAGTGTAATAGGATAATAAATAACAAAATGTATAAAAACAATGTACAAAAATCTACGGAACAAAGTGAATCATCCCGAGCTTACTCAGTTTTTACAAAATTGTGTTAAAGTGAATTAAACTGGTCGTCAAAATTAGCGTAAAACTGTTTTGATGAGCGCCATTTTCGTTCTGTTTGAGCTAGACTTGCGGTTTGAAAATTCCGGTAGCCTATAGGGTTGTTTTCAACGCCCCGAAGTCGCTACACTGTGACTTAAACGGTTCGCCGTCCACACCCCAAAAACCAACTCCATGTCGAAAATTGAATTCGCAAGATTTTGACGGCAACTTCATAGTCCTACAAGATGGACTAAGAAGGACGCTGTCTGGTAAAAGCCCTATTCTGGCACACCTTAAGACCTCCCTAACAGGTCCTGAGCATTTGGTCGCTGCCTCACCCGTTCAACCACTTTCCAACCCCCGTGATTCATCCCTCTGCAGTTATGGTGGTTTTAACATGCTGTGGCCACTGGTTGGCGGTTTCATTGATCCAAATGCTGCTAAAATCAATTGGTCTGGGGTGTCACAACCAATTTTCACCCGCAGGCCATTCAAACATCCCTCCAGACCATAGCCACACCTACCCCCCACCCACCCCCTTTGGTTCCACCACTGTTGGAGGCAGGGTGTTAAAAAAGACGGGGCTGGGACACAAAGAAGGATTGGAAAGAGACGAACTACTCGGAATGGTCCGGAATGGGTTCAGGCTTACTCAGGAACTCTTTCTAAGTCACCCCACGTGTAGAGACCTGCTTGCATCTCCTCAACGTAGCAAATTTGCAAGGGGTAGCTTGTGGGGTAGAATTTTACTTTTGGCGCTCAATCGACGGTCCTCAGTGAGTCCTTCATGTGATGCTAGGACATGAATTAGAGACCAAGCGACTGCCCACGTAGCCTCCAACAGTGGTGGAACCAAAGGGGGTGGGTGGGGGTAGGTGTAGCTATGGTCTGGATGGATGTTTGAATGGCCTGCGAGTGAAAATTGGTTGTGCCATCCCAGACCCATTGATTTTAGCAGCATTTGGATCAATGAAACCGCCAACCAGTGGCCAAAGCATGTTAAAACCAGCATAACTGCAGAGGGATGAATCACGGGGGCTGGAAATTGGTTGAAAGGGTGAGGCAGCGACCAAATGCTCAGGACTTGTTAGGTCGTAATATGTGCCAGAATAGGGCTTTTACCAGACAGTGTCCTTCTTAGTCCATCTTGTAGGACTCTGAAGTTGCCGTCAAAATCTTGCGAATTCAAATTTCGACATGGGGTTGGTTTTTGGGGTGTGGACGGCGAACCGTTTAAGTCACAGTGTAGCGACTTCGGGGAATTAAAAACAACCCTATAGGCCACCGGAATTTTCAAACCGCAAGTCTCTAGCTCAAACAGAACGAAAATGGCGCTCATCTAAAAAGTGTTACGCTAATTTTGACGAGCAGTTTATATTGACGTGATTATGCCCGCGTGAATTCACCTTGAGGAAAAATAGTCCATAAACAATTAATGTCCATAACCTTGAATTGATTACTTTTTAATGTATCAATGGATTTGCGGTGACAGACGTCAAACATTAACACCTGAGCATATGGAACAGTTATTAGTGATTTACTTTATTTAATTTGATGTGATTTTTCAAAAACTTTGCGTTACTTCTTCTGGGTAGGGTGTATTTCCTGTTACTTGGCAAGTTCTTCTTTCTCTATACTCATTTTGATTCGTGTGAAAAAAATTCAAAACTGGGATGTCCTAGATCCGTCCCTGTTATCGACGTCATGTACCCCTGGCTTCCGACCTCTACCCTTGACCGTGCGTTCTAATTTTTTGACGTCCCACCCTGCGGAAATATCCAAATTAGGACGTCCTTATGAGCATGTCGCTCGCATTACTGGAACTCCCACACTGGGACCCATTAAGATAAACAAGAGGAGAATAAAGACTACTTAAGGTTGCCGCAGTCATTATGTTGAGGGCCTTTAATTAACATTGAAAAAGTTTCGGCCCCGCGAAAGTACCCTCAGGAAGTGGAGTATGCGGCGCCGGGATGTGATCCAGAATCACGCTGACCTAATTAATTTATTGGACTCACTGATAGATGTACTGACGGCCCAATTACAATTTAATTTGAATGGGCAATAAATATCGCGGGACAATGAGAATTTATTGCTAGGGTCGGTCGTACTGCGGACTACATGCCGTTTAAAAAAAAACAATTATGTTACCAACTTTATTTTTGTAGCTGTGTTAGCTCTTTCACTGGTATACAGTTAATAAGTTATTTTTGTACTAAGCTCTAGTTAAACATGTTATTTTTATAATAGTAAGTGTTGCAACAGCAAATGAATTTAAGAAAAAAAAAGAAAACAGTTGTCGGTTTCGAACCCAAGATTCCTTATTTGAAAGTAAACATCCTCACCCATTGGGCCACCAACAGGTTGTTTGGCATCTGTCTTATCTAAGCAACAACAATTTCTTTTAAATATTTTAAATATTATTAGGTATACTTTCACTTTAAAACGATAAGGTTTTTGTTTATAAACATAAACAAAAACTAATAATATTTCGCATTTTCCATACTTGCAAGCACTAGAAGAAACGTGGCAATCTTTCGTTTCCAACTTTGTTAAGTTAATATTTCTGAATTTCTTTATGCCAACAGTTTATTTAGGCACAAACTGACACTACATATATAAAAAGTCGTTGAATAGTGTACACCCGTTGCACAATCGATGTGAAATATAAGGCTGTTTTACAATTTAATACGATAGGAATCCCAAAAGTGAGGTTATATCCTACAAGTCAACAGCATTTCAGCCATCACTAAAAGGGCGGGCGCAAGACGTATCGTGGATGAACATTGAATGAAATTCTTTTGATGTGTACGAGAGCGTACTATTGAGTGGGTGGTGTGAAACAAGAATGCAACGTGTACAGTGAATGAAAATATAGGTCAAATAGAAAATACTGAGTTTCCATGTATTTTCTGCATTTTATATCAATTTTTTAAATATACTGATTCAATTTTATGATTTCTATTATGAAAAATATTTAATACTGTTTAAATTAAGTATGTTTTCAATCTAAATAGTTTATTTTATGAAATAAAATATGTAATTTTATAGTTTTAAACTATTTGGTTATAAAAATATGTAAGTATGACATTGTAAATAATCAAACTGATTATTATGGCAAGTGTTTTAACGAAATAGAATAGAAAATACTGTTTTTTTTTATGGATTTTATATAGTCTATATTATTTTTAATACATTGATTGACTTGCAAGCTTTGTTATGGAAAATATTTAATACAGTTTAATGTAATTGTTAAATTGTATGCTTTGTTAAATCTAAATAGTTTATTTTATAAAACAAAATATGTGATTTTATAGTTTTGAATTACTTAGTCAAAAATATCTAATTGTGACATCACAAATATTCAAACGGATTACGCTGGCGAGTATTTTAACCAAATATTTAATGTTAAACTTCTACAGGTAATCTATCTATCAGGGCAACGGAACTGTCTCCAATGAATTGTATATTGCCTATTTCAGCAATTAGAGTTGTTCACAACTAATTTATCTGTTTTCTAACTTCTAATAAGATTTCCATTATAATTCCCGCCAAACCCGTGGTGGAACAAATCAATTTGGATCGGAAACCGCTGGTAGGCAAACCGCATCCACCTAACCTAAATCTGTGTTGTCTCCAACAAGACAAACATTTAATTTGATGCGATAATCCAAACCACATATAATTCCGAGATCTCAGTGGCGGTTTCGTCAGAGAAAATAAAGAGAAATATGTTGGCGTTTCGTCTCTAGAGTGTTAACTTTAAATTATAACAGTGAAATAGATGCGAGGTTGATGCAGTGAGACTTGTTTAAAATCTGAAAGCACCTCAAAAAACATATATTTGTGACCAAAAAATATATAAAAATAATAATTATTGCATTTTGTGGAAATTTATACCAAACAGTCTTGATTCATCATCGTATTTAGTAAACTGTCATATATTTTCTTAAAATACAACATAATTCGTGGATTTGGTTGTTTTTGACAAACTTATTCAAACTTTTATTACAATAAACATTGTACATTTTTACTACTCACATACCGTTAGTTTGGTTACTTTTTTATACTTTATGTACGTTGACAATATATGACACCTATCAAAAGCCCTTTATGGCTTGTAAAAGCTCGTCAGTTGCCTTCCTATCTTCACAAGCTCATAAAAGTGCCACAGCTCTATAATTTAGAACTTCGTTTGATAGTAATATCAACAATTAGGTTCCACTTAAGCTTCCTTTGTGAATGGGTCGTCTGTAGTTTACTTTTACTGTGGTAATAATTAGAATGTAATTGACAAGTAGAGGACGTACTGAATAAATAAACTTACTGTGGGCAAAATACAAGATAAAGCGCTATATTTTACAAAAGGGTCTTAAAATGGATCGTTGAATATTGTAATTGCTGTTTTAACATTTGAAATTCCATAATGACCTTTTTACATATATTTATATTGATGTTACATTCTCGATGTGACCTTGAGGTATTTTTAATATAATTAGTAATTATTATTTTCTGCATTTTTATATTTTTGCGATAAAGGGATGAAATTCATTTATAATTAAATAACTTAATAATAACAAAACACGTTTGTTTATCAGATTGAACGTTTTATTTTATGCACAAAAATAGCTTGATTTACAATTTTTTTAAACAGTTATTCATTTCTTTAAATTATAAGACATTTTTAAGGAAATTCCAAAGATCTATGCAGTGTTATAAATGGATTTCCTCATAGGTTTGGAGTATGACAACAAGATGATAGACATATTGAGTAGTCCATTAGGTCGATTCATTATTTGCAAAATTATACTAAGTTAATTAAATATGCCAATATGTTTTCTTGGTTTTTAAAACTTTCTGACATAAACAATTTTATTTATCGAAAACCATGAAGTATGTACGTCTAATTGAGAATATTGTGTAATTTTCAAACCTTTGAAATTTCAAATTGAAAAAGGACATTTTTGCTTTTAACGACCATAACTCAGTGAAAAATCATCGTACCAGGCTCTTGGACAGTTCAAATTAAAGAGCATACAACAGCATCGAAAAGTTTTAGGTTTGACATTACTGAAAACAATTTATTGAAGCCCGTGGACTTTTTGGAAGACAAAAGCAAAAAATACGAAAATAAATTCCCGATGATTTTCTCATGATTTCTCTAAAATTGTTTAAAAAAAAATACATTTTTAACTTCAGAGCTGAAAACTAGAAACTTAAGCTTTAATTTGTTTTTTTTTAATCGCCCTACGACCATTTTTTTTACCAAGTTTACGGTCTATTAATGATCACTTAAAGATTTACATTTTTTTATATCCCCCAAATTTTTATGACTGGTGTATATTATACTTGTACTTAAAAAATTCTGTAAACTATACGACATTTTTTAGAAAGTTTAAAAGATCTGTACAGTGTTATAAATAGATTCCCTCATAGGTTTGGCTCATATGGTTATAAATAGATTCCCTCATAGGTATTTTTAATAGATAGTTGATTGACATTACTGAAAACGTCCGTGGAACTTTTGAAAGAATTAGGGGATATAAAAATATTGTAAACTGATTTTCAAAAGGCTGTAACTTAGTGAAAAATGGTCGTAGAACAATTTTAAAAAAATCAAATTTAAGTTTCAAGACTTTAGATAGTGTTTATTTGAAGTTAAAAATATTGCTATCACTCAAAGTTTTTGAATAATCATGAGAAAACCATCGGGATTTTTTTCCGAATTTTTAAAAGCAAAAATGAAACTATAAACTTGAAGCTTACATTAAATTTTTTTAAATCATTCTACGTCTATTTTCAAAATCACCTAATTGGAAATGCTTTTATCTCCCCTAATTTTTGTGACTAGTGCGTATTAATGTCATACCCATATTTATAAATTTACTTTAATTAATTAATTATTAAATTTATTATAACGTAAATTTTACTAACTGAACACACTTTATAACTATTCGGTACTTCTACAAAACCACGATTGGATAAACGCCGCAGATGAACCCCCGTCACCCCGTCTAAGCCGGAAGGCGCGCCACTGTATTTCGTTAATAGGCCCTTCTTGCGCCCTTTCGGAGCCGCCCGGATTCAAATTCAAACACGATCCACCCGAGGAACGAACCGCGGAAACGACCGCAGGCAAATCGGCTCAACGCAGCGACCTCGAGTCCCTGACCCGCCTCCGAACTTTTGAGGGTGGCGGATATTTCCATGGGGCTTCGTTTGTTTTGCGGAACGCTCATGGAGGAGTTGATTTTATGGCTTTATTAGAGGAAACGGACGCCGATAGGGCCGTCGGCCGGCGGGTGCGTGACCCCTTTTTTTAATTAAACCAAGAGCGAATTATTAACTATTTTTTTAGGGCGAAGAGGTCATCAGGAAAAATATATGAGGTAAAAAGTAATATGAGGATGCCTTGGGCAAATTTTTATACACAATACTGATTCATAAAAGCTACTGAAACTTGATGCTGCTAGAACTACAGATGGCGCTTATATGAAGGGTACTCTAGAATACAAAAGACAAAAAAATTCTAGTTTTAAAATCTCGAAAAAATCAAAATCATAGCTTCTCTCTTCTTCGAAATATCGATAATTTTTATCTTTTCAGGCGCAAATTGTACACCCGGTAAGTACTCACTAGGAGATGATATATGAGAGATCAAAAAGACAGGAGTAAAAATTTATTAATAATGTATGTAAATAGATTTGGAATTTCTTGACCGTTGATCAATTAACTTTTAAATTTTTTTTTTTTTTAACGTTTCGGATTTATTCAGCCATCATCAGAGAATATATTTACTATTTTCTCTTTGAGTCGTGTCTATTGTAGAAGTTTTAGTTCGACTGAGGACTGAAGGTACTACAGTTTCTCGTTCAGGTTCTCGTGAAGGTACTACAGTTGAGAAACTGTAGTACCTTCAGTCCTCAGTCGAACTAAAACATCTACAATAGACACGACTCAAAGAGAAAATAGAAAATATATTCTCTAATAATGGCTGAATAAAGCCGAAACGTTAGAAAAAAAACGTTTGTTTTTATAAACTGACCGATAATCCCACAAGTTTATCAAGTTAATAATGTATGTATGTACATACCTATTGCTTGTGTCATTCAGAAACACTCACTGTCCTCATTGCTTGAGCATACGTTGTCACGAGTAGTAGTCTTTTTGCATTTATTCTCGTTAAATGTGAGCGATTTGATGTGTATATACGGTGTCAATTTGAAAACGAACAGCATTTAATTTTGTATTTAAAAATGATGCACTTTTACAAAAAAAATGTCAAGAATAAAAAGTTCTTAAAATCACTGAAAGAATGCACTACAGTTTTTTCAAAATTTTTGAGCAACTGTTTGGATTTTTGCAAATAGTCAATTTTTGAAAAATTTAAAAAATTGTTATTGTTGGCAATATTAAATGCTGTTCGTTTTCAAATTGACACCGTGTATATGGTTGAAGGGGGAAAATGATCGTTCCACATCTAATGAAGTTAAAGGTGCAAATTCAAAATAGTTCACATGGACAGAGGACGACACAACACGCACATTATTTTCACGAATTTCGCATAGTTGTTCGTATTACTAACAGTTTTTTGATGTCACTAACATCAGTACATTATTATTTTTTACATCTACAGAGGACAATACACGTGTTTGCAAAACCCATTTATTAGCTATCGACATCGGTGGCATTAACGACCTGATTACTGCAAAATGTGTTGTTCCGTCCACTGTCAGCCACAGAAACTAATTACGTATGCATGTAAATATGTTTTACGCAATGTATAGCTACTAGCCAATGGAAAATCGGATACATATTTGGCAACAAAACGTCTAAAGTAAATATTGTCGACCACGTTCTACGCAAGGTTAAAACCAAAATTCCTCTTTTCTAACCGTACCATATTTTATATATTTTTTTGATAACTATTCGAATCTAAATGTCTTTTATACTCTCAGCGATCACGAAATATACTATATCGACGATTGCAAGGAATACATCAAATATGTGATCCGCCTACTGTAAAATCCTCGTAATTTTCAATCTTTTTAAGTCTATTAACAAATGATAACGACTGTAATGACAAATGACGACGAAAAAATCAGGTAATATGTAAATACAGCACAAGAACCAGTTAGTCATTCGCGACAAAAAATTGTTTTCAATCCGGCGGTCGACTCTATATCTACTGCCATAGACACCCTATCACATAATATGACAGCCTTGACAATTCAATAAGGTTATAAACTTAAGATTAATAATAGAAATATGTCTTTTTTGTTCGGACAACTTTGATGACGTTTTTTTTAATGGCTCATTGTTATGTGGTAGCACGTAATTTTGATGGTCTCACTTTGAACTGAAAGGTTGACCTTTTATTTTCATGAAGTTTAACAAAATTACACCTTAACCCTTTTAGGGGCACATTTTTCCTTAACACTTTATTATAAAAATAAGAGTGACAACTAGGGTTTTTGGGGTCGCTGATCCGAAGTCAGATTTTCAAAATTCAAAATGGCCGGATCCGATATGGCGGACAAAATTTTCAAAAAAATAATGGATCAGGACCAAAATTGTTTTACATCTGTTATTGGAGTCGCTGATTACGAATCCGAAGTCAGATTTTCAAAATTCAAAATGGTTGTTTCAATATACACATGTTTTAGGCTAGTTTTACATTTTTTTTGAGTATATAATAAAAAGTAGGTATGTTTGAAAATTTTTAAAGTCGCTAAGTACGATTTGAACACTACAATAACAAAAGCCAAAAAAAAATCATTCCTTATGTTCCTCCCTCTCGGCGTGACCCAGAACCAACGACGTGGACGAGGGGAAGAAATAGTTCCTTTTTTTGTTTTTTTATTTATTTTTTTTGCATTTTTTGTTTTTAATTTTTTTGGAAATTTTTTTTATATTTTTTTTTGTATTTTTTGGATTTTTAAATTTTGATAATTTTTTTTAGATCAATTGATTTCTTTTTAGAATCAAAACAAAATTTTATAATTTCATATTATCATTATTTATGAGGCTTGGTGATATTTTTCAAAGCAATTTTTGCAATTTTAAGATTTTTTTTTGAAAAAACTGATCAACGAAAAATTTTGAAAAAAAAAAAATATTATAAACCTATATATGGAAAATACGTAAAAAAAAAATTCAGAGCTGTAGCCATATGCGTTACCGAGAAACTGATTTTTCAGTGAAAAAACACCATTTTTTCATGTTAATTGTTTATAACAAGTATTTAAATAAATTAATTATTGCAATTTTACGCCAAAATTTCATAAATTAGGTACCCAAGAGTCTAAAAAATATAGGGCAAAAGGTGTCAGAAATATTATTAAAAAAAATAAACTATTAAAAAAAAATGTCGTCTTCTTTTTCACAAACTGTAATTATGTACTTTAAAAATGAATCCCCATTTGAAAATTACGATGCTGTACCTGAAACATTGACCTACTTTTTCACACTTACGTTGCAGGAATATTTCCCTGAAGTCGGCTGAATGGCACCGTTTAAAGACTTAAATAAAGATTTAATGTAAACGTCTGCATAGCAGCGAGTGACTGAACAAAAACATCTGCAATTAATGTAAACCCCCTTTGTTCTAGCAACCCCTTTTAAGCCTTTTTGCAGTTAAGTGCGGCGTGATGTTGGATTCTCGAAACTTGTGGATTTGCCCGCATTTCCAGAGGGATAAGGCGACTTAGAAGCGTAGTTCTTATAAGTACCTAGTATTCTATTGTAGAAAAAAATTGTAATATATTTGTTACTTGAATTTTATCAGTTTTTTTTTTTTGTAATACTACACTAGTAACAAAAATTAAAGGATATTAAAAAAATCCAAATTTTTGGGTGATTTTCAACAAGGGATAACTCTAATAATAAGAGAAAAATGGTCGTACAGAAAATTAAAAAAAAGGAAATTGTAGCCTCAAGTGTCTAGTTTTCAGATCTGGACTTAAACATTTTTTAGCGGGAGCGGTTCTCACGTAATCATCCGGAAACCAACAAAAAATAATTTTTCCAAATTTTTGCTCGTCTTTAAAATGGTCTGTGGACTTCAAAAATTTTTTTTCATCATTCGATTATAAAGCTCTTTTAGACAATTAAATCAGATTTAATTTGACCTCTTAACGAGCTCCGTACGATGATTTTCCGCGGAGTTATCGTCGATCAAAGCAAAAAAGTCCTTTTCAACTTTGACAATCAATTACTCGGGAACTATTGATCGTACAGAAAACGGAGGTAGGGTTTTGGAAACTGCAAAACATTCTTTATAATGTGTGAATTTTTTATTTTCTGTACGACCATTTTTCTCCAAGTTATCCCTTGTTGAAAATCACCCAAGAATTTGAATTTTTTTCAATATCCTTTAATTTTTGTTACTAGTGTATTTTAAATTGAGACATACTACAGATGGATTACATATCAACGAATAACGTTTACTATCCCATCAAAAATACGTATACCTAATACCTCTTTAAAATCTCCTCTGAATCTAATTTAAAGCAGGTTAATGATTCAGTGATATTCAGAACACTGTATTAAAAAAAAATACCCATTTTCTTAATGTAACAATACAATTCTATAACTCAGAATGATTTGAAACAAATATGGTTTCCTTCAAGAATTTTCTTCTGAATAATTAATATTTCGCTGTCCATTTTACTATTCGTATCATAAATAACAATTCCAAAATATCGAAATTGATTGGAAGTACATGAAAAGGCCATTTTACCAGTCAGGAACTCGCTTGTTCCAGTAGGATAGGAGATATTTTATATTAATAACTTGCCTGGCGTCTTGCCAGGAAGGAATATAGATTTTATTGTACTCTGTTACGTAGGATAGCGTTTATAAGGACGACGATAAAAAAATAAGAATAATTTGGAATATTCGTCTTACATTCGTCCCAGCTTAAAGTTTACGTTAGCATATATTATAGTGTTAAAAAATCTTTAACATCAAAAAAATCATAAAAAACCCGGAAAATGAGCATATAAACGATGTAAAAATCTGTTGGTCGATGAAAATCATACCCAGAATTATGTATTCCCATGAATTTTTGACCGCTGAATACGATGCCGCACAGCGGGCGAAAACGGTAAAATTTTTCTCAAAATAAGATAACTCCCCCACAGAAAACTCCAATCATTGTGTTTTTTTTTATTTTATAGGTTTTGGACAGTCGATTAAAGAAAAATTGGTCCAACACACGTTTGAGGTTTAAAGAGGGGGAAACACCCAAAAGGGACCCCTTATCCCAGTAACTTTATAATTAATGCTATTAAGCTCCAATAACCGCACACCTCCAACTTTTAAACCCCCCTGACCTTATAACATAAGCTGTCAAAACCCCGTGACCCCATAACTTAAAATTTTAAACCCCCATAACCCCATAACCTCAACTTTTAGACCCCCATATACTCAAAAAATCAATTTTTTCGAGCCCGACAACTCTAAAACTAAAGCTCTTATGCCCCAATATCTATATAATCTAAGTTTTTAATCCCCATGACCCCATAACTTGAACTTTCACATCCACATAACCCCATAACCTCAACTCTTCATCATAACTCTCTAATATCTCCAATAGAGATATTGGGACATAAGAGCCTTTAGTTTAGGGGTTGTCAGGTTCGAAAAATTGAGTTTTGCGTACCTGAGGGTTTAAAAGTTGAGGTTATGGGGTTATGGGGGTTCCACAGTTTGAGTTATGGGGTCATGTGGATTGAAAGCTTAGGTTATAGAGATATTGGGCATAAGAGCTTTAGTTTTAGAGTTATCGGGCCCGAAAAATTTATTTTTGCGTAGATGGGGGTCTAAAAGTTGAGGTTGTGGGGTTATGGGGGTTTAAAATTTCAAGTTATGGGGTCACGGGGTTTTAACAGCTTATGTTATAAGGTCATGGGGGTTTAAAAAGTTGGAGGTATGCGGTTATTGGAGTTTAAAAGCTTTAATTGTAAAGTTACTGGGATATGAGGTCCCAATATGGGGTGCCCCCCCCCTATTTAAACTTCAAACGTGTGTAGGAGCAATTTTTGATTATTTTCATCAATCAACAGATATTACATAGTTTAAATAAGCTGTTTTCTAGATTTTGTGCGATTTCGATGCTTCTTTTGAGATTAGGCAAGATATGTGACCATATGGAGCAAATCTGGTTGTGGGATCGTGTTCAGCGGCAAAAAATACATGGGTATTCATAAATCTGGGCATGATTTTCACCGACCGAACAGATTTTTACATCGCGTATGCTCATTTGTCGATTTTCCGGGTTTTTAATGCTTTTTTGAGGTTAGCAAAAAATCTGGGATGATATGGAGCAAATCTGACGGCGGGATCGTGTTCACCAGCCAAAAATACATGGGAATATACATGTGGCACCTCTCGGACAGACAACTTTTTTTTGTGTGTGCCTGTATAATCGTCCTATTTTTACTTTCATCCGCATTGTTATTCGTATCGTTAATTTTTAATTTAAGATTGGCCTATGTCTTACATATGAAAATTTCAAGCCCATTGGACAAATATCAGAAATCAGCATTTAGCAGCAACAGTCCTATTACAAAAACTTTCCCGGGTTTCGAATATTATTTGGGACGTTATTTGTTAAACTTTGGCAGTTTTTGTTTAATAATTAAACCCATAACGTTTAATGTTACATGTTAACGGCATGACGCAAATAGAAAACAACTACTGATATATTTAGCATGTAAAAAACCTATGGCCAATCCTTAAATTGTATCGTATACTAGGGAATTCATCATGTTGTCAAGAGGTCAACATTTTTGTTAATATTGGCGAAGGTGCCAGTGATTTCAAGTTGTTATATTCGTATACGAAAAACGAATTTCATTAGAAATATAGTGTAAAATTGTCAATTGAGTAGATGCAGAGATTGTTTATAAGCACGACGAAGCAGAATAGCTACGTCCCGAACTATATTATCAAAGCGGTCACAACCGAAACTTCGGCTAGACATATTATTATGGATAGCATTTTTTCCATTTCGGCTCCCGGTCCTATATCACGCAGAATGTGACAGGAAGATATAGCGAGGCCATAACATAGAAAACCACAATATATTTATATAAATCGTTTACGAGGGAAGTTATTCGTACGGACGTATAGTCGTTCGCGAAATCGCTAGTCAATAAACGTTTAGAGCGGGGACAGATATTGAAAACGATCGCAGACGTCCGCTGCCACTGCGATCCAGAATGCCATGCCACCGTTCCAGAACCAACCAAATCATTTTTTGATAAAGGTGTGATTATTTTAAAGGTATTTCAAGACATGATCAGCAAGGTCCGGGAAAGTATGTTGTCACGTAGAGCCGGCACTATACAACTCAATGATAATTAAAGTATAAACCGTAGTTTCAACGCCACTGTCCATGCGTAGAATGATACCCCGAACAAAGTCTTCGCGGGAACCCGGGACGCCGTAATACAATTTCTCCGTAAGACGGCGAGCTATTTTCGTATTGTTCTACCTACCGATATTGGCGCACAGTGGGTTAGAATCGGAAAATCCTGGCCAAAAATCGAGAAAGGTAGAAAATTTGTCAAACTATATCGAATTAGATGTTATCTGGGTCGCAAATTTGTACTTTATATTTAAAAAAAAAAACAAAACGGCGGCCCGAAAGTAACGGCTTTTTGCGATAAAAGCAACTTTTAAAAATCCAAATTAGAGTATTCATTTTTTCTGTAAATAAAATTTCAATTAAATACTGTCCTCGAAAGGGAAACAAAATGGCGGACCGGCAGCTAACGCTTTTTCGCGATAAAAGGTACTTATTATGACCAAAATTAGAGCTTTGATCTTTTCTGCTTATATAATGTCATCTCTCATATTATGTCGTCTTCCGTCAATAACATGACGGATTACGAGTCCGGCTCTGCGTTACAGCACACGTTCAGAATCCTAATGATCAATTTATTCAGTTACTAGAATCGCATTGAATATTTCCATTTCATCTAAAATAACCCAAACTTAATGGGCTTGAGCTCAAGAAATTGATTTCGATGAGCTTAGAGGAATTCAAAGGGGTTGAAATCGTCCCTTATGGGCACTCCCTCTTTGGGTAAGCCATAAAAGATACTTCTGCGAATATAATACTTCCGACTTCACGGCCCAGCGAACAAAATACCGAAACGGATATACCTTTAAATCCTTATAGTTTAGGGCCTGAAAGAAAATTCTTTATATAGATTAAGCTTCGTCGTGGTCAGAATATGTCTTCTGCAATGAGATCCAAAGCAAGCAATTACATTGATAGCAGTTGTAAGGCTGTCGCTACATTCATTTTATCATACACAGATACTCACAAAAGTATTCGGCCACCCTAGATATTGTTAATAAATGGACATACAAGAAATAGTTATCACTGACTGGCAAACAAGAGAAATTAATACTATGATATGTATAAGAACATTATGCTTTATTATACCACATAAAAAAGTAATCAAAACAGACACAATTTAAAAATTGCCGACAAAACACGATAATGTCCAATTTATATGACACAAAAGTATTCGGCCACCAAAAGAAAAATAAAATAGGAAAGGTGCAAACAATTTAAAACGGCACATCTAATATCTTGTCGGGTATCCTTTAGCCATTCCCGCGTTTTACGGGCACAGTGCTTGGGGTCATTATCTTGTTGAAAGATGTAATGATCGCCCAATCCCAATTTTTCGGCGCTGGCCTGTAAATTATGCTTCAATATATTAATATAACAATATTGGTTCAATATTCCTTCAATAAAATGAAGGTTACCCTATCCCGCAGCCACACACCATGAGGTATCCACCGCCGTGTTTTGCGGTAGGTTTTAAGTTTTCTTATTTTTTAACGATGTACCAGGTTTTCTCCATACAATTTGTCGTCTGGACGAATCAAATATCTCAAATTTACATTCGTCGCTAAAGATAACCTGATCCCAGAAAGTTTCAGGCTCATTCACATACTGTTCAGCAAACGTGAGTCTTTTTTTTGTCTGTTGACCTTACTAATCCAGGGTTTCCTTCGGGCAACTCGGCCGTGGTAGCGTTTTTTTTCTTAAGGTTCGAATTACTGTCTAAGTACTAATATTCTTTCCACTACTCTCCTGAATATCAGCACATATTATTCTGTATTGTTCTATGACACTAGTACTTGGATTTTCTTTTATTTGTTAGAGAATTTGCCTTTCATCTCTTTGAGTTAATATTTTGGGTCGCCGTGATCGTGCTGTATTTACTACCGTTTCATGGATTTCATTTTTTTTTTATTGTACTCTGTACAGTACTTCGTGGTATGCCTCTGTCTCTGCTAATTTTACGCTGTGCAATATCTTTTTTTGCTAAGAAGATAAGATGCTGTCTCTCTGGTACGGTGATTTCGCGTACTTTTGGCATTTTATTTGCGTGATAAGGGTACACTGTCTAATAGAGGCACGCAGTCTGTACCAGTTAATATGTAACCTTTCACACACTAATACTATGGCTAAGAACCCTCCTATCTCTACTTGCATTATATTATATACCTACTACAGCTTTGCATAATTAACTGGCCGAATACTTTTGTGTGTTCGAGATTTTTTAAATAACAAAATTATTTAATTTATCAATTCAAATATTACTTGTATACGTATATAAGCTGAATTTTATTCATTTGATAATTCAATTTATAATGGAATACGTCCCGTTCAAATTTAATTGCGTTCAAATTCATTCTGCGGTTTTTCCTCCGATTGAATAACAGCCATTTCAATCCGCCATATGATTGGATTACGAATTTCCCACCTATTGTTTTCCCATCGAATGCAGTATGTTTCTATTCAGTGCACATGGAAATGAGGAACATATAAAAACAAGCCACTAAATGAATGAATAATCGTCTATCAATTATTGTGGCTGCACAAGTAGTATATTTAATGTTTGATTTTCTGCGATTTTTTATAAAAATGGTGCAAGGATAAAAAATTGAAAACTATTTTTATTTAGAGTCCAAAATTTGTTCAAGCTGCGCTGATTATCAATTGGATTGGTAATCCATTCATATGCTATAATAAACTCAATTTTGAGAATAATATATGTACATTTTGTTCCGAGAATAAAATACATATACAGGGTGTCTATATTTATTTATGTACAACTCATATAAAATGCTCATTATTTGAGCTGCATATGAGGACTCCAGGAAAGTTTTTCCAAACGTAAATCATTTCTACCATCTTAGCTGGTCAGCAAGATATTTCCTAAATTTGTACCAGTAAACTGGAAGCGTAAATCGGAACAAGAAAATGGTAGACCAAGAGTAAAGACAGAAAAAAAAACGTTTAAATGGTTAGGCAAGTGATAAGGGACAATCCAAGAAACTAGTTAGTCACCTGAGCCAACAAGTGAATCTGTTCTAACGTGTCAACGAATTTTGAAAAATGATTTGAGGTTCCATCCATATCATCTGCAATTTACACATGAAATTCTCAGAGCGGATTTTTTTAACGGAACACTGGATGCAGAGACGCACCGTTTAGAAATATTAACGCCTTTGTATGACGACGAATTGCAGGAAGGTTATATTCAACAAGAAGGTAAATAATAGAAATACGTATTTTTTTTGTTCGACCAACTTTGATTATGTTTTTAATGGCTCGTTATTTTTATTGTCTGAATTCAACTAAATTCAATGACATTTTGGCTTCAACGTGACCTTATACACTTCTTTCTCGTTTGTGGAGAGCCTCAATGTGTCTCTTTCTTTTCATACAGCATGGATTATTTTTTATCTGCACCTTTGAGGACATCAAAACCTCTTCAATAAATCGCAGGGTTTATACGATAAGAAATTAAGACGTTCATTTAGCAAAGTTTAACATTTAGAAGCCCACGCCTGTATTACCCAAACGCTAAGGCCGTCCCTGTTCTCGACGTCATGAAATCCATTTCTCCGACGTCTAGTTACAACATCACACCGGCTATCCGGTATCATTTTTACACTTGTTACGTGAAGCACCACGCAATGCAACCATAAATCTTCGTCGGCGCGAAAAACGACGACGCTCGAAATTGCGAGGCAAATATACGAAAGCGCCACCTCCGCGAAATGCGCTACAGGGCAATCAATTATTTAGGATCTATTCTCGTGGCGGCGCCGGTGGCGATATATATTTATATATATCCCGGTGCGTATCCCGTTGATATATTACGGAAGGACCGTGATCTTTGCGACGGGCCGCCCGACGGAATTGGATGGATCGGTCGGGGAAGAAGAAGAAGAAGAATGAATTTCTCCCGCCATAGACGCAACGTAAGTCCATTTGCAGATCATCAGGGATTTTTTTTCCGATGTGTTGCTTTTTACGCTCGAGAAGGCGATACATTGGAATCAGCGTGTTCGGGAAACGATAAAAAACATTTGATTAAATTAAACAATTGACGATTTGTCTAATAATAGCAAACCATTAAAAAACAGACCTCGTCATAGACGGTCATGGACGAAAAAAAATATACAGTAAATTTGGATGCGAGGTCTGTATATTTTGACTGATGAATAGATATTAGATTCTTATTTTACTTGCAGGGGCGTCGGACTATGGGCGAGGGTTTTTGCCTGTTGTGCCCACAGGTAGTTTTAGCCGTTCTGTACGAATTTACCGGTGAAATTTGTCGTCAGCACTTTGCGTGTGATTTATTATGTATATTAAGTAAATGTAATGTACCTTTTAATGTAGTATAAAAACAGGGTGATCGATCTATCAAAGGAAATGAGTTTTTCTCAGAAACAGTAGTGGAAAATTAATTATCTCATTTTTGTCCACCTTTTTTCTTCATAAAGAAGTAATTTTTACCATACCAAAATCATGTTAATAAAGCTAAGTATGAAATGTAGAGAGGCAAACAAAAATGCCATTCTTTATAAATTCGTTTAATTTTGCTGAATAATATAATATAAGGTATTTAAATAAAATTTTGTAAAATTTAAATAAAACATATTTGAGACATGGCTATTGATTTTTTTTTTAAATGCCTAATAGTCAAACACTGTTTTCCACACCCAATAGCCAATCAGAACGTCCAAGCCGCCAGACTGCCCAAATTTTAAAATCATTAATATTGTTAAATTGTTATTAATATTGTAGTATTATGTTATTAAAAAAAAATGAAAATCTATCAACCTCCAAAATAAGAGGGTGGTTCCATTCCTAAGAGACACACTGTCTATGAATCGTGCTGGTCGTTTAGCAAATTTCTTGATACATTTATGACATTTTTTTTTAAATACTCTCACCGTTTCAGACAAGTATTTTCCACATGCATTCATGACGATTCACATGAAACTGTGTGATATTTCGTTTTGTCCCAAGAATGCCATTACATTTTTACTTCTGATATTATTCGACACGGAAAATGCACGAGGAAACGGTCCAATTTCCATTTTAATTTGTGGATTGTTTATGTTTATTGCGTCGCTTTGCATCTAGGTTAACTGAAAATGTTTTCTGAACCCAGAACAGAACTGGATTATGGGTGAAACCAAAGTGGACAAGGAAGATTTTTTTAATGTGCGAATGTGCGTACATATACACTTACAGTCGTCATACATCACGACACATTTAAATATTAGATAAAGTATAAAGGTCACACAAATGTTTGTAACAATATATTTGGTTATTAAATATAGTTTAATAAAAGTTATTAGATTTTTTTTTGTATATTTTTGCTACGTTAATTTTTTTATTCTTAATTTTTCCAATCTATTAGCTATGATAGAAGTATATTTTGTCTGCAATATTTTAAAATTCGATAGATATTGAATTTAGATTAGAATGTTCAGCTTTCTTTGAATACTTTGATTAAAGGATTAGGCACTGCTTCTTTTGATAAAAATAATTATACAATTAATGCGTTAGCATTAAATCTAGAAGACATGTACGTTTTCTGGTAATGGTAAAGACTTTTAAGGCCGCTTTACAGTTTTGCAGCAATTTTTCTTGCTGCATTTTTTTATTGCGACATGACAGTTTGCAATTTTCATTGCTAATTTGAGTTGTCAGCCACTGTTACCAAAATATAAGTGATAAACTCAGTTGCGACAAATATATTTAACCATTTAAAATACACAAATTAGAAATGAATAAATCAATCTCAGTGAGAGAAAATTCAGAAAACCACAAAATACAGAAATTTTAGATATCATAAAACAATACAAACGATGGCACAGCACGTTGAATGTTGAGGTTATGTCAAACAATTGGCAACACGTAAAATTTCAGAAAGCCGCAATAATTATAGCTCCGAGCTTGAAATTTTTATCTACAAGTAATTACACGAACAAACATAAATACGCATGTGTGCAATAAAAATTGCGAACTGTAAAGCGGACCCACTTTTTGAAGGTTGCTCAAATTTGGATAATGTTTTTACTACATCAGTGTTTTTTGTTGTTTCTTACATTACATTACAGCTTGTGAAATTCTGCGTTTATATCGCTAAAAAACTAAAATTGCGATGTTTTCGAAAAACCTGAATAACACATAACTATATTTTCACCTTCAACTTGGGCCAATTAGACGTAAACTTTTACAAGCTGTAAACATACCAGAAGCGATAAAAAATCAATACTTTAATATAAGAACAATCAGAATTGAAGCAACTAAAAGAAGTTTGTTTAAAAAATACCCCACTCCTTAATCACATCATAATCCAATTTCACTCTGCTGATTTGTGCAGGGGCGGACAGTTAACTTCGGAGGCCCTGGGTAAAAGTTATTTGCGAACCCACCTAATTAATCCATCCCAAGATTCTAATTTATATACATACGTTTTAATTGTTATTTTGTTTTCCACGAAGTGTTTTTTGTTTTATTGAAGGAGAAGCTCTAGTCCTTAAAGACCATTCCTAGGTCCGCCCCTGGTTCCGAGACCAGTCTAGAATTATTAGGAAAACGAAAAAAAGCACTGTGACCGCCCGACACCACCGTATTTTTGACAAAGAAACAGGACCAAGCGCAGGGTCTTACGACGTCGAATTTTGGACGTCCAAGGCAAGATAAATTTATGGCCATTTAACTTTTGCATAACTTAACCCACGAATCGATACGGAGGGCTTTCGGGGTATTTCGTATTTAATTAATTACTGGATAACACGGACAAAAAGCGAAGTAGGACGAAATGACAAGAGTAATTATCTTCGCGCGGCGATGTCGCCTGGAAAATATCTTTTAAACTGGCGTTTGAAAAATGAAAGTACACAGAGATAATCGTTCTACCGAGCCGGAGGAAATTTAATCCGAAATTACAGCAGGATGTTTGGGCACTCCCCCAAATATTTTTCAATAAGATTTTGGGGATCGGATATCATTTTTTATACATAAAATAATGAAAATAAACGTTAAAAAAAAAAACAAAATTTTTACGAATTGTAAAGGTTTATCGTCAAAAATAAAACGAGGCGTCGCACAGTGATGGAAAATGGAAACAATTCGACCTTCGCGGCTGTATTAATCGTAATTTCAACATTTCATGAGCAACCCTAATATGGTAAGAACACCCCTAAAATGCAAAAAACGCTCCTTTTAGGGGGTTTTTAGCAAGTTTCTCACAATAATCTTATTATAAATATAACTTAAAAAAATAGGTTGGTTTTGAACTGACTCTGGCATATTTTTTATTTTCGGATTATCTTTAGAAGTCAGAATTCCCTTCTAGTAATAGTCCATAATGGTTACGTATTTTTTGATTTGAGCACTAAATTGAATACCCGCCACTGTTCGGGGCTAATTTTAAAGGTAATAGTGTTACAAATTGCTCTAGAATGGTTTCCTATTAGATTATAGCCTTTGTTAACTTTATATTTTAAGATTTTTTGAAGTAAAAAAAAAACTAATAAAATTGACATGGAAAAAATATTACTACTGGATATTATTAATAATTCCCATCTTGCACTTGCCCTGTGCCAGTGGTCGTAAATGTTGACAATCCACAACAGAAACACGACAAAAATATAATTAAGTAAGATAAAAGATCTGTTTTTATGTCGCCAAAAATAGAGCACTTAAAAATTATGCATAAATTTGGGAGGGCGTATTTGCCCTCGCTTCCTTTTGGAAACGAAATAGGGATACGTCTGCCATTCGAAAATATATCAAGATACATCTTCCGTACAAAGCGTCTATCAAAACAAATTTGTATAAAAACAATATATCAAAAAAGCGATCTCCGGGCTTTCCCGAGTTTATATAACCCGAATCTAGTCGGCCGACTGGGTTCTCCCCTTGAAAAACTGCCGTTTTCGATGTATATTTATTTCAATATAAACCGGTCTTATTGATGCCGCCTAGCCTGGACAGGACCGGCCTTAGCTCTGTTGTACCATCGCAGGCAAGGTGCTATTCGTAACGACTTTATTTAAACGAATTTTGAGTGTTATCGTACGGTCAGGACTGTTGTGAAATGAAACTATGTTTAATTACAAACAGCTAAAATAATCAATCAGAGTGAATTTGAGTTACAATTTACGATTTTTTATCTGCTAAATCATACATCTTAGTTAACTGTTCAGAAATTATATGGTTATAGGATTATGTATTACTCTATATTACCTTTATGTATTTTAGAAGAAGGAAATAATTCACATTTTCCCCATCCCCAAATAAATAAATAAATAAAAATAAAACCTAGATACTTTCGAGGTTAATTTTAGCCCATTAAATAGTTTTTTTTAGACAATGTATACTTTGAGGTCAGGTTATAAGATACAAATCTGAAACTTGTTTTGCATTTTTTAGGTTATCATATCTTGGAATTCTGACGCGTCAGGGGAGTTTTGAGTTAGAATTCTGTTTAATCATTGATAAAATGCACACAAAATGCTCAACCCTAGTATTTTAAATGTTTAATCTAAAAAAATAATCACCTTTCGCACATTTGTGTCATTCTTTTGCATTTCTCGTCGCCTAGAGCCGGCCCTGCGTCCGGAGACTGTCTAAGGAGCCGGGACCCCTTTTCCGTTTGACCTCTCGCCCGGCTCCGTGCCTGCGGGGCCCCGACCTGCCCTTTTGACCCCTCTTGCGGCGTCGCGACGCGTGTTAAGTCCGTGATGTATGGAGGCGGCGTATTTACATGCCGATGGTTTACTGCCGCCTTTTTCTTTTCTCTTTAAGCGTTAGCGCCGCATAACAAACGCCGCCGTTTGTCGGGAAAAAACCGCCCCCCGCATTTACCGAATAGTCCGGTAAAAAGTCCCGTGAAGTTGGCCGCAACATTTTTGGAATTAGGTAAATATTCTGATCTTACCGTAAATGTTTTTTCTTTGTTCTAGTATCGTGGGAACTGTCTGACTAAAGTTTCGTTCTCCTTGGACTGTCGTCTGAGGCCTCGTTCAAGACCTTCGTGATGTTGGTCATTGATAAAACTTTGGATATTTTCGATCATGAGTAAACGAAAAAGATGGACGAACAACCACGAGCTATCAATTTACGTCGAAAAATTTGCAAATGTCAAAAATGTGGGGAGACTTCGTGGAGCTTTTCAACTGGACTATTCGTGAATTCTAAGACAGTCCAAATTCCAAAAAAAGACGAGTCTAACTTTACGAAGCTGCAGCAAAATTGCTCCACATCAAACAAAACCAAATTAATTTTATTTTTCTTGCCTCACTCATTCTTTTTTTTTTTGCAATTCTCAATCCCTTCGCGAATTTGTATTTTGTGATGTGTGACTCATCATCCTTTTCATTTTAGACTACTTATTCACTATCCATTCAGTCAAAATTTAACGCAAATCAAAATTGTGACACCTTCAAAAACGACAATTTTTAATGTTTGGGAATAATAGGAATATTTTTCCAAATGAGATTTCTAAGGGCTTTGAGCATATCACTTATAATATTTTTCCGGTTGTCATTGTCAAATTTTAGCTTAATTTTGTAGATTAGATCTGTTTTGCGTCCAGTTGAACTGGACTAAAATATACATAAGGCACGTAAAAGGCGGAACGGGCCGTTCTAATTTAAAAATTATACACGCGTGGAATTCACACACCGCAGCGAGTTAATTGGACGCGATGTTGAAATGTAATTTGGGCCTCCGCAGCAAGTAGCAACGTCCAAGGGATTCGATCACCCGCAGTTTTGATTTATAGCCGGGTAGGGGAAATAATTAAAAATTATAGATTTCGCGTAATAGCGCAATGTCACCGTGGGCGTTATTCATATTTTAACTAGCGACGTGATAAACGTTTAGTCCGCACCAAAGTTTGGAATGGATTTTCATTGTGAAATGCCATGTGAAGGACCGATGCAAAAATACATTTGCGATTTGTTTTTCAGTGACATCTCATGAATGTAATAAAAATCCCCTTTATTTATAACATTCATTTATTTTTCATCATTTTGCACTGGAACTTTGCACGTAATTTGGATCGTATAAATCTTTATGGTGTCTACATGTCGAGGTATCTGCCTCAGTTTTCTCCTTACCTAAACATTTTCATATATTCATAAAAATTGCGTAGTTCAATTTACACTTGTTTTCTTAGGTGAACAAGAAAATTTTGTACCTAAACCAAAAAATTGAGATATCGTTTTGTTCGATAGCTGTGAACATGAATAATATAAAAAAAATAAAATGTAATAATAAACACATTTTTTTATTTGATTAGACATGCATTTCCTTTCATCAGTTTAGGAAGAAAAAATTTTGTGCTAAATTTGGATCATATCAATCTTTATGGAATCTGTATGTCAAACTATTTGCCTCAGCTTTCGACTTTTCGATAACTTAATAATTTTCATGACTACCAGTCCACTTTATAGTTGTTAAATTAAATTATAAAGTAACAATTTAGGAGCTAAAAACAAGTAAGTAATGTCAAGTGTTTGAAAAACGAATTAATGAATGTATGAATTTTAATTTACAATAGTTACTATACCTTAATATTATTATAAGTACTAGTTTCTTTTATGATATAAATTTTCAGTCAATGATATAAATTGTTATGATATAAATTTTCGGTCAATCAGATTGCACCGGCAAATAAAATTTTGTACGTAATTTGGATTGCACCAATCTATATGGTTTATACATATCGCACGATCAGCATGAGCTGTCGTCTTATAATCCTATGATAAATATAGGGAATTTTAGCAATCGCAAACTTTTTTTATAAATGTGGCTGTGTCACGGACATGTTTTATTTCTACATATACACGCGTACAAAATCACAAATTGGTGGCTGAATATTTCCTGTTAATCCGAATCACGTTCCGTGCTGGCTGTATGGCAGCGAATTTTGAATGGTGTAAATTACGAATTGCATTTACATGTGTACAAAGGTAAATCGTGTTTGTATAATCCTTACGTCTACGTGATAAGCAAGAGCAGATATATTTTCCTTTCAAACGTTCATCGGGATATGTACAAGGTGTTTAATATTACCCCAGAAGAAGATGAACCAATTTTTTTATTAAACCAAATGATATAAATATAGACATAAATACAGATAAAAAGGAGGTACATAGCAGATTTTATTTCCCAACAGTCGGCCTTATTAACTGGAAGTATTATATGGAAGTATTGAAATCCCTTTAAAAAAAAATTACAAATAGGAACAAACGCACCCTATTCAAAATCTTTGTAAACGGGTTATTTATAAAATAAATATTTTCTTTAATTCTTTTCAAAATTGGTATTTTTGTTTGTCCAATAAAAAAAAACACACGTAAGGGGAAGAACTGAAGAAGCAACAGTGTTCCAAATATATTTACCCATGTTTTTGAAGTATTGTTGGGGAAAACAATGAACAATTCGCGTAAACCGCCCCAACGATACGCAACTTCATACCGAGCTGCGACTGGAAATTAAAAACTGCCCCATACGAGTCGCTTATTTATCGCGGTATTCATCAACGGCCCTTCGCGCCTTTCCTCGACATAATTTAATTTTCGCCTCGCGGCCGCCTCGCCCTGCTGAAAATCCTCCCATTGTTTGATTGTATTTCTCGCCGCCGCGTATCCCAAACGCACGGTAATCCGACGTCGCGGGTCAACAATGAATCGTGTCGGAGCGGGATTAGTCGCCGGGCCGTTTTCATCCCCTTTTTTTCCACGATCTCCTCGCCCGCTAATCGAGGCGGATTTTATGCCGCTCCCAATTGTTTATTTTTCGAAATGTAATTCTCGTTTATCGCGACTGTCGTATAATAATTATTCGGCTCCACTAAAAAGTGAATTCTAAACGCACGTTGCGCCAATCATGTGGTCATCGTCAGGAGGTGTTACAAATAAAGTAAAATGTAACAGTCTACGCTAAAAAAATCTGATGCTGTTCGATTCTACACGTTTATCTAAAGTTTTATCCTTGTTTATCAATAAAAGCAGTTGACTGTTTGTTATCGGGTTATTATTCATGCTGTTACATCTAATGATGTCTAGCCCTTATTTGCGTTTGACAGTATCCTGTTCGTCCTCTAAATCTAGTTTTAATTTAACTTCAAAATGTAACTTTTCGTTTGCTAATCATATCTTATCTCTATTTGCGCCGTATAGAAATATTTTTAGATTTTCTACCACACAAATCTTTTAATGATTTCGAAAAATTATGCGAATAAATTCTGCAAAAGGTAATTTAAAGTTAATTCTAAAAAACTATAAAATAAATGTTAACAAGAGCAGTACATAAAAAAGACATCTTGTTGACGTTTATATTATAAAATACAGCATGCAACAAAATTACGAAGTAGGTTGAGCATGCTGACGTTTCTTAGGTATTTTAATTGTGATCTTATTACATTATATATTATGTAGTTTGATACATGTTTTTTTTTCCTTTTTAGAAATTGGTTATTATTATTGGTAAGTAATAGATATAACATTTGCTTATAATTCATGGCTGTGAGAATTAAAAAAACAGGATGCGAATAATAATAATAGGCAATAGTTAGTTAATTGTAGCCCTAACATATGACAGAAAAGTTTACAATATAATTTCGCCTAGGGGAATAAAAAATTCCGATGTTTTTTATTGCCATATAATAAATATTAAAATACTTACTGCGGCTGATAATGCGAGGAACCTTGATGATAGATCAGCTACAACGAGATTATCTTCTTCCTTTAACAAGACAAATCATTTGGTTACTTCCCGTAGCGGTAATGAGGTGAAAACAGCTATGAAATATGGACTTATGCATATAAATGAGATTACTTAAGATTTTCAACCGAAAAGCGGATAGGGAAGAACGAGATTTTTTTAAGTGGGGAGTGATCTTTTATTGCAAATTAAAAGAAACTTTCGACATAACTTTTCTGATATAAGGAGGAATATTACGAAAGATAATTTGGAGAATGACCGAAGAAAGTATGCAAAGTGGATGATTTCTAAAATAATTTTAATACCTACAATATAATTTTATGCAACAAACTTTTATGCAGTTTGTCAGTTAAGTATATTAACATAACCTAATTATAAAATAATCAGCAGGACCAAAACTCCAATTCCTTAAAAAAAATTGTAAGTACTAAATTTATATTTTCAGTATAAAATCGAATAAAGATTTTTCAACACAAAATGTATTATGGTTTGCCCTAACAAGGGTAACGTATGTTGTTAGAATGGTGGAGAATTTTTGTTCTTCCCACAAAACTAATTCGAATAGTTCATATTCGTTTTTTTTTCTCATTTTTATAGAACTACTTTCAAGGAAAAACTTTCTTAATAAAGGAAGCACACTGTTTAAAAAAAAGTACGCGAAATATTTAGCTTTTTCCTAATTTTAAGTTAAAGTGAGAAAACTCTTTACACACACAATTGTGTTATCTGTTGATACAGCATTTTTTGTCAAACTGTATTCTTTCGTTTGTTTTTCCTGCGATTTATGAATGCGTGAAAAGCTTTAGTGGGCCGCTACATTCGTACGGTCGCTTTGATCGCAATCCTGGATGGCCATTGTCTCTTAAGACTTCTTTGACCGGACGCTTATTTCTTGTTTCGTTTGAGATTTTATTGGGACCCTGTCGCCTTTTATCGAAAAGACAGACATTACGGCTACCAGGACCGGATCTAGCCACTCAATCAGAAAATTAGAAACTTCGGGATAATTTTCGCCTTGCAAGGAACAATGCAGTAAAGTAGTTAAGTTCTGAAATAATCTGTTAAATTACAAAAACTTATTCGCCTACTGTATGCTTAAATTTCAACACAAAAATTATAGGCAATTTCTTTCGAAAAGTTCTTCAAGAGTTATATCTGATGTGATCAAAAAAATTAAATCGGGATATTACAAAACTAGAGCATTTTATAAAAAAAAATGTTTCAGAAAAAAAATTTACTGTTTTAAGATCCCCATCTACTGGTGTAGTTAGCCAGTAGATGATTGTGAAAATGTCATTTACTGCACAATAGGGTCCAACCAAAGTGGGCGTTTGACCTACTATTCAACTACACCAGTAAATGGAGCTCTTTAACCATACAACTTTTCTTTGAAATATTTTTTATATATATATATATAATGCATTGTTTTGTGAGACTGGTCGTTTCTGGATTTTCTGGACACAAGATATAATTCTACAAGTAGAAATTTCTAAAAATAATTTTATAATAAAAACACCTCTTCATTTTCGACAAGGAGTTGCCCCTCCATTTCGACAAGGAATTGAGTTTTTTCTCATTACTTACGAATCACTCTGTATAAATATCACCACAATTTAAGCGTTTAAAATATTATAAAACACCAGAAAACTGAAAACTAACTACAATAATGTAAAATAACAACACGACTATAAAAGTTGATGTCAAATAAGGCGAATTGTCTCAAACTCGAATAAGTCGTAACACCGCAATTTTTGACAGCTTGTTCCTCGTTCAGATCAAAATTGTCTCGCGCCTCTCGTGCTCCTGCTCATTTATTTTTATCGTAAATCAGTGTAGCGAGGGGGCGAATGTTCCTGAAGACGGCCCTGTCCTCTACTGCGTCTCTTTTTACACTACTACTTAAAAAAACCATCGAATTGGATCCGAACGCCTTTCAGCCGCCGTTCACGTTCGATCCGCCAGGAGGAAGGAAAGAATTCAGATGGGATATATCCGTTCCATTTGAGACTAGCCCAATCCAGAAATTCACGCCGGGAGACCGTATTGCTGCCGAAACTGCCGCCGAGACGTGATCTAGTCGGCCCTGCGAGCCGAAGCAACGGATATTCTCGGTCCTATAACCATTATTCATGGTGTATCGGCGGTTGTTAGCGCAAAAGTCGATTTTTCGTTTGCAAAAAGGAAATGTTTTTGACCGGGGATGTTCGAGATCGTCTCAGGGTGCTTCCCTTGTAAATAATATCATAAGAAAATAGTTCTCGAAGCATGTCGTGGAATCGATCCTGCATGTCTTCAATCGTCACTCTTATAATTGTCAAATTCTAAGAATATGGGTGTTAATTAACAATAATTTCCCTTACGTCTTCAACTTCAACTAGAAATTACAGAATAATGTTTTGTGTTGTCTTTTTTTCAAGCAATACCGACAATAATTATATAGTATCAACTTAAAAAAGTGCCAATCAATTTCATTTTGACATACTTGCTACGGCACAGCATTTATCGTTGATTCAAAATGAGTTTCGCCCGGCAAATTGGTATTTCAGCAAGCGGTCCTGGGCCTCGGCGCTATAATACTAAGATATAGCGGACAGATTGGGAAGGCTTTGGCTGAAACAAATGAGGGTAATAAACAGCGCTAATGCAATTTGCCTTGGAATTACAGTATACTCTTGTTTTAGAATCTCAAATCGCCTAAGAATAAAACGGATACTTTATTGCAGATTGAATTAATTCTACATATAGGGTAGAAGTAGTGACCAGTTTAATAAGTCGTTGTATAACGTCATTTCAGATTATAAATACATTTGTAGAACTGCAGAAGTAACTATCTTATTTGAAGGATTTGCATTGTTTGAATAAAAAGTTTAAAGGCATAAAAAAATGAAAAGTATGTTCACAATGTCATTGATGGTGTCAATTTGAAAACGAACAGCATTTAATATTACCTAAACTAATGACTATCAAAATTTGGCGAAACACGTCAATTTACATATCAAGGGGGATAACTTTTGAGGCATTTGTTGTCGTACTACTTTCAACACCCTGACCCCTAAGGCACCTACCCCTAAAATTTTAAACGGTAACCCCTATTTCTTTTGCCATTTTTGAGTTTCTTGTACAATTGTAGATAAATTCCATTTTTTTTTCAAAATTGAAGTACTTAACCTCACGAATGTGTGAAATATATTTATTTTCGAAATTGGCATAATGCAACTTTTAAAAGGGGTTACATTCACTGACCCGTCATGTCAGTCACATCCATTAATTTAAAAATGTTTTTTGAAAAACTAGGTACCAAATTCTTTCGTTTATTTACATTTCACCGCTACAAAACACGAAATAAGTAATTTAAATTTGTTGGCCGTCTTCGAACCTCGTGGTGAACTAAATTATGAAATTGATGCCGAAATGTTAGACAGAGCTATAGAGCCTCTTATAATTCATGAGGTGGAAAATCAAAAAGACGCCAATGGAAATCTTGCTCTAGATGAACATTTGCTGCACTTTCAACAGGATGGAGCACCACTAAAGGTAAGAATTTGAGTATTTCATTATCATACTTTTAAAAGTTGCATTATTTCAATTTAGAAATTAAATACATTCCACATATTCATGAGGTTAACTACCTCAATTTTGACAAAAAGAAATATGAGACTTATCTAGGATTGTACAAGAAACTCAAAAATGGCAAAAGAAATAGGGGTTGCCATTTAAAATTTTAGGGGTAGGTGCCCTGGGGGTTAGGGGGTTGAAAGTAATACGACAACAAATGCCTCAAAAGTTGTCCCCTTTGATAAATTATTAAATATTAAATGCTGTTCGTTTTCAAATTGACACCGTGTATGTTTTATACTGTATGTAATGCTTATCTCTTTGATATGCTTAAATAAATATTTTCTCTAAAGGTAAACACGTTCCCAAGGTATTATAAAGGTTGTTCCACCTAGCATATAGGAAACTAAAAGGTAACATGTAGCTTGTAACTACATGTAGGAATATTCCATCCATAATTCCCACAAATTGGGAATTGGAATTAACGTAAAAAATATTATTTTGGTTTTGAATTTACCCCGCATGAAACTATTTTATTTATGTTATTACTTTTTTCAAAGTAAATTTTAATTGAAAACAACGTCATACATCAACTGGAACTATTACCATTAACATTATGATATCTATATAATAACACTCAATAAAAAAATAAATAAAACAGATTTACTAGTTTAAATTTAATAAATGTAGTGGTTTCTTTGAATTTCTTATTTCGGATACCAGTTTTGTGATCACTGTTCTGTAAAACCTCAGTGGAAGAAATTGTTCATCACTTGAAATCGAATACAAGAAATGGCCATTTTTGGATAGATTATGGTTCTAAATTATGTTATGAAATTTTTAATTTTTCATTTTGGACTTTGGATTCAAACAATTTGGAAGCAGTCGGTTTTGATTTAATCTCTTTAACGAAATTTGAAATAAAATTCAGAAAATTGAAATTTTTGGCTGAAATTATGGCTCAAAATGGCTATAGCAGAAAGCTAATCTTTTTTTAGAAATCTTAGAAATCTTATTTTTAATAATAAAATCGTTTTTGTTTTTCATGAAAAAGTCGGAAATTTTTCCTAACGAATCCTTTTTTACCTGTGTTAATAATTTTGGCACCATTTTTTCCAAAAAAAATGCAATTTACAGGAAACCTAGGTTTGATGGGACAAAACGGACTCCAAAATCGGATTAAACGACCCAAAAATCTTCCCCCAGACTTACTCTTGTCTCAATAAATTTCTGAATTCAAATTCCTTCTGAATATCAAAAGAGTAGGTGCGCAAAATGATTTTACACTTCTCACAATCGCAAAAGAGAACTTCAAACACACTTAATGACGTTCCATCCGAAATTCTATTAGCGCAAGTCTCAACGCTAACCAAATTACCATTTAATTAATTCCACTAACTAATTAACAATGAATATTAAACTTCGAGTCAATCTCGCAGAGAACTAGACGAAATAACAGTGAAGTTTTGGAAACTCGGTAATCGAATCGGTTATAAATGAATTATCCCGGCAGAACTTGGCGTCTTATCGGGACGGCGGCGGTGGTGGCGGGAATAGCCGGTTCGGGCACAGCGAAAACTCGCGAAATTTATGTTAAGAGTCACAGAGTTGGGGTCGAGCGTTCGACAAGCGACGAGAGTTCCGTATCTTCTGGACAGTTGGAGCAGATCAAAGGAGTTGAACGATAGTTTCAATGTGTATTTCACGCTATTTCAATAGGGGAAATTAGGGAAATCAGATTAACTATGTACATACTTAACAAGAAAAATCTGACGCTAATATTAGACTGTCAAAAAAACTTTTTTTTTTTTGATTAAATGTGTCTAAGTTAGTTCGATATAAAAAAAAAAATTCCCAAAAATTGAGCTCTATATCTCAAAAATTGAGCTGGCGCATTGGGGGGTCCCCTTTCCCATTTAAAATACATGGGGATTTCTTATTAATTTTTTTATTTTTGAAATAACCACATGAAAAACTTTTGGTTCTTACTGTCTTATAGGAAATTTAATTCTCTACAAAATTGCTCTTATGTTTTTTTTTTCTAAACTCAACAGGAACGAAGTTACAGACCGCAGAATAGGAGAAAAAAAATCAATTAATTTATTACAGAAAAATATTTTTGATTTTTTATTTATCAAATAATTAACTATGTTTATTCATTAATTAACAATTCTCAAAATTAATATTATTTTAAAACAACAAAACAAACCTTAACAATAAAACAGAAACCAATTGACAATTATTGGTCAACAGTAAACAAATAAAAAGAATTTCTGTTTTATTGTTAAAGTTTGTTTTGTTGTTGTTTTAAAATAATATTAATTTTGAGAATTGTTAACTAATGAATAAATATAGTGAGTTAATTATTTGATAAATAAAAATCAAAAATATTTTTCTGTAATAAATTAATTGATTTTTTTTCTCCTATTCTGCGCTCTGTAACTTCGTTTCTGTTGAGTTTAAAAAAAGACATAAGAGCAGTTTTGTAGAGAATTAAATTTCCTATGAGATAGCAGGAACCAAAATAAAAACCAAAAAGAAAAAAAAGTTTTTCATGTAATTTCAAAAATAAAAACAAAAAAAAATTCCCATTTATTTTAACTGGGAAAAGGGAACCCTCCAATACGCCAGCTCAATTTTTAAGATATTGAGCTCAATTTTTGAGAGAATTGTTTTTTTTATATCGAACTAACTTTAGACACATTTAATCGAAAAAAATAAAAAAAAGCTTTTTTGACGCAGTCTAGCTAATATGTTCTGTCCTCAATTGAAAGTTGCTCATCGTCGCGTTCTATTGTGAACGGGGATGTCACGTATACGCACACGTGCAACTTTTTAATTACTTTTATAAATATTAACCTTGTATACGAAAAAAATGTCCTGGATAAAAGGTTTTCATCAGTTTATTTCCCATGTTTCTGTCAACACGAAACAATTTTGTCTTTTCGCGTGTAGTTGTTAAGGAGACCAACTTTATTTTATTAAATGACAGTTTTCTCTGAATACCTGATCCGAAAAAGAGCAGCTTTATCTCTTTACACACTAAAAATTCGATACGGTTACATGAAGAATATCGTAAAAAACAGTCAACAAAGTCATCCTCGTTGAACTCGTGAACAAGTTGTAGTATGTGTGGACGTAACTTTTCTCGCCTCTCACAAACTGCATGCAATGTATGTCCCCATCATCCCCTCATCATTAAAATTTCTGTGCTTCTTTTGCTCTTATTTCTTTGCTCTACTTCTCACTCAAGCGATCGATTATTTATTTATAAATCGTAAAAACGCAAAATAAATAGGAAAGTATTGAACACAAATACAGAAAATCAAAAATGACGCCTGTTATGACTTAAAAGGCATGAGAAAATCTTAACTTCACAGGTACTTTGGATTATCTTTATTTTTTATTAATTTCAAGGAGTTACCTTTAAATGTTTTTTTTGCGAACATTTTTGGTGTAGAGTAAAGGGTAAAAGCTGCTCTTTCAGAAATCGAGAGAAAACCTACGGGTTGTTATTTAAAAAAATAAAGTATGATTTAGTGTTGACAAAAACATGGCAAATAAAATGATGAAACACTCTTATTCAGGACATATTTTTCATATACAGGGTTGCTAAAAAGTTATTATTCGCGACTTTTTTGCCATGCTGTATGTTTTTTGTTTGTATTTTGCAACGACAATGGGAGTAATGCAATTTTCTTAATAATAATAACTGCAGTATTTGACAGTTCATTCCACAGTAAGAGTAATTTTCAGGACTTTTTTATCTCAGGATATTTTTATCCTGTGTTTGTTAATTTTTTTACTTGTTCGCTTATATTTTTGGCACATTAAAAACAGCGTATTATATTATAGACACTTGACACGGTACGGCATAGCGCTACCAATCGGAAAGCCGCAGAAAGCACGCCTGTGTCGAGAATAAATAGCGTACCATTAAGACTCAATAAAATATTATCACCGCAAACATTTATAAATGCTTTCATGGAAGTTCTTTTAACGTCATTAAGTTAAATAGGGTACCATAGGATTCACGGCGTAAAAGTAATTACTCTCACACTTTTATGTAATTTTAACTAAATGTCCCTCGGAAATAAATGCCGAACATTTCATAGACAACTTCCGCCACATTGATGTGTTTCAAGGAGAATTTGTTTGCCGTGTTGTTATGTTTTATTTATTGATATGTTTTATGGATATCGTGATGTTTGGAATTGTTCTTAATTTTATCTGATTTCAATACAAAACTTGGAAACTAAAAAAGAGGTATTCTGGATAGGGATGCAGATTTCTGATGAAGGAAACCTGTAAATGATGCTAACTATAAACAAAGCTATAATTGCATTCCATGGACTATTCTGAAATACTCTAAACAGAGGTACAACCTCATTAGAAAATAAAAAAAAAATACGTAGATTACCCTATAATAAGACAGATAACGACAGAACTATACATATTTTTTAAAGATTGTAAATACATAGGTAAGTACCAAGTTTGCAAATATTCAGTTTCACGTTTTTAATAGTACGTATGCCTATTGCGATCTAACAAGCCTACTTATTCGAATTCTTTATTCAAATTTCAAACTCAAAATCAATGCTAATTGTCATAATAATTAATGACAAGACATAGTAATTATTATAAGAAATTAAGGGGATATAAAAAAATTACTTATTTTGAGGTGATTTTTATAGAGCTTTACCACCATATACCACCATTTCCCCCAAGTTACAGCTCTGTGAAAATCAATTCATAATTTGAGATTTTTTTTATATTCCTTAATATTTGCTTCTAGTGTATAATGTATCTATCTAGGTATTAGTTTAATTTATGGCGAATGCGCTGGTGATACTAGTTGTAGACACTTGTTAATGCTTTAAAAGTGCTATTTTACCATAGTAAAATAAAAAATACTATTTTACTATAGTGATGATAGTTTAACTGACGTTAGCGAAAATACGAAACACCAACAGGACATTTGAGACACCACAAATAAGGAAACACAAGTTTTGATCAGTCTATAAACCTCCTAAGTTTCATTTAAATCTGAATGTTTGATTTTCCTGTGGTAATCTAAGATTTATTCAAAAATATTTTTTGTCGAAAATAATAATACGGTGAAACAATATTTCTAGAATATTGTATAAAGTTGATGTCTGCTATAATAAGTAACATGTTCACCTTCTACTTCCAAACACATTCTAGTTCTCCTTTTTACAGAATAAAAACACTTGGGGAGTTGTTAATCTCCTGAAATTTATTTATTTTAACCCATAGATCTTTGGTGGAGTGGGTACTGGAACCTTCGGCGTAGAAACAAAAAACTGGACGTTTTCCACGAAACACCGAACTACTATACTTTTCTCGACGTGCGTTCCGCCAACTAAGTTGGCATCTTCAGCAGAAGATTAAAACTCAGTTTTAATCTTCTGAAGATGCGAACTTAGTTGGCGAAACCCGCGCACCAATTCACGTAACTCTTTGATAACTTTATTTTTCGGTTTTCAAAACCTCCAGAACACCAAAGATCTAAAAAAAAACCTCCACATTTTCCAACACCGAACAATTGTAGAAGATTAAAACTCAGTTTTAATCTTCTGCTGAAGATGCCAACTTAGTTGGCGAAATGTGCGTCGAGAAAAGTATAGTAGTTCGGTGTTTCGTGGAAAACGTCCAGTTTTTTTTTAGATCTTTGGTGTTTTGGAGGTTTTGAAAACCGAAAAAAAAGTTATCAAGAGTTACGTGAATTGGTGCGCCGTCTTGCTGGAAGTAACCTTGTTGTAGCTTTTCGTCCTCTAATGTGTTTACAAAATTTTTCAAAATTTCATAACAGTATCGCGCCGAACTTAAAAAAAATGGACCAAATAATCATTCCTTCGAGATGACCGCCCATAATTAACGATAGAAACTTTACTTTTTTAAGAGTAGTAATTGAAGATATAAGGGATCGACTGTACGACATACTCTGAAGATTTTTTTTGATCTTTTGATCGATACGGCGAGGAGAAAAATTTTCGAGATCGAGTTTTAAAAATCATGTCTAAATCATTTTAGACTGACAAAGTAAAAAGGAATTTGCCTTGAAACAACAATTCGCCCAGCCCTACTTAGGGCGTTTTAAAATGTCACGTGACCAAAACCGGGTTAATATCGTCCTTTTTGGGACACGCGCCGGGGGAGCAGCGTGTCTCCGTCGATTTTTGGGGCCTGATGAATTAGAAATGAGCTCCGCCAGGGCAATAAACTGTGCGGACGACGCGATAAATTCCGCAGATGGGATAACGCCCGTTTTAACGATTACGATGGAAACTTATAGGGCCTTAAAAGTGTCAACTGTACTTATTATCCACGGGCCGTCAGCTATCTTTTTCGCTAGCGCCGACGGGCCTACCGATTTTCGAAATTATGAATGAGCACCGCGACGCCAGGCGCCTGAGGGACGCGACGCCATTATACGGTGTGGCACAGATCCGTACAGAATGTCACTATCTCAATCACCACATCACTATCCGTACAGAATATCAAAACCTGTATCTGGTACGGTTAGATACGGTACAAAAAATGTACCTGGTACGGTTAGAAAAGAGGAATTTTGGTTTGCTTTGTGCATAATGTTTTGGGCATGTTTGCTTGGAACGTGGTCGACAATATTTACTTTAGACGTTTTTTTTTCATTTAACTTCAGTAGATGTGGAACGATCAATTTCCTTCTACAGCCATATATGTAGGCCAAATCGCTCACGTTTAACGAGAATAAATGCAGAAAGACTACTGGTTGTGGTAACGTACTCTCAAGCAATGAGGACAGTCGGTGTTTCTGAATGACAAGCAATAGTTATGTACATACATTATTAACACATTTTTACTCCCGCCTTTTTGATCTCTCATATGTCATTTTCGGTCAATAATATGACGGATTACGAGTTTGGCCCTGCATTATAGCAGGAATTTTTTATTGTACAGTTGGCGGCTCTACAAAGTTTTCCATGTTGCCAGCTTGAAAATCCTCGCTTGACAGCTTGTAAGGTTAGAAAATATCATTTGTGAAAATTTTAATCAATATCTCATAAATATTTTCTACCTAGTTGCCCGTCAGTCAGGTGTTTTCTTGTAATTCAAAACTTTTAATAAAATTTGTCAACATTGCACGTCGCTGATGCAAATGAGGCACTCTTGATTTTATGCTGTATGTACCCAATTAAAGCGCAAACAAAACAAGAGGGAAATTAATTAGAATATATCTAACAAAATAAAATTTTCAGAACTGATTTCCTCTAGAACTGTAAGATATTTCCAAAAAAAAAAATGTGGATCTCTCTGAACAACAAAAAAGAATAAAAAAGTCCAATGAACATATCAACTATTCTGGAAGAACACGCTGTCTATGCATGATGAGCGCCTAATTCTCCATGACTTTTTAGGTCTGTAGGTCGTGTTTCATAATGACTCATTTCAATATATTTTGTTAGACTATAACTACGTTCTGCAGTTTAAATTCGGGCCACGCTGTATACCAACGGCGAATAACGATAGCTCGTACACCTTGGCGCGAATTAGTATAAATTCCGGGGATTACACTCAAAGTGGCCTTACTTTATAAACGCAAAGTAAAGGCGTTCCTTGGTGCCGTAAAATTAATCAGAGCAGTAGGTCTCACGCTTCCCAAGGCGACGATTTAGAAGACTGACAAAGGGGAGGCATTACGCGTACAAAAACCGGCAACGTTTCGTGTCGTTATTCGTTCTTTTTTTTGCATCTGCCGGGAAAATCAAAGATGATTTATGGCCCCCAAAGGCATACTTTGAGGTTGGGAATTATGATAAAGTCAACTTCGCGTTGATACCAGTTCCGGTGCTTGTGCGCTTGGCCGTTGAGTGTTCTTTGGCTTGGTGCATTTTTTTCTCCAGATTCATAGGTAGAGTTTAATGTAAATTATTAAAGAAAAGCAACGGCTTCTATCAAACAATCCTATATAATTAAAATATACCGTAATTATAATTAGTTGCAACAATATTATACAATTATTGTACTTTTGTATTTATTATTGACAAATTATCGAAACTATATCTTCATAAATGTGTTTCTCGGTTTTAGATGAGGTGGTCTATTAAATTAAAACCATTTAGAATTAATGAACTAGAAATATACAATAATTGTACAGTAATAGAAAATAGTAAATCCCTAAAATTAGTTTACTAAAACTGTAGCCATATTTTCGGACCGATATATTCGTAAATCTGTTTCTTTGACCTAGTGAGATTATTATTTTTTAATTTTAGCATTAAGCATAAAGTGTTTAAGCTTATGTTACTCTTGTGTGCAAACAGTTTCTTTTTCAACTTTAATGTCCTGAAAATAGGAATTCTTTATTTTTTTTACTTCACTAAACCAATTAAAAAGAATTCACATTTTGTAGGTACATTAGGAAACATTTTACAGATAAAAATGCGAATGCTGTTTAAATATACATACACGGTGTCAATTTGAAAACGAACAGCATTTAATATTGCCTAAACTAATGACAGTATCAAAATTTTGAGAAACACGTCAATTTACATATCAAGGAGGATAACTTTTGAGGCATTTGTTGTTCCTTTGTTATTACTTTCAACCCCCTAACTAAATACAGGATTGCCAATTTTTTTGAAATTGAAAATATTTTCAAAACTACAAATTTTTAGAATAAACAACCTTATACAAACTTACCCTTATTTTTAATGTTAAATAAGATAAAATTATGAAAATTGGGGGTTTCCATTTGAAAAAAATCGATTTTTGGCATTTTTCTCAATTTCATTTTTGATCTCATTTTTTGAACACCCTGTAATTATAGTTATCAGAGTCTTACAAAAAAATCTATTAAAGCGGATCCTTTTCAACAAGGAATCCGACCCAAATTGAATAATAAAGGCTTTCTCATAGGAAAAATTGGTAATCATCTTAGGGCTTGCAGACGTCATTTTTGACATAAAAACTTAAATATCTCAAAACCGCTTAAACTTAGGTATAGGTATATACATGAAATATTCTTAGAATCTACCATAGAATATAAAAACGTATTACTATACAGGGCATTCCATTTAAAATAACAAAGTTGACGTCTACTGCGTGCGATAACAATAACAATAACAAAGTGCGACTAACGTGAAAATATTTTAGGTGTATGTCCCCCATCGACCTTATTATGTCACCAAATTTTCAGATTTTTACTAATTACAGTTTTCCTATAAACGAATAATGCAGTTCCCGGAGGACCACCCTGTATACATATCATACATATTACACATACCAAACTATACAGATTTTAAGTAATTTTTTTATGAGTATTTTTTTATCTAAGTATTATCAAATGTTGAAATTAAGTTAAAGTAAGGTAAAACTGAATGTATGTACTTTTAAAAAAATATATATTAGTAAATATATATTAGCACTTGTCGGAACTAGGACTAACTTTTACGATGTCTGATTATGACTGTATGATGAAGTCTATTAAAATGCAAAACGTAGAATCACAATAGGTACCAGTAACTAATTTGCCAACATATTAACATCATTCATATAAATTTTAATGAAAATAACTTCCAGTCCTGATTTATTAATTTTATATTTTGACATAAGGACGTAAATTTATTTGAAATATGTATTGAGATTTAGATGACAGTCTTGAAAAATCGGTCAACAATGGTTCTTAGGGTCTCTTACTTTTATTATCAACATTTTTGTAACCGTTTAACTGATATTGTTATCAAGTAAAAACATGAATAGAAGTTTTTATACTTTCTAGCTGGGTTGTCAGACTAGGCGATTTAAGTAGTTTTAGTTCGAGAGAATCTGAAGTTAAAGTATAATATACGAATGTACGTACATATATTTTCGGACTGGAACACGATACGAAAAAAAAAAAATATGTTCCCATTTTGTTAAATATTATTATTAAAGGAGGTATTTCATATAAATGGACACATTTCGTTTGTGTTCGCTTGTTAAACTATGTAGTAAAACTATGTACAAAACATCCCCTGTGTTTTGTTAAGATTTTAAGATTATTTTACTAAGGAATATTACATTATATTACATACTAGCTGATTATATGTGTGACTCATAAAATTAACATTCTTATTTTTTAAATAAAATGAGAGATCGTATACAAAATCTAACAATAGAATATGTTATCAACAGATACTCCAATGTACCTGTCTTGTACCATACTCCCTCTTTTTTCCATAAATTGACATGAAAAAAAAGGTTGAAAAAGATATTAAAACGGAAGTACTTACAATACGTTCTTCATAAGCATTAGAATTGTTAAAAACACAGATTTACACACTATAATCACATTTGTCGTAGCACCGACACTAATAAAAGAGTAACAAACAATAACCTCACAAACTTTATGATAAACAACAGTCAGTCGTTGCGCCGCGCCGGTAAACTGAATCAAGTTGTTGTGCTACCGCAATGCATGATATGATAAGATAACGTTTCATACATTTTGATCACACAGAGCGATCGGTGATCATAACATTTAAATATCATTGTTCTAAACTATTTTCTATTTCTAAAATAATGAATGATATTTCTAAAATAGTATCTAAACTATTTTCTTATCCAACTGTTTTTTTTTTTTTTTTGTAAACTAGAAACTGTATAAAAAGCACATTCTTATTCGAGAGTATTCAGTTTCTTTAAGACTTATATAATATATGTAAAAACCGTGTAAACTAGGACGCAGAGTCGGACTTCCTTACTTCCTGAAACATCTCCAAACTCTAAAACTATACCTACTTAACATATTCTCCACTTCGGGTTTTGCCTTATTTTGTTCCGACTTTAGAAAGTTTGTCTATCCCTCGGACTTACTTATGCAAATTCCAAAGCAGTTTATTCCTTCTGAGCTTTTTCGTATATACAGCGCGTTCTTCTGTTGATGGTCAATTCTTGCGCTTACTTTTCCTATACCCTCTTTTACAATAGATAAATCACCTTTTTTGTGAGTATAATATTTCTTTTTTATCTTTCTAAAAGTTCAGTATGTGCAGTACTCTAGAGAAATCTGATTGTAAATTATCTGTTGTGAGTGACTAACTAATAAACGTATGTACATACGTATTTTGCACCGTATACGTATTTCATTCAGAGTTCGTGTAGTGTATTTACAGATTACCTGATTTTGTGTGGATTTTTGCAATTATATAGTCGTTACCATTTGAGAATAGATTGAAACAGTTGCTTGAAAATTACGATGATTTTACAATAGACGGATCACATATTTTATGTATTCCTTGCAATCGTCGATATATATTTCGTATACGCCGAGTGTGAAAGACATTTAGATTCTAATATCCGTCAACAAAATATTACTGAAACTGTTAGAAAATAGGAATTTTGGTTTGATTTGTGCATAATGTTTTGCGCGTGTAGCCTTTTCCGGAACGTTGTTGACAATATCCACTTTAGACGTTTTTTTTTTGCCAAATATGTACACTATTTTCCATTGCCTAGGCCCATACATATTTACAGAAGACATATCAACGTGTTATGGGAAATAGAAAAAAAGACGCAATAAATTTATACGTGGCTGACAGTGGACGAAACAACAGATTTTTGCAGTAATAAGGTCGTTAATGTTCTGATACGAATTTTAGGTGTTTCAGATATTTCGCTCCCAATAATGATAGCTAGTAAACGGGTTTTGCAAACAACGGTTTGCAAATGGTTTGGTAGTAACACGTGCATTGTCCTCTGTAGATGTAAAAAATAATAACGTACTGATGTTAGAGACAACAAACAACTGTTAGTATACAAACAACTGTGCGAAATTCGTACGTGTGTGTCGTCCTCTGTCCATTGAACTATTTTGAATTTGCACCTTTAACTTCAGTAGATGCGGAACGATGATTTTCCTTCTACAACGATGTGTACAGGCCAAAACGTTCACGTTTAATGAGAACAAATGCAGAAAGACTACTGATTGTGGCAAGTCAGTGGAGTCGGATGTTTCTGAATGACACAAGAGATATGCATGTACATCATTAACACATTTTTACTCCTGTCTTTTTGGTCCTATGTCCTTCCGTCAATAACATGACGGAGTCCGACCCTGCCTTGTATCTTTCCAGACCAACCAATTATAACAAATAACAATAAATTTGAAGAGAATGAGCAGCAGTTCCTAATACAAATAATACCTACTGTTTTTTGTAGTGCATATACATATGTAGAAAATCAGAAAAAACATATTTTCTGTAAAAACATCGTCTTCTACAATAAAAAGAGAAGTAGCTGGTTTACTAAAATATTGACATACGTCTATTTTATCGTCCTCTACAAGATTCAATATACTTGTCGGCCCTTGGGTTACCGCAATATCAATATTAGCTATCTATTACGGTATGAAAAATATGATCGGCTCGGAGATGGAGCAACCCCGTCGGAAAAAAATCACGGGCCGTAGCGCTTTTACGCGGCACCGCATAAAAAAATCAAAGCGAAAGATAAATGAAGCGTTAGCATTCACTGCGTCGCGATCAAACATCGGCAAAGTTGTTTCATGTGGGTTAGGGGTTCAAAGGACAAGGGATTCACAAGTCACCTATCACTCTTTTAAAGTGCCCTTTATCGTTTTCTTTAAAATTCCCCCCTGCCTACTCCGCACTTTGCCGCTCACACAAAGCGTTTTTTTCTGACACTGGAAAGGTTCTCAATATGAACGAAACGCTCGCATTGAAATACTCTTGCTATGGAGAATAACTATTCAGTAAAATAATGTAGTTTCTACTTGTTTTAAATTACTCTAAAGGATACTAGAACTGACCTCAACCCTTTAACGCCCAATTGCACTGTCAAGAGACATGAACTTAGAGGCTCATATTACTGATAGAAAAAATAAAGAAAAAATAACTAAAACCATGTACTGCCATGTTTTCGAGGTCGCTCTTTCGAACGGAATCGTTAAAATTTGCAAAAACATTGATGTAACCTTCAATTTTTAACGAAAACTATTAAAAAACGCGATTTTTTTCAAGATTATTTTTTTTAAAATCGTAATTTCAGCTATGTTATCGTCCTTTATACCACTCAAAAACAAATAGAAATGTGCACTCGAGACGTGTACTTCGAAGAAACGCAATGAGAACAATTTAATTTTCTCATTTTTTGAGATTAGAATAACTAGATATGGCAAAATTCAAAGAGTGATATTTCTCGTTTTTTATCAGTTGCGGGATCACTGACGCAAAAGAAGAATTTTGAAAAATTATTTGTCCGTTAGGGATTTTTTGAGGTCGCTGATCACGATCCTGATGTCAGAATTTCAAAATTCAAAATGGCGGATCCAATATGGCCACCATCTCGATTCAAATTTCACATTTTTTCGACTATTTTGCCTCAAACTTTTTAACCTAGAGGTTTTCGGGGTCGCTAATCACGATCCCGATGTCAGAATTTCAAAATTCAGGATTTCGAAATTTGATTTGATTTGATTGGATTTTGAAATACGGAATTGAATATATTAATTCTTCTTTTGACATTCTATGTCTTATGGGATTGCCCCTGGAAAATATTGCGATCTGCGTCATGGTTTTGCGTCACGTCACGCTTGGTAAATATGGTTTGCCTAACCTGAAGGGGCAAAATCTGGGGTAGGGAAAAACTCTATCGAGCATCATGTATGTGACTTATCACGTCATGGGTCTTGATGGTTTGCCTCTTGGGTTCTCTTTCTGGGTCCTCTTTCATAATAAAGACATAGAATATTCCATGGCCTCACGTGCGTAGCTTCGTGAGCTATCTCAGTGGTTTGTGAAATTTTTCTATTTAAACTAAAGGTAGGTAAATTCACTTAAACAGGAGTAAGAAAATTCTTACTCTTCTTTATATTATTTTTTTTATTGTAAGTCCGTCCCTGGCATGACGCCCAAAGTTCCTATGTGAATCAATGCAACACGAAAATCTCCGGAACATCCCGTATGAAATTAAATAAGTACAATAAAATAGCCGCTACAATAGTAACTGGCTTCCTAGAATGCAGATCCAATACTAACTCAGACCGGCATTTTCCGCTATGCCGTAATTCTAATCTCCCGAATCTAATTTGCATGTCTGATATTAAAATCCCGCGATGACAGTGCGGTGCACAAGTCCCGCATTTCCCTGTAAAATAAATGCACGGAGCGCACCGAATGTCACTGCCGCTAAGTCGAAGCAAGGCTTATGCACAATACAGAGATTGTATTATTAGCCAGCTCCGTCTTGGGTTGAATATCCCCAGGCTTTTCGCGTATAAAATTTCATATTTGCGTCCGCGGAACGGGGTACGCATGCTGAGCGCCAAGCGGGAATTTAACAGAGAGAATTTAAGGTCTTTGTCGGCACATTACGATATAAAATAAAACGCAAAAATAAACTCGTATGTTAGATAGTTTCATAACGGTATAAAGAGATTCCGGAAATGGAAACGAAAAAAGAACAAACGGACGGTGAAACTCGAGACTTGGCGGTAATTGCTATTTTCTTTCCGGTTACAAAAAAAATATACATGGGAATTTTGGGCGACATGACGTAAATGACAGGTGCGGACTAGGGGATGTGCCACTGTATTTTTTTATAAAAAAATCGCAGAATTTTTTTAAACCCGTACCTTGTTTTATAAATGTTTTCTTGCAAATGACAAATAAACGTTGAAATATAAAAAATACACCGAATTAAATTATATTGTGTTACTTGCACTAAGAATTCGATTCATATTTTTCCGCCGAATAAAATGAAATACATGTCTTTTATGAGCACTTTTAAAGATCCAATTTATGTTTTGCTCTAATAAAAAAAGTAGAAGCAGTAGAAGATAAAATTTGTATCTGCAAACATTCGTAATACTCTTATTTTTGTAGTATATAATTTGTATTAAGAGAAATTGGAAGATCAAAAAAAAAAGGCACTCAAACCCAATTGAGAATAGAATTACGCATATTTACAAGCCATTTAAGATTTACAAAAACATATTTTATTCGCAAATACTTATTTAGGCCCTTATTTCATGAAACTTGCTAGTCAAACAAAGATAAATAATTTTTTGTATGTTATTCCGGAATATTTTATGAACATTTTTTTTTGTTTTTCACCAATACGATACTATAAATCCACTGCTTTGACATTGAAGTAAAAAATACGTTGTATACACTCCAGACAAACCTCATACCCGGATTTATAGACAGTAAAAATTTAATAACACATTAATAACACATTTAAGCACAGATAGAGCAAACCCGCTTTGTTAAGAACTACTCTATATACATATTAATGTACAAAGGTAGTTTGCAGTTCGCAGTATTCCGAACTAACTTCGTAGTTTGCCTTAGTTTAAATTCAAACCTGGATGTGACAATGAAACTACCTGTACGTTGATGTTCGTTCCTAATATTGCACGGAGAAGATAATAATGCTTGGCTGCAATTCAATTTGACGGTTTTAATAATGCTGTACAGTGCATTTTAAAGTCAGTGTGGTGCATGGTAGGATTCTTTAGATAGGTATATACATTTCATTTTTATATTACACTTATTTTGACACTTTAATGGATTCGCATACATAAACATAAAAATAAATCAGCAAAAAAAGTTAACAGTTTTTGTGTTGATGACAAACTGTACAATAAATATATTTTCAGCTTGATGGAAGCTTATATACTGGGTGTTGAATTTTGTTTTGTTCTCTAGTATATATTTTACATACACATCCTCAAAACTTGTAAATAGTCACCTATTTTTATTTCTCAAAGCATTTAGGTATGCGTTTTTTAATATTTTTATATTTACTTACAATTATTTAAGGGCCAGGCAACTGATACCCGATTACTAGGCTCTGGAAAGTGAGCTAACACGCAGGGTCGGACTCGTAATCCGTCATGTCATTGACGGAAGGACATAGGAGAGACTAAAAAGGCAGGAGTAAACATGTATTAATGTACATTCCTATCGCTTTGTGTTATTCAAAAACATAGACTGTCTTCGTTACTTGAGCATAAGGTGTCACAACCAGTAGTCTTTCTGCATTTATTCTCGATAAACTTTAGCGATTTGGCCTGTACATATGGTTGTAGAAGGAAAATAATCGTTCCATATCTATTGAAGTTAAAGCTACATCTTTTTACATCCACAGAGGACAATGCATGTATCACTACTATTTCTGTAGTTCTAGCCATTGTTTGTAAAATCTGTGTACTAGCTACATACATTTACTAGCCACAACTACACGACACATAAAATTATTTTAAACTTGGCGTTCTACCGTTCGTCCGTCTCGCGTCAGCGCTCCCTACGCTATATGGATAAATTTCGTATGGCCTTACCTCGATCAAGCCACGGGAGAGTCCCAGTGCGTGTTACCAGGCACGGTCAGTGGCGTACGTATGCACGGGCAAGAAATACACGAGTACATAATGCACAAGGCACTTAAATAATACTCTTTACACTTTAATTACACTTTAATTTACTTACTAATTTACAGACCCTACTGGTTACTATCATTATCTAAGTTTCACACGGTTGCACGCGTTGAAAGACGGCGGTTCGTTCAGACTGCACCAATTAACTCGCGACGATGCAGCCTTAGATTCCTCTTTCCATTCGGCGTGTGCAGTAATTAAATTAGTGCATCGATCTGGGATCTCGGGCGATTAATATTCTTTTCGGGGAGGCGAATAGTTCTGCGGTTGCTAGGTAACGGGGTGTCGCGCCGCCTATGATGCACGTACGACGCGGAAAAGACCCCCGAACGGGATTTATAAACTAAATTAGTTACGCGGGGCGAGCCGGGGGAACTACCATAATAGATATCGAGTGCGCTCTGCGAGATTGGAGTGTCCGATAAGCGATTGCACGTTATTAGATGGGCCCTTCGTTGCGATTGTTGGTCCCGATCGAGTGGCGTTATTGCGCCCGGATCGCTTCGCTAACACAAATGGACGGGAAAACTTTTAGTTCGGTCAATAATTGTGCGCAGTTCCCGAACAAATCAAAAGTAATTGCCAAATAAACGTTTTTCGTTCCGTGCATTCCGCTTTGTGCAGTTTTCTACGCCGAACAAAGTTAGTAGTATTACTGGAGCGCGGCCTGAGGTACACATGAGTCATTTGTAAAGACTGTTTTACACATCAATTTATTGCACAATAAATTGTCGAATTTATTCTTCAATAAATTGTACGAATTTTAGCAACTGTTTGCAATATTTGTAACTGTTTAGCAATACTTTGCAATATTTGTAACAAGTAGGGGTCCTTCTCCTAGCTATACGGTATATTCCTAACAATGTTTACCATTACAAAAATTTAGAAAACAAAAATTGTTATAAAATCCGTTTGTCCCCCCCCCAAAACAAAGAGCCGCCACTGATAATGAGCCATTAAAAAAAAACGTCATCAAATCCAGCGACGGCGAGAGAGATAAAAATAGCGGTTATAACTATAGTTAACTATTGGGCTGATGTTATACATACTTCGAAAAAAAAAACTACTTTTTATATAGTCGATGTTTCTCAAAATGTATTTGCGTCCTCAGGACTCTAAAATAAAATATGAAAAACACGCAATATAGACAATAAAACAAATATAACACCAAACACAGATTAAACCAAGGAATCAGGATTACATGTTTCATATTTCATACTTACAATTGAATAAGCCTTTTGTTGTCATTGTTATAAATAAATATAAATGAAACATTGATGTATGTATGTATAGAAATAATAAACTACAACGTACTGGATATTTTCTCTGGCTCGCTTGCTTAGCACGCTTTGTGAGATAAGATCTAGAGGCTCCTCTATACATTTTATTCGCAGCATAACTTTGGGATAAAACACAAAGATCATTAACGGTAATGCGGACTAAAAGAAAATATTTGTGAACTAGAATTTATTCGGTTGACGTGTGAACAGTAAAACCCAGTCGGAATTCTATTACCCTAAAAAAGTTTACTGCCCATCTAACAGAATTAAATGTCAAGCCGTGACGCCTACCTCTACTAAAGAAGAGTAATAAAACGTTCCTTAATTATTGCCTCTGACGCCCTACCGGCATAATAAAGTCTAGCACTTTTGCATCAGTTTCATCAGTTCGTCCCTTATCTCATTAAATCGATCTCAGCAGCACCGTCCATCGTATGGTGAGTATCAATGTTGCATGATGTTAGCTTTCTATGTGAAGGTATTAATTTTAATCATTAATTAATATGATGACATATTTTTTTAAATTGCAGCTCCTGCTTTTCAATTAGAAAATACAAAGTACATTTTCCCAGGCATAACACTGGATGTGTCTAAAATGAATCGTGTTGAAAATAATGGCCAGAAAAGAAAATCAGTCTACTCGATTTGTATCAATGGAACTTTGTAAGCATGGAGGCGCAGATCTTTCGTAAGTAGAAGCTGTAGAGAGCTTCTTGAAAAATGCAATCCTTGTCCACGACGCCGAATCGATTTTCCTGGACTTTCACCAACACTCTCACGCACTGCTTCGATATTATCATTTGAACGGCTTGCTATTGGACGGCCAGTGTGTTTAGCGTCCCCAATTGATCCAGTCTCCACGAATTTTTCAATTACCGTCTTCACAGTTGACGAAGTTCATCAATATATCAATACAGAAATCAATATTCCGACCATATTATGTACGAAATTTGAGAACTGCAGCAGCCAGACATTCATTATTTTTGGAATATTGTTCAACAATGAAAACGCATTGATGTTTCGTGTAGTGATCCTAAATTGTCAGCAGTCGGTTTGGAGATGGTAAAAAAATCCCATAAAATCCGGTTTAGATGATGCCTTCTTTTCGAATATATGGACTTAAAAAACGGTATAAGAGGTGTATAAGATATTATACCAGATAGATAACAATACATCATATTGTTAATAATATTTCCACTAGCCAACGCGGTTTTATGAAAGGTCGTTCGACAGTGACCAATCTTGTAACTGTTACCCAATACATTGCTGAATCTATTAATGACAGAGTGCAAATTCAGTCATTTATACAGACTTCTCAAAAGCATTTGATAGACTTGACCATTGTATATTAATAAACAAACTCACCCTTCTTGGAATATCACCCTCTCTTATTACCGTCTTTCAGTCTTAAGTTGGTTGAAAACAGTATATGCAGTTTAACGGGTTTAAGCTATACAAAGGCGGTTTTTAAAATTGCTTAGTTTGAAAATTGACGGTATTTATCCTCCACACCAGGCATACCACATGGTCAGCTCTTACGTAAACATGGATTTTCAAGCCTATCTACGAGACGTGATTACTATTGCTGTGTACTCGTGTTCAGAGAATAATACACAGTACAATTGATTCGCCGAATTTACTGGAGATGTTCAATATCTATGTTCCAAGAATTGCGTCGAGAAGTTCTGACATCTTTATACCATGTGTCGAATAACAAACTCTCTTGGTGCTAGTATTGACATATTTTCGTGTAAAATTAGCGATATAAAATCTTACTATTTAACTTCATCTTGAAATTTCTGTTCATAGTGTTTACCGTGTAAATATTTCTTTTGTTATAATTGTATACATTTTCTGTCTATCCCTGCTCTGTAGTTGGGTATGTGCCTGTAGAACAGTGTAATATAAATAAATACATAAATAAATAAATAAGATTTGTCCATGAAAATTTGTTTTTTTTTTGGAAAAAGGATCATATTATTTTAGGGGACAGAATGAAGAATTTATCGACCCAGCAATTCAGAATTTTTTCCGAAACATCGAAATGGTTTTTCTTTATTTTAAAATAACCTTAACGTTTTTCTGAAATCACTGTTCACCTTAATTTACAATTTTTCTGCCAAATAATGCATAAATGCATATTTTTAGCGTTGAATTTGCTTCATTCCAAGTTCTAGCGTCTCGTCGTTGCTTATCCTACATTATCCCATCTTAACTGAAGTTAGTCGGATGCCGGCAAAATAGTTTCCTGACAATTTATCAGGTGTCTGCCCCATTATTTACTAACGCCCAAAATCAGCAGAGACGTACGGCTTCTCCTCAACTTGCAATTACGTGACGCAAGTGACAAAGTTTAAAGCAGAGCGCGCAACGTTATATATATTTTATCAGACTACGTTCTGTGCTGCACCTCGGAAGCAAGCGTACGAAGCAGAGAGGATATAGTGCATTATATTCCTTTGTGATTTATAATAGCGCAAAGCGTAAGGTTAACTTTTCAAACTACATAAAGGGTTTGAGAGAGCCGGTAAAGGGGAAATATTAATTTTGCGATATACGTGGCGCAGTTGCGAAGCGACGAGGATCCTGACAGTTTGACACCGACGTTTCATATTTTAAAAATCGTACTCGCCAGATCCGTCCTTAAAGGCGCGTTTACATTAGTCAAGTAAAACGGACAGGCAAGTAGGTAAGTGACTTGCTACATTTTACAAACGAGCAAGCAAAGTGGCAAGTTGTGTCCCAATTTATGCTGGTTCAGTGATGTACCAGTAAAACTGCCTGCCTGCAACATGGATTTTAAACGACGTGCTAAAGTAAAAAACGTATTCAAAACCGTGACAAAAATATTAGTAGCTGAAGTATTGGAGGAGGAGTCTAATAAAACAAAAAGGTTATAGGTGAGAAATTGGATAGCAAAGAGATCTTTACGAAGTAGTTCTGTACTTTTGTTAAAAGAACTTTATCATGAAAATACAAGAAATACAAGTATTTTTTAAGAATGTCTTCGGAATGCTTCGAGACTTTACTTAATTTGATACAATCTGACATTCAAAAAGCGGATACTTTAATGCGCGATGCTGTACCAGCACGAATAAAACTTGAAATAGCATTATCATATTTAGCTACAGGAATGAACTACAGGAGTTTGCAATTTTTTTTGCAACAAAGCAACAAACTTGCATGTGGTGGTATTTTACTAGACTAATGTAAACGCGTCTTAAGGGATAAATTTATTATTTACTACTTTATTCAGTTCAGTGGGTACAGTGGTTTTCCTTTTATAATTTCCTGATATATTCGAATTACATGAATAACACAGCCCCACAAAAAAAAAACTTTGGAACTGCTATCGAGACAACTGTCTCCCTATGTAATTTTCGACGCTGAATCCGAATCCGAAGTCAAAAAAATAGTACACCCCCAAAATCTAACGTTAAAAAAACACTCCAACAGGGAAAAAATGATTTAACGCTTCACGAATTAGTTTAGCATTAGTTCCGAAATCTACTCCCATAGAGTGGTGGAAACCACCCCTAAATTTAAATTACAAGTAAAATCGGAGAAAAAAATTTGTCATCGTGATTTTTATTTTAATTGATGCTAAAATTGGCTAAAAATATGCAGCACCCATGAGAGGGTGAAAATGACTCCTAACATAACAAGAAATTCAAAAAAATAGTGGCAGTACCTCTTAGAAAAGCTCCAAACATCTGCATTTTCTTATTTGGGAAGAATCTTTGCCAACGTACTTGAAAAGTACCCATATTATGAAGTAGCAAAAATTTACCCGTAGTCTTAATTCAATTAGATCCACTAACACAACCAGCAGTGCTATCATAACAAAAAATAAAAAGAAAAAAAACTTAATATAACAGAAAAAAAGGTAATAACAGAAACAATGAACGCCCCAATAAAGAGCCCAACTTGACGCATACTTAATCCCCAACACTTGTATGCGGTTGTCAATGCGCCACCTACCGGCTGGTCAAAAAACGATATAATCAGAAAATTATATACCTAGATGTTTTTTCTGAATTTTTAGACGATTCTTTTTAGAGGCCATATCAATAAATAATAGTATTTTCAGAGAATTCTTTTTAGGAGTCACCTAAACAACCGTAATTTAAATTTAGGGGTGGTTTCCGCCACTCTATGGGGGTAGTTTTTTGTGCATCGCATCGAGACTAATGCAGTTACATACCGTCTAAAATAACTGGGCATCGTAAGCTTTTTTGCAAACACTGCAGTTTTTTTTAAATCTTCTGTTGTGTGAGGGGTAGTTTTCACCCACTCATGAGGGTGATATTAAATGGAAAGTAGTGTTCACTCTGTATTTCTGCGTTATATACTTGAATGTTTATATTTAATTAGAATGATTGAGATTTAAGACTATTCGTGAAGCGTTAAGTCATTTTTACTTTTTTTTGGGAGTGTCTTTTAGCGCGAGGGAGTTGATTTCGGGGGTGTACGATTTTTTTGATTTCAGATTCGGATTCGGCGTCGAAAATTACATAGGGATGCAGTTGTCTCGATAACAGTTCCAAAACATTTTTATTGTGGGGCTGTGTAATGGGTAAGATGTCAGTGGCGTGCCCAGAAATTTAGCTTTACAATAAAAGCTAATAACGAGCCATCCTAAAAAAAGCCGTCAAAGTTGGCCGAACAAAAAAGACGTATTTTTATTTTTAATCTTAACCTTATTTAATTGTCAAGGCTGTCACATTATTTGACAGCCATTATTAATTTTACAATTGTAATAGCCACTTGTCAAAAGGTTGACAAAAAAGTTTCGCTTCGAACTTCAACATAACCGCTATTTCCGTCTTTCTCGTTCATAGCTAGGTTTTAAGTTTTATTTTTTTAAGATGGTTCGTTACTATTTTTAATTTTTGGTAATGGCCTGACACGAATTTTTGTAACCTTTTGTTGTACACAAGATTTTTTTCAAAAATAAAAATCTTATCGAAAAAGTGTTTTCGACTTATTTTTTTTGTATGTTCTGGCGACCTTCAAATTTTCATTTCTCCTTTTGTTTTGGAGCTGTGGCAACCACCTCTGTCTTTTTAGCACTCCACGTTCTTTCTTTTTTTGAATAGACTACTATTTTGCATACGACTATATATATTTTTTATATTTTATGTATTTCGCTTTTATTTTAAATACACGTTGAAATTGAATTCATTTAGTATTCAAAGGTAAATTAATGGCATAATAAGAGCAATAATTAATTGTAATCACAATTAGTCGGAAAGCCATTTAATGTGCTAATCTCATAACGTTCTTTTATCGAAAGGAGTGGGGAGTAATGACGAATTTAATCGTCCATAATTCGAGTTAGTGAGGTTGAAAAGCGCGTCAGGGAAAATTCGATTTTACTGCTTCAGAAATTTTAGGCACTTTCCCTTAATAAAGGAGTGAATAAAACTGGAAAAAAAACGGCCTACCTTTTATTGTGCGTCTATATTAAGAAATTTTATCGATATTTTATTTTACGATTTTCCTCGATAGCGAACCGAAATTCTGGGAATTTTGTTTCGGTATTCCCGCATTTCGACTACGCGGTCTCATTGATGCGAATTTGTATTCAAGTTCATATTTTACCTACTGCTAGACTTGCTTTATGAATTTTAATAAAAATAATAAAACTCTTAGAAAACATAACATGCAAATTGTCACAAACAGATAAAAAATTAAAGGTGTCTTAAAAAGAAAACATTTTCAAATTACCAAGGAACTTTACAAACGTACATTCAAATGTAATTTAACATTGTATAAATAGACTTGGAGTTTGAGGTTGTTCTGGAAGTAATAGAAAATCATAACATAGTATAAAACAAAGTCGCTTCCCGCTATCTGTCCCTACCTATGTATGCTTAGATCTTTAAATCTACGCAACGGATTTTGATGCGGTTTTTTTTAAAAGATAGAGTGATTCAAGAGGAAGGTTTATATGTATAATACATGCATAATATAGTACATAAACACTGATAATTTTAGAGGTTTCTAATGTTGTGTAAACCGTGCGAAGCCGGGGCGGGTCGCTAGTAATAAAATAAATAAAATTATAGCGGCAGGTTTGTATACGCAGAAATATTACTGTACCAGTCAAAAACTCATGCATTACGCGACAAACTAGCTTTCAAAAATTGCACTAGGTACAGTGTGTACTCCAAATGTCGCATTCCTTTATTCTCGATACTTTTAGAACAACCTACCTATGGCATGTTTAACTTAACTTTTATAAGCATCCTAAAAATCCTTATGATGTGTGTTCCATTAGAAAAAAAAATACATTAAAATTAATAACCTGTACATGCATTTTTTTGCAAGAGACTATTTTAATTTACACCAGACATTGGACATACTGAAATACAAAAAGTTTGTTAAGTAAAAACTATCGATCTAAAATATTTGAAAGAGTTTAAATGGAATAATAATGATTATGATCTTTTATTGGAAATTTCACAAAGCGAAGGACGTGATTTATCCGAGGAAATGCCATTAAAATATGTCTGAAGACGACTCGACGCAAATCCATGACGATTACAGACGGTGATGTCTTGATAAGGAGGGGACCTGAGGGCACCGGGGTATTTTAATGAAGGCGGTCTGACGTCATTTGTCATGCCCTTGCAGCCCTTCTCCCTTTCGAGTATTTCCTCCCCTTTTATGTTTATTACAGTAATTGTGTCGGTTATCTCTCGATAACGATTCATTTTCTATTTATGATGCCTGTAGATACTGTAATAAGAGTAATGAAAATTTGAGGATGACAGAAACAACTAGATGTTTTTTAAAACGAGTTTTTAGCCAGTAAAAACATTTATGTGGTTCCTCAGCCTGCTTATTCGCCGGATTTGAGTCCTTGTGACTTTTTTTCTTTCGCGAGATTGAAAATTTACCTCAAGGAACGTCATTTTGGGATCATAGAAAACATTCAAACGGCTGTAACCGACCAGCTGAAGGCTATTCCAGTATATGAGTTCCAGCACTGCTATGAGGAATGGAAGAACCGTCTCCAGCACTGTGTCGCCTCCCAAGGAAGTTATTTTGAAGGAGACAATACTGAATTGTAATTGTATTCGAATAAAAAAAAATAAAAACATTAGTCTCATTACTTAATTTACACACCTCGTATAGCAATATATAATAAAATTAATATGAATAAATACAATTGAATCAATTTTTCTACTAATCACACTGAAGTATGCAAAAACAATGTCTTATTACATACAATATCTAATTACACACTAAAATTGGGTGTCATAGCTTCAGGTGTTTTTAACAGTTACAGAATTTTCAGCCACCCCGTATATGTTTATTTGATGACGTCATAGGACGCGAAACGTTGCGAGACACGTGGATTAAATTGGGCCGCGCCACGATCAAATCCACCTATAACGTGGCAAGCTATGGAGGAAATTTCCATCCCAGGATCACATCAGGATCTATATGGGCTTCATTTATCCTCATCCCCTACCTATATAACTATATATTATTATTTACGACAGCTATTGCTGTCTGTTATTGCCTTAAATTGTCAGACCGCATTACGAACTCAAATTGAATTACCATATTATGTGTAGCCGTACATATACTGGTTTAATTTTTTGCTTGCAAGAGATCCTTTGTGAACTATACAATAATACAGTGAAGAAGGGATAGCATATGGTTGACTCATAACCGAAGTGAGTTAAATATTAAATAATAATAAAAGATCCCCGCAAATAATCTGATAGATCAAGGTCTGGAAAATAAGATGGATGTGGTACAACCTACCATGTTCATCTTGCCTTTTGCCCTTGCCCAAATCACTGCTTGCCTTTTGGGATAATTTCTATTGACCTCAAGGTGTGTAACGTGTTTTTTCAATGTTTGTATATGCTTCAACAAAGAGGGAATCTTATCTAATAAACTGGACGTTTTCCACGAAACACCGAACTACTACACTTTTCTCGACGCGCGTTTCGCCAACCAAGTTGGCATCTTCAGGAGAAGATTAAAAGTTTTAATCTTGTAGTGTAGTAGTTCGGTGTTTCGTGGAAAACGTCCAGTTTATTGTTTATACGCCGAAGGTTCCAGTACCCACTCCGGAATTTTATCTCACAAAAAAAAAAACAGTTTGTTCAGTGTCGAGGTCATGAGTCGGAGAATTACTTGCAGAAATCAGGAGTACCACAGGGATACGTTTTGGGCCCCTTGTGCTTTATCGTTTATCTGAAAGAAATCTTAAATATCTAAGTCTGTGGTGGGCAAATAACTCGGTGCCTTGAATTGCCTCAAAATTTAATATCATGACATCAATAACATTTTTTTATGGAACTCTGTTATTTTTTGTTTTATATTTTTTTGCTTTTCTGCGAGAACTCGTCCCCACTGATGTCAAAAAATGTATAGTTCATTTTAATATAGTTCTCATTATTAATAAACACACTGGAAGACGATCGATACCTCCATAGATAGATAACTCCACCGTATGCTTTCTTGGTCAGGATATAGCCGATACGTTCATTCCTTCGTCATTCGCCGTCAGATACATCACACTGATCGACGAGATCTAATAAGTTCGAAATCCGGATCTATTACTTCTAATGGTGAACGACGATAAATAGGGAATCATTATCGCTTCATGAGCCTAACGAACTTACCGTTATGGTGTTCTTTAAACGACACCTGATAGCTGCTGACTTGTAGAACAGTATACGGACGTCCCGTAACTTCTAGCGCTGTAATTCTGGATTGTCTTGTAATTCAATACAGACATCCACACAACCGAGTCTGGCCGTAAGTTATCGCAGGACGAGGAAATATCAATTGGACAAAATGTAATTACGACGTCAGATTCGACGACACTCGCGAGCATCAAAACCGTGAAATTGTCCCGCGTTCTCTTTCTTTTCTCGTACGTCGTCGGCCGCTTTGTCTCTCGAGTTTAAATTCAATTTATTTTTAGGCTGCGAGCGAGCACCGACGGCGAATTAGCGAAAAAAGACCAAATAGACGTCGATCGGGTTGAAGCTTTTTCCTCCGAGATATTGCGGGAATTCGGTTTATACGGCGCAGAGCTGCAGGAGCAGAGAACAAAGCGAAGGCAAATAGCTTCGGACGTTGCTGCAGTGTTCGAAAAATACGATTTCCAGTCGTAAAAAGCTGGTTGAAGGGACTGAAATTGCAGTTTATAACAACAGGGCCGTAGAACTGCGTGAAACTGAGTCCCATTGACAAATGAAAAGTTCATCACTTAATGTTTTTCGTCATTAAGTGATGAAACACGTTAAAAATCCTTACAATAAAAGATTTTGACGGGACTGCGTTATATTACCAAATATTTTTACTTACTGACTGATATCAGTTAAACGTTCAAAAAAAAAACTACGGGTAACATAAAAATGTATAAAGTAGACAATGCCAATGATGTAACAGATTAATTTGAAACCATTACAAGAAAAATATTTACAATAATGTGAAGGTAAAAAGCTTAAAAAACGGGTTATGATTAAAAAAATGATTAAGGTGTCTTTCTGGTTACGATTTTCAAAAAAAAAAACATTTTTTTTTCATAGAAAGAATAGAGATATCGTTTTGAAAATCTGTAGGTATGTTTATTGACGTTTAAATATTATATATATTTTTATTTTTAAAAATTTTATTTTTGGCACGGATTTTTTTAAGAAAACATCAAAAAATCACTGTGGGCATGATTTTGGGCGACTGGATGATCTGAAAAAAATAAATAAAAAACGGCAAATTATCCCTTGTTGAAGTGGCTATAGCATGAACTAGAATATTTGTTTTTCATCAAAAAATAATAAAATGGTAGCCATTTTTCGAAAAAAACAATTTTTGAGGGTGGAAAATCGGAAAATTTTTTACCAATCAAAACGATTCTAGTTCATGCGATAGCCATAAAGGTATACAATAACAGAGCAATTAATATAATAAACAAAAATCAGAGCAAGTGGTCAAGTAGTTTTTCTTAAATCGTGCGCGCAACCCTAAAAAACATGGTTTCTAGAAAATCGCGTTTAAATTTTTTGAAGGAAATTAAAAAATATACGTTGCTTATAGACTAACACGTGTTATAGACTAACACGTTGCTTATAGACTAACACAAGCGAGATATATGTTATAAAAAGAGATCATAGTCTAGAGTGAATCAGATCGAAGCAGTTGTTAAAAACAGGTGGGGAGTCGAGATTATCGACACAGCCAATAATTAGAATTAGTTTAGTTTTAGAATTAAGATATCTCTTTAAAATCTTTTGTATCATGTTTTTGAAGATATGTATTTGTAAAATCCGTAAAAAAATTTTTTTTTTTTTTTTTGAAAATTTGTAACCAGAAAGACCCCTTAAAACGCTACTGAGGCCTCTACATTTCACGTGCCATTTTGAAACGTTCAAATACATACATTAAACAAAAATGTCTACAAAAAATTACAGTTCTAATCTAGTCTGTAGGCGATCAATAAAGCGATTTAGTTTCATTTAAAATTCCTAACCCTGAACGAGTCAAGCGAATGTTAATGCGACCTACTTTCTTTGTTTATTCATGTTTCTTGTGTACAAAATAAATTTCAAGAGAGTAGCAACTTTTTGTAATACCATTAGTTGTAGTAAATGTTCAAATGTCCCAAAAATTTCCAAAAAATCGAAAAAGTATTTTAATTTTAATTTGTTTCATTTGAACTTTTATATATCTAGAACCCAAAAAAAATGGAAGCTTCTGTTATATTCTTTAATATGTACATACATAGTCGTATTTGTGAACTATAATAATACTGTTTTTTTTTATCTTAATTGATTTTCAAATGTCGTCATCTAATGACCGGCTCCTTCGCCATATTTAAAAATTTCAGACCTTCCCATTCTCGTTTTATTATTTATTTTAGGCTTCATTACCTTATTAAACGCATTAAAATAAGAACTTACAAAAAGAGACCATAAGTATCAAATGGTTAGTAGATAAAATTGTGATACAAATAAATATTTAGGTTATCAAAAATGTGATTAACTCTGGTATATATAAGTACAAAAATTTTACAGTTTGTATTCAAAGGTCTATCTTTAGGATAAGTTGTTTTTTTTAGGGATTTTTATGCCCTAAATGTCCCTTAAACTATTATAAGTAATAATGTATATCTGAAAAAGTCAAACCTATTCCAGTACTGTTGTTTATACCGTTGGATATTGATTCCTTTAACACAATTTTAATAACTGCGCCTCATGCATAGTAGGCCGCTGTCCCCACAATGCTGCTTATTTTAGATGCACCCTCACTGTCGATACCAATAAATGGGAGGGGCGCTTTGAATTAGAAATGGGTATCGCGTGGAACGGCAAGGAATTGACACGCGAGATCTTACAAAAGTTATCGAAAAATATAACATTGTACACACCTGAAAAATACTTCGATAACAGTGAGTACTACATGTAGGATGTTATTATGAATTTAATAACGAAGTTATTACACTGGAAAAAATGGACAGGATGGTCCACTTTTATTTTAATCAGCAATAATTAAAGCCCTTACTTTTAGGAATATAAAAAAATGGAGACGCACAAGTTAAAATAAAATAAAATTTATTTTTTAAATGTATATTTTTACATATACAGGGTGTATTATGAAATATATAACCAGCCAAGAAAAAGGAAAGGAAGCAAGACCTAAGTGAAAGATAAAATAAGACAGACATGGAATTACCACACCTATCAGGCACATCCCACTCGGCGGATAGGTCAGTGATTATGTGGTGGGGAGATTCGACTTTGTTGATGATTTTGTCTCATTTAGTGCATGTCTCTTCACATATCGGGCGGAAAATTCATGTCACACCTGGTATAAAAAAGCTTATTTTTCTGATTTCAAAAATAAATAATATATGAAGATTTACTTTATTGGTAGTTTGTTTAAAGAAGTACCTGATTTAAAAAATAATTCTTCACATCTAGGCAGCATGGAAAGCGTATGATGTACCCAGAAACTTTTTAAGTGTGTTTTATTTATGAAATAATACAATAAACCATGACATATTATATTTTTGAAATCAGAAAATGAAGCATATATTACAATAAACAACTTGAATATCATTTACAGATATTCTGTGTATTATTCTTTACAGTAATGAAATATACATTATAACAACAGATTTATGAGCAGAACAGCATATTTCAAGGAATATGACGATTAAAATGTATTGACAACCTGCACAATTGTTTTCAAAGTTACTGTTGTGATTGTAGCCTTATTATTTAGGGTGACACTATCACTTAATTCGTATTTTAAGAAGCTGTTGTGCGAATATGTCTGTCGTTCCGAGAACTGTGCCCTACATTCCTGTAACAATGTCGCTCTGGTGTATTTAGTATTACATACAACAATCCCGAGGACGTTCTATACGTAGCACAAGAACACTGAAAACTATATCGTCTACAGGCGACAATGTTAAACTCCTTTGTGATGCCCGAGAACATTAATTAAACAGCGTTAATACATCGCGAACGGTACACCGCAAAACATCGCTTGTATCCCTCCCTGTCAACCTTATTCCTGAAGGGTGCTTCGAAAGGGTAAATTCATATATTAAAAGCATCTTAAAGGGACACAATTCCTGTCAATTTTTATTCATATCTCGAAAATGGAAATATCCATATCGGACACTGGTTATCATTGGTGACGTGGGGTTCCTCGGGGTTCTGTATTAAGGCCACTGTTATTCAGTGTTATTAATTAATGGTACTGAAAGCGTAGACTTTCACTAATTAATTAGTAATTGATGTGTTGATGAGTATCATATTACATAAGTAAAATTAGAGACTATATTTAAGATGAAGTAACAAATCGATTTGACAAACTTTGAAAATTTCAGTTTCACTAGACACGTACTTATAGAAGATAATTTTACACCCTCACAAATGAATACAATCTAGAACAAAAGCGTTTAGGCGTTCAGGAACAAAACACGTCACAGTTCAAGCGAGACGAGACGTCGGATTTCAATTACTTGAAGTTGCATCCCTAATTTTGGATCGAAACTTAATCAAAACCTTGTAATAAGAGCTGCACTTGCTCAATACTCCATTATATGCGTCTGACGAACACACTAAAGTAGAATAATGGCGAGTACATTCTAATTTTAGCTAGACTATTTATACGTCCCTGGAACAAAAGTTTAAACAAGGGCGAAGCATTGTTGAAACGAGAAATTGTGGATATCTCTTATTATCATTCACAGTTGCATGGAAGTACAAGCGTATTGTGTGAACGATGAATCCTTCACGAGCTAATGCAAAATGAGGTAAATGGTTAAATTATCTTGGAATAATATATGACTAAGCGAGATGATACGAGCTCAAAAATTATTATAGATGCGGTTTTTAATTTTCTTGTAACGAAAACTATGGCATAATGAATGAGCAAAACAGCAAAATAAATCCTCAAAAAAAGATAATAATGCATGCATAACCAATCTGGGACAGACTGTATGGTCATGGAGTTCAAAATATATCATATTACTAAACTTCAAAGTAGATATCCATATTCAGGTAGGTATAATTTGAGGGCCATTAGGTAAAATAAGAAATTCGTCTTTGGTACTTTCATCTAAATTTTGTTTGATGCCATACCGAAGTTTCACGTAATCGAAAAAAAGTATATTGCCAACGAAGAGGCAATAATTTTTAAGTAGCCATCCGAGTGGTATCTTAAAAAACAACTCGACGTGCCCCCTGAACATGTTATGAGTTTGGAAATTTTTTACCGAAGACGTTTCAGAAATTTACTTTGCCCCGTAGCCATGGATTCGTAAATCTTTTCGACAAAACTTTTTTATTAATAACATCGGATTCCGGGCACGTTTAGGGATACAGATCGAAATGATGCCAGGCCCTCGTGAATATTAAAACCGAATTTCGTATTAAGTAATGATATATTGCCCAAATGTAATTGAATTAAGGCAATCTAATAAAAAGTTGACTACTATGCATTCCGAATGTATTGAGCTTTCTGTTCCATTTGAGTCAAACATTTAAAAAAAAATAGGTTATTAAAGGTATAAGATTATTAAAACGTTACCGGCATTATGCGCGAATGTTTTGCCACACTGTATGTTACACGCATATACTTAATTATGTCTAAATTATACTTCTTAGGAGAAAAAATATTCATTTTATAATTCTTTAAAATTTGAGGTAGTTTGAAGAAATGTATTTCTGGAAATTAATTCACGATTACCATTTAGTCGAAATCAGTGCCCAAATTCTCTACAAATTTTATATAATCAATCAATATCTCGAAAAGTACATTACGCATTTTTACTATTTTAACAAATTATAGTGAATAATACAGAAGTTGTTTGTGAAAAAAAAATGGTTTAATATATTTGAAATGCATAGTAGACTGCCCGTGTAGTCATAATAGACGTCTTCCCGAGTATAGCGATATATGTATGTATAGTTTGATTAATTAATGTATATTTAATTAATTGAAATTTATGTATATTTACGAGGTGTGTAAATTAAGTAATGTGACTGGCAACGTAGCAGCCGATCTAGCAACACTGAGGTGACGGGACTTGGAAGGGCGGTAGGTTAACATATTATGCACCTTCAGTACAAGTTTGAACTTGTTAGTCATCTGTTTGTTCTTTGTGACTGTTTTCGTAAACTGTTTTTTTCTATTGCGTTTTAAAAATGAGTGACATTAATTTTGAGGAACGATGTGCTATGAGGTTTTGCTTGGACACAGTCTTACACAACACTGCTATGAGGAATTGAAGAACCGTCTCCAGCGCTGTGTGGAAGTTATTTTGAAGGAAGTTATTTTGAAGGAGAAAATACGGAATTGTAATTCTATTCGTTTCAAATGAGCGTGTACCTTTCCAAAAAAGCGTTTTTTACGTCAAGGTGAATGAAATTGCAAAATTAAACTATTGACCTTGACACAGTTAAAATTTGAAGCCTTAATGTTTATAAATAAACAAATGGTGAAATTATTAAAAAAAATTATCTCGGCTACTGCATATGCTAGAGCAACTTTTTTTTTTTTTTAATTTGTGTAAAAATACTAGCTACCAAGATAACAAAATCACATGTCAATATTATTGTTTATTTACGAGATAATTGAAAAAAACGGAACCCTAAAATCGATACATTTTTTCTTATAAACTTACGTATAGGTCTTTACGAAAAAAATGAGACCTGGATGAACCTTTTTTGTCGACGGCAATATAGTCAAATAGCATTAAACATTTAAGGTGTTTTTTTATCGAATTACTCGTTAACGAATTAATATTTTTTTGGTGAAAATGTTTTGGTGGTTTCTGAAAATGTTTTGGTGGTTGAAAAATATATCAAAATTTTGGAAATTTCAGCAGTATTTTTTAAATAATTAAATAAATAATTGACCAAATCGAAGTCGACAAGTCACAAATTTACCGGATTTTCATTACCTACGCAATAGTCCCAGACCAAATCAATTATATGTCCGTTGTTAACGATTTTTGTACATGAAAACGTCAATTTGACATTGTTTCTGACCTTCAAATTGGGATCAATTTCAGGACGATATTCCTGACCTCCAAGTGAACACACTAAACCATGTTAAAATCTGTCGTTAATTGGATCCAAATATAGACCTTTTTTTCCAATTCCACTGGCCTAAACAATAAACCAAAACATCGGCAGTGATACGTTCAATTCTGACACCCCGTGCAACATTGTTGCTTTGATGTCTACCTTATATAACAATATGTCAAGTTTACGACAAGAACTACCTTTAAACTTTGCAACTCAGCTGCAGTTTCTTCGTTTAATTAAAAATTTAACTCATAAAATAAACAAAACCTAACCGCAATCGCAAAAAGTAGAATGCAGAATTAATTAAAATCAAGTTCGCGTCGTGGATTTGCATTCCGACAAACTTTTGAAAGCCTCGCGACATTATTTGGGTCCACTGTGAGAACTCTAGTCTAGTCTAGCGGGACTCGTTTTATTTTTCAGAGTGCAACCCGACACTTCTCGCTCATGCGACGGTTACGTGACATATTCTCGTTTCTTGGAAAACAGATGCCTTCCTCTGTCGGAAAAATTGAACTGGCAGATTTTAAGCCACCCAGAGTCGATCCTCCTGAGCGATAAGGAGACTGTGACATCGCCGATTTGTTTACGCCTTATTTTAAAAACTCACCAGCCCTTTTTCTCTTAAATACGTTACGTACTACCGTGTCTTCTGTTGGCAAAAGGAAATATCACGAGCAGTGTCAGCAGTTCTAAATATCCGGCTAGAACGACCAAACTTTCTTACGTAGCAGAACTATACACGTAAAAATTGGACTGTGTTTTAATACTTTTGTTTGTACAAAACCTCTTTTTACTCATATACATTAGTAACTTGCTACTTTCTTTGGTTTACGGCTTACTGACCCTGTTCCAAGAAATTTGTCAACACAAGCATGAATTTCATTCACGAAACTTTATGGAAGCGGTAGGAAACTGTTCACGGAACTCGACTTATTTACCTACCACTTCGAAAATAATTTTCAAGAAGAACAGTCTTGTTTGGTAATTACATCTTAATACAAATACTTATGTAATTAAAATTTTAAATAACACTGCCCACAAAAATAAAAAAAGTGGAACTGCTATCGAGACAACTGTATCTTTATGTAATTTTCGACGCTGAATCCGAATCCGAAGTCAAAAAAAATAGTACACCCCCAAAATCAACCCCTAGCTCTAAAAAACACTCCATAAACAGGGTAAAAATGACTTAACGCTTCACGAATAGTCTTAAATCTCAAGAAACAGTACGTGAAAGCACTTGATAAAGAAGGCGAATGCTTTAAATACTTCAAGCTAAAATTTCCTGAAATTTCTGACGCAAAATTAAATGAGGGGAATTTTCGATGGACCGCAGATTCTAAAAAGTTATGAAAGATGATATTTTCATAACTAAACTGAATCAAGTTGAGAAAAATGCGTGGCTAAGTTTCAAAAAAGTAGCACATGATTTTCTGGGAGATAAAAAGAGATAGAAATTATAAAAAAAATGTTGCAGAAATTATTAAAAATTTCAAATCTTTAGGGTGCAAATATGAGCGTGAAACTTCATTTTCTCGATTCACATCTTTTTTTATTTTCCAGAAAATTTACGCGACTACAGTGAAGAGTAGAGTGAACGCTTTCACCAAGATATATCAGAAATGGAAAAAATGTACCAAGGAAGATGGGACGAACACATGACGGAAATTTTCTGTTGGTCTTAAAAAGAGAAACGTCTGAAAAGCATAAACGACAGTCGGTCAGAATATCATTCGAAAACGAATCCAAAAGATATTACAAAAAGAAAGAATAAATATAATTGAATTAAGACTACGGGTAAATTTTTTTCTACTTCATAATATGGGTACTTTTCAAGTACGTTGTCAAAGATTCTTCTTAAATAAGAACATGCAGATGTTTTGAGCTTTTCTAAAAATGACTGCAACTATTTTTTGAATTTCTTTTTTTGAGTTACTTTTGTATGGTTATCACAGGATTTGTCGATCAGCAATCAGCACAATATAGTTTCAGCTACAAAAAATAATATTTATTTTAACTTCTTACTCGTTTTTTTTATAGTTTGTAGAAAAAAGAAATCTCGAAAAGAGAGAAATGATACGGAAACGTAGAATTTTTGCTAACGCAACGAGAATTGTGATAAAATAAGGGACGTTGCTCAATAAAATTAAGGGCAAGCTGGCTATCTGGATAACGGTGTAATAAAATGGAAATTCTATGAATTATACATCTGAGAAAGGTCGAGTTTATAGTGAGTGCTTAATCTAAATGCACTTGAGTTAGGGGCTAAGTCTAAGGTACACAAGACCTTGGGATCCTCTCTAGGCATAGGGAAGATTTAAAAGTTAAACTCTGTCGTTACTAACATACACAGAAAGAAATATCTGTAAAACTGCACAACATAACGTTGACCACAACGGACCTACATTCGTTTGGTTATTTAAAATTAGGGTATAAATACAGTAAATTATGTGATAAGCAGTACGTTTCTTATTATATATTGATTTTATTTGTTGATTGTCACACAACTTGGCACGTATATTTACATTATATATTTTGTAAGAAGGAATTTCATATTCCACGTAATTTTACATCCAGCATATTCCATTCATAGCCAGTTTCCCTAGTTTTTTATTATCCTAAAATGGGTTACAGCAGGAACCAGGCACGTGGAATACTGACCTTTATACAGATATATATTTTTTTAAGATAATTGCGGAAACGAAATTAATATATTTTACAATATAGAATAGCACAAATATTCGGAAAATGGAGCTAATATATTTTTTTTGCAAAAATTCGTAAATATTGAATATAATTTTCCCCAATTTCTGTTTTTTGAATAGGAAAACATTCCTGTGGGTAAACAATATAGTCAATGGCTACTTAGACTGACATAATACGAGTACTTGCGAATTTAAAATTATTAGATTCTTTAAATTTTAACAAAACATAGAGGGTTCTAGAGGGATATTAATCCCTTACATTTTTTGGAGTTATATGTGGCGTACTGAGCTCATTTGAATTTTTATGGTATTTTTGGTTCAACTTTCTACTTCAACTACAGTCATAGAGACTTTGAAAACTTTTCTTTAACATCAGGCGAAGAACTTTAAAAAGGGTATAATATTTTCGGAGTTATTCACGAGTTCTTGGTCATTTTTATCTCTTCATACAATCAACATATCAGCTTCAACTTGGGGTTATTAGATGCGTAACTTCACAAGCTATAATCCTACCAAAAGTCAAAAAAATGTCAATACTATAGTAAAAAAATTATCAAAATTTAAGAAACGTTAAAAAAAGTAGGTGCATAATGACTTTTGTTGCTGACTGTATGTAAAGAAGAAATTTGGTCATTACATACGAGCATTATAAGATGATAATTACATGAATGATGAAAGATGATAACTACAGCTACTACATTTTTTGTCCACAAACACCTTGTGTATTTCATTACTAATATATGTCATATACCTTTTCTTCTTTTCCTACTCCTTTACTTTTGCTTACCCAGTTATCTCTGATTCTAGTTCTGGTTTGTCACAATATTTTTATTGTTATAGTCTCACAATTTATGAAATACAAGGTGTGTAAAGTAATGAGATCGACATTTTCATCGGTTCTTGAAGATGAAGGCCTTCCGCTGCGTGGTTCATCTTCAATCGACTCTCTTCCTTCTGAGAATGCCTTAAACCACCGAAAAACTTGGGCTCTTGAAAAAACACTGCCTCAGTAGGCGTTTGGAGTTTTGCAAAACTATTCGTTGCACTGTGTCCAAGTCTGAAGCAAAACCTGATAGAGCACCGTTGCTCTATCGAGTTCAAGACTCTAACAAGTTCAAACTTGTACTGGAGGTGCATTACATGTTAACCTACCGCCCTTCCAAGTCCCGTCTCCACAGTGTTGCTAGATCGGGCGCTACGTTGCCAGTCCCATTATTTAATTTACACATTTAAGATACGGCTTCTCCTTTATTTTTTTTAAACCAAATAGCGAGAACTTTCCAAATTACCGGCTCTAAAACTAAGCTGCTACGACCCGCGAATGACTTACTGCCGAGAAGACATTTCTTTACAATTAAGCTAATGCCGTCTCTCTGCAGACAGGGGAAAACGAATCGTTTGCCGCAGCGGGAGGAACTTTCGCCACTTTGTCTTCTAACAGCCGAAATTATCGGCCGCTGCGGATACGGTCTAGCTCAGAGCAAGATATCCCATTTTTGTGGTAAATTAGATACGCCGTAACAAGATGGAACGCGGTCGGGGAGGTCTGGAAAATACGCAGTTTATTTGCACCTGAAAATTATGCTACCCTTCGGTGACACTTGAAAGGAAGAGGGTTATTACTAGGGTCCGGAAAGTGTGCTACAACGGGGTTATACTACCCAGCAATTTTTTTTTCAATTTTTTTTATTGGCTTAAATGATGCATAAACTATTCAAGAATGATATGCAACTATTTCGTCGGGGAAAATTCGATAAAAAAATTTCAACAAGACGCCTTCGGGTGCTCCGAAATGTTTGAAAAGGCCGCTCACCTGCGCGGTAAGTTCAGAGGTAATTTATGTCGGTACAAATCAATTACATTTCTTAAAAATATATATAGATGACGTTAGTAAATCTCAGAGAAGCCATATTGAACGCTATAATAATCGTTAGACTGTCGATCTCAGGATATTGAGTATTGGTCTCCATCATCCAATGTGGATTTTCTGTACTCCCGTATCTACAGTTATGTTTGTTGACTGTTCCACTTAAGACGAATGTTTTAATAAATAAAGTATTATCTTGGCATTGACAAATATTTGGTACATAGGCACTTGATTGTATACATTTCATAATAATGATAATTTTGAAATTATCAAATTTAATTTTCTTGATGAAAAATATACAAAATTCAAAAAACCTTATATTGCTGAATAGACAATTAAGAACCCTTTCAAATGTGCTGTCACACGCACCCTCGTTCCATTTAAAAATTTTAAAGGGGTAGCTGTCACTCCAAGGGGGTTGAAGGGGAGGTGTTTCAGGATTTTACTCATAATTGACGTGTTTCAGGATTTTACTCATAAATTGTAAATTACGTAGATAATGAATTTATGCGTTACTTATGGACCTCACTGTATATTCAATATTCACGCTAGATGGAATAATCCGCATGCATTTCATGTACCGTAAATTGGTCTGTCTGGAGACTACTGTGTCGTAAGTCAAGATTTAACTAAAAAAGTTCGTTGAGGTCGAAGTGACGTGGTATTCACTTAGTTGATTATAATTAAGTATAGTTGTTAGTTGTTAAATAGTAGTTTGAGTTTAATGGAAATGTAATATTGAATTATAAGGACAATATTGAATCTGGTGTATTATTCTCGTTCAACTTGGTTGGTTTGAAGTTGAATCGAAAATTTGTTCGTGAACACAGATTGCCCCATTTATAAACAGAAGAGGGCTTATATTTATCTTTGAACTCGCTTGGTGTAAGTACATACAGAGCGTTCATTGTTTCGATGGGATTATACGGTAACTTCTAAACCGTGAGAGTTACGAGGTCTGTTAAATTGTTTTTTTTATTACTTTTTGGCTCAAGGCGACGTTCGAAAGTGATCAGAAAAATCCCAAAAATCTGAAAATTTTTAAATAAAAGTTCATTGACTACCTAGACGTTTTTTTTGCCAAATATTTTCCATTGCTGTAACCATACATTGCGTAAAACATATTTACAGAAGACATATCAACGTGTCATGGGAAATATCAAAGAAGATATGCGCAATACATTTTTGTGGCCGACAGTGGACGAAACAACAGATTTTTGCCGTAATAAGGTTTTTATCTCGGTACATTTGTTACATATGTATATACATAGATATAACTGTCAGTGTTAGTAATTTACCACCTTAAGTTACAGTAATAACAACATTGATTGAGCCCTGAAGAAGGAGATATAAAGCTCCGAAACGTTGGCAAAAATCGAATAGTTGTTATTATTTCTTCCTGAACCTAATATCCAACTAACTAAAAAAAACTAATGGAGAAGAAGGTCCCAAACTCCCCACAGATGTAAAAAATAAACTAAACTATTTTGAATTTGCACCTTTAACTACGGTAGATGTGGAACGATCATTTTCCTTTTACAACCATATGTATAGGCCAAATAGCGCGCGTTTAACGAGAAGAAATTCAGAAATATTACTGGTTGTTTCAACGTACGCTCAATATGCGATAAAGTAACAATTAGATTACGCGTTGCGTTGTCATTACCGCGGCTGGCTTTGATTTATTTTTTTTAACGCACTATATATCCTAAATTACTCCGCACTCTTTTTTTTCTACTTCATCATAGCCATCAAGGCTTCGGTTAGGTTCGTTCGAGGATTTCTCTGGTTTTTGCCGAACACCGGCCTTTTATATTATCCCGATTCAGAGCGCAGAGCATAGCACACTCGGATACAATTTATCGACCCGAGAGGGGACCTGAAAACCATACGAAAAACTCTAATTATAAAGTTGCCGAATTAGTTTTTTTGGGAATAAGCACGGTGGAATACGTAAGTCCCCTTATAAATCAGAACGGCAGGCGTCCACGTTACAGTGGCGCCTTCTTGCTCTCCGCGGACTGTCTGGAAAGTTTCCGAACTTCTTCGCTAAATTTCATTTCGTTCATGATTTACGACAGACAGACATGCCATATAAAACAATTTTATTGGTTCTTACTAGGGTTGGCCAATCGTGCCGCGATATACCGACGCGGGTCATTAAGTTCAGTCATTTCTACCGACTGTCTGACAGACTCTAGCATTACACAGCTCTACAAAAAAATTTCGTTTGTAGGGGTCTGACTATGTATACTATTTGTTTTTTTTTGGGTCGCTGAAACCGAATCCGAAGTCCAAATTGCTCGATCAGATCCGTTTCTTTTCCTAACCTCAAAAAACAGGCCTAAAACCATGAAATTCAAGTTAAAAACTATATAGTAATTTGATAAAAACCCAAACTATGAAATATATGAAATCCCATAATCATGTATTTCATCGATTCCATAACCGTATAATCTCAAAAAACTCCATAACCTTAGGCCCCATAACCTCAAAAAACCCAATAACCTTATGATTCTAAAACCCCATAACTCAGTAAAAAAAGAGACTTATACGTGCTTAAGCAGTGTCAATCGATATGTTTGAAACGGATTTGCCCTTCAATCCCAGTACCACTTAACCTCAAAACCGCGTGATCCTAAAACCTCATAACCTCAAAAATACCATAACCTTGTGATTGAAAAACCTTATAAACCAGTAAAAAAGAGACTTATACGCATTCAAGCAGTATAAATCAATATGTTTGAAACGGGTGTGCCCTTCAACCTCACTACCACTCAACCTCAAAATCACGTGATCCTAAAACTTCATAATCTTGAAAACCTCAAGAGGTTTGAGGCCTGTTTTTTTGAGGTTAGGAAAATAACCGGATCTGATGGAGCAATTTGGACTTCGGATTGGGTTTTAGCGACCCAACAAAACATATAGTATACATAGTCAGACCCTTGCAAACGAAAATTTGTTTTTGTGGAGCTGTGTTATTATCAGTGTGTTCGAGCAGTTTATGTCGTCGACGTGATTATTACCTTAATAATAATATATGACACGTAACATAGTGCCCCCACGATGCAGTTAGTAGGCATTTTCCTTTCAGAACGCGGTTGCAGATTTTTGCATGTTATGTGCAAAGTGTATGCTTTACGTCTTGTACCAGAAACTATTAGACAATGTTTTTCCAACATCGACGCATCGTTGTTTTGTACCCGACAAAACAAGTGTTCTTAAAGTCGCGTTTCCGCGAGTTTCACGGCCAATATCCTGATATTCCCGAACCACCACAGCCGATTCTTACTTGTTGGAAATTATGGCCACTTTTTGTTATGCCCAACATTTTCAGCAAATAAAAGCTGTTAAGGAGGAGCAGACCAAATTTCAAGATGTGTTCGTTAAAACAGTTTTAAAAAATACTCACAGTAACTCTAAAGGTTTGTATGATGACATACAAAAAGTACAGTGTGTTGTCGTTAGCGGAGTCACTACAAATAGTGGTGCAGTCGCCAGACTGGAATTTTCAAATCGTTCACAAACGAAACGAGGCCTGGGCTCAATTTCAGATTTTGTCTACGGCCAGGGGCAAAGCTACTTTTGTTGCACTGTACATTGTGCAAATGTACGTAGGGCCATTTTTAAACATGGCCTCCTTTATGACAACACTCGTTTTTTTTATAACTAAAAGCCATTTATTTACTTTTGAAAAAGCCTCTTCCTAAAACTACATTGTAACGAAGTTCGTTCAACTATTTTAATCAAATATTTGCACCCCGCGCCATTGTTGTCTATCAAACGAGGGCGGTGAGTTTTATTAAACCGCATCGGCTTCCCAGAAACTACTACATCCTTACTTTTAAGTGATCGATTCCTTAATTACTCGAAGAAATTGCTTTTCTATCTAAACGCCAGACAAAGCCAACTACTAAATCCAAGTATTAAAATTCGTTTACGACTACAAGTAATTCAAAATTTAAGGGATATATGTCTCGTATTGAACACGTGAATACTAAATATATTACAGAACAGCTTTGAATTCAAAGTATGAAGCCGGCAAAAAATAAATAAACGATTCAACCCTCGGCGGTAGCGATGTCTCTAGGGCATACCTACACTTATAATTTTTTGCCCGCTGTATAAAATTAAACTGGGTGTTAGATAATTGAACCCTTATTTAATTTTCTTAAATAATTAATTTACCAGCACTAACGTTGATTCGTTTCAACAGACTACTATTACAAAATTACAAAATATAAGGTACTATAAGGTACTACAAATGTGTTTTTTTAAACTCTTTTTACAATTATTATCTTGCTGCCACATTAAATAGAACTATACTATACATATTATCATTGTTTTACAAGTAGAATTTATACGTAATACTCCATATACCAGTTTGTTTAGAGTATACAGAAACAAAACACACTTGGATCGTTACCTAAATGCAGCATCGTATCACCATTCACAACAGTAGAGATCATTAATCCAAACGCTAGTACACAGGAATTATATGTGATGACGAAAGCAGACCGAAAGAACTGAATAACATCAAGGAAGGTCAGGATGGATACAGTGGAATATATATAGTCAAGATCTCGCCGCATCCAAACAAGGGAGGTACCTAAGCCACCGACATAACCGAGTCAAAGATGGGCTAAGGAGAACTTTATCTAAGAAAAATATTGACATGCGATATCAAACAATGACTAAAATACAAGTGCTTCCTTTCAACAAGGATCCAGTCCCTTAACTTTTCAGGAAAGACGTTTACCAGTCAGTTGAAATGTACTTGTGGAAAAAGTGATATTGGACAAACAGGAAGAAGCATTCAGTGCCGGATTAAAGAACATCAGCGACACACCAAACTGGGAGGTACAGACCAATCGGCAGTAGTGGAACATGTTCACATCAATGAGAACCATCGAATCGGTTATGAGATCGTGAGAGTGCTGTACCACAATACAAGATACTATCCAAGAATAACTAGAGTCGCTGGAAATCATGAAGAATAATAACAACTTCAATATGGAAGATGGATACCGCCTTAGCAGCATATGGAGACTGACTTTACTAGGGACTGGTGAAAGTCATGGTCAATCGAGCACGACGAATGAGCAGCGAAACAGAAGTAGAGGGCGACAACAACAGCCTTTGGAAACTTCTGAAGAAGCTGAGAACATGATCAGCGAAACGTCAAGACGACCGCTGCAGAACCCAGGAGAAACTACTTCAGCATTAGACAACAGCCTTGAAAGCCTTCAATTCAACCATTCGACAAATTGTGGAAAATGCTTCTAGTACTTCTGTTTGTGTTGTTTCACAATTAAATAAAGTAGTACTTGTGATACTACGAGGGTACATTCAAGAAACAGGTAGACAGCCCTAAGAAACGACCTAGTCTCCGGCAGAAACAATTGGGACTGTATGTACAGAACGGTGAGAGCTGTCATAGAAACGAAAGAGAGAGAAGAAATATCATAAAACCATAAATTATGCAAGAAGATAGCCAGCTGTCTCACTGAAGAAATACGAAAGCGGTGAAGGTGAGAGCAGTGAAGTGAGAAGGAGGGGTTTTAGTGAATATGGCTCCTAAGAGAGAGAGAGAGAGAGATAGTCTCACACTAGCGGGCCTAGAGAGAAAAGCTAACAGAGGAGTCCGTTGTCCATAAAGGATTTCCCCTCCCAATTAAAAAAAAAGGTACTTGTGATACTGTTTAAAAAAAATACCCGCACCTCGTTCCATATCACTTGGTTTGTCACCAAGAACTAGAAGTTGATAAGGCAGTAGGGTGGCATTTTATCAGTTTATGGCATATATCAGTTTTTATAAATAAAATTTCAATGAAACCTTCCCTGTTTTATGTATTTGTAGAAATATTAAAAAAAAAGGTTTTGTAGTATTTGAACCCTTGCAACATTAAGTTTGAAAAGTACTTAAGAAAAATCTATAAATTGTTTCATAGTTAACAATATGCAATAAAGTAACAATTAATTTACGTGCCACTTTCTCATCACAGTGGCCCGTCTGACTTTTTTTGACGATATTTTTTTATTTCTGATTTCAATGTAATGGACTACTACTACTACTACCTTTCCTTTATACCTACTACTAATCATTTTCTCACGGATGATGTTTATTTAATGTTGGTCAGGTAATAAAAAAATAAAAAACGCCACTTTTCTTTGGCAATCAGTCTAAGTACGCATATTGGGAGTGGATTTTTAAACCAGAAGAGTCAGTAGAATTATATGCCGCGCCAGTATGACTGAAATAAAATTTTAGTGATCGCCGAATATCTACATCGTTGGATTTTTATTGCCAACTTTGGCCGGAGCCGAACGGTTCTAACTAACATACCCATAGACTGCGAAATTCTTTGCAAACTTCGCAAACTCCGATCATAAACTATTTCCAGAACAAAATAGAAAAGCCGAAACTCGAATCGATATCCGACGTCAGTGTGCCGTGATCGGAAATTTTGTGCAGGCTATCTTAGATTAACTTTATAATAAATGACAGTTGTTTACGTTGCTCGTAGGGAAACGGGGTCTAGGTACGAGATACCAATCCGGATAATCAACGCTTTTGTCGGCAAATCGAATTTATTTCCGGTGCGAACATGAGCTCCTCGATACAGTGACATATTTCATAGTCCACGTAATGGTGACATATTTCACGAAAACTGAAAATCAAGCGATTTAGTCGACGCTTGCTTGGATCCGTATTGGCTCACATAGTGGGTCGTCACATCGTAGCATGTCGCCGGTTGCGTAACATCTGCGTAGCGATATAATTGCTATATTCGGGGACCGGACACAGAGTTGTACTCAGCTCAAGTGTAATTGCAAACGACCCCGCAAAATTCTTGTGGGAATTGCCTCTCGCTGAAAATGGCTGAATTTGTAATATTTGGCTTTCAATGACCAACCGATCAAAAGTTTATATAGGCTCAATGTGTTAAAATGAATTTAATAAATGTATTCCCCTTAAAATTCTCTATTCAACCAGGTATGACATGGTGGCATTTGGTTGTGTATTGGCAGTTAAAATAAATTTTATAAAAAAAAGGCGCCATGACAAAATCTTTTGAAGCTTAGTGGTCTATGAAATCGAAAAACAACTAGGTAGTAGGTCACTATGAACATCCAAAAAAAAACGTCATCAAATCTGACTATTAACGAGAGGGATGGAAATTGTGGTTATATGTCTAAACTCAAAGCGAAACTTTGTTGTTGTCAAACTTTTGACAAGTGGCTGTCATAATTGTAAAATACGTGAGTGTCACATAATTAGATAGCCTTGACAATTAAATAAGGTTAGGTTTTAGGATCACGCGGTTTTTTAGGTTAAGTGGTACTGGAATTGAAGGACAAACCCGTTTCAAACGATTTACACTGCTTAAGTGCGTATACGTCTCTTTTTTACTGAGTTATGGGGTTTTAGAATTTAGTTATTGGGTTTTTTGAGGTTGTGGGGCCTAAGGTTATGGAGTTTTGAGATTATATGGTTATGGAATTGATGAAATATATGATTATTGGATTTCGTTTCGGTTTTTATCAAATTATATAATTTTTATTTTGATATATAATAGTTTGAATTTCATGGTTTTAGGCCTGTTTTTTGAGGTTAGGAAAAAGAACCGGATCTGATGGAGCAATTTGGACTTCGGATTCAGTTTTAGCGATCCAAAAACATAGTATACATAGTCAGACCCCTGCAAACGAAATTTTTTTGTGGAGCTGTGTAATCAATCATCTTGAAGAATGAAGATTATATAGATTTGTAAGTAAATAAAACTAGACACCCTGAGGTAGCCTGTTTTGGACTACGACACTAACAGTCAGGATAGAAACAAAAAACTGTATATTACAGGTATTTCTCACGAACAATCTGTACTGTAATACCTAATCCCCATTATTACTAAACTTCTAAAGTTCTTAGCAATGACAAATGCTTACATACTTCTAACGCTGATATTTCATTTTTACCTCATTAAAAATTATATTATTCCCGCGATATCAGGAAACCTATTACATGTTTCACTCGTTCTTATTAATATTTATAACCCTGGGGATAAAGTCATAACTTGATTAATTAGGGAGACTATAAACTTTACCGAGCTATATAAAAATTTTACGTTCCTATAAAACTGTATATATTATTAGCTTAGGTGTTGAATATAAATTTGAAATGTAAAACAGAAGGATGTTTTCTATTCTTCCGTTTTTTATACATACAGACGGCACAGATAATTTTCTATTCATTAATGGGCGATGTTTTGACAGTTTAGGCAATAACGAGTCATCCAAAAAATAGTCATCAAAGTTGGCAGAGCAAAAAGAAGTATTTCTATTGTCTTAAATTTATAACCTTATTTAACTGTCAAGGCTGTTACATCATGTGACAGCCATTGTTTATTTTACAATTGTGACAGTCACTTGTCAAAGTTTGACATAACAAACTTGTTGTTTGACGACAACAAAGTTTCGCTTCCAGCTTCTACGAACGAGATCTCTCTCGTTCATAACCAGATTTGCTAACTTTTTTTCGATATCTCTTTATATTAAAGTTTAAATAAAAAAATATTGTTATAATATCTCCGAAATCAAACGGTTTTCAAGCGAATAAGTCATGAAAATTATTATTATCAGTATTTATAAAAGCAATCAGTGTTTGGAAAAGCAAATAAAAACTGTTCAAATGTATTCGTTTTTTATTTAATATAAACATTATGTAATAATACGAACGTGATGTACAAAAATAATGTTCTTTAAAAGAGATTTGGGAAATTTCATCTCATTTAATCTATCTTAACCAGAGAGATAATACAAGGAATTTGATTTGTATTTTGAAGCATTTTTTGGTAGATGTCTCTAGCGAATTAAATAGTACCTATATTGCTTTGCTTGGAGACTTTATAGAGAGTTCGTTAAAAATTATTACATCAAATACATTTTTACATTAGTCTGATATATATTTGTATAGCTGTAGCATTTTATTGTGCAATAAATATTTTCTGTTAGCAAACATGAAACACACCAATTATAGTTATAGCTTGGCCAATACTTTATGTTGCGCTGAGCCCAATTTCGTTGAGAGCACCAGAGCCAGTAACCGGCTAATAAAACTAAATGTGTGTTTGCAAAGACGTCTCCTTGTAAAATATGTAGTTACTTAATGATATCTGATATCTAAACAGGCCATCCCAAGTCCTATTTTTGGATAGTTCAAGAATTAACTGATCTTGGCTAGAGCAAAAATAATGAAAAGCAGTCCAGTGGAATAAAAAGAGGACACCGATATATGTTAGCTATAAAAGTATAAATCGGAAAGAAAATCTATATACAGTGTTCGCCAAAAAATCTGCATCATATGGTATTTATTTTATTATATGGTACATATTTTTCCGACAGGTATCATATTTACTTTAAGTTAGGTGGTTAAAAAATGATCATAGTTTCGAATATTATGCTCTTAAAAACTAAAGTAAACTCATATAATACCAAACTGTGCCGTGTAGCTGTCAGATGTACTAATTTAAAATTATGGCGAAGGAGCTAGTGATAGATAACAGATGCTCGGTTTAATGTTTTGTTAGTTCAATTGGTATAATTAATTAATTCTCTAATTTATCACCTTCTGATTATGTCAACCTGGTTATCCAAACGCGTGTGATTTTTAAAGTGTAATTTTTATGAAGAAAACATTACTTTGTACTGATATGTACAGTAAGCAACGAAAGTCATCATACACCCACTTTTTGAAGTTTGCTTACATTCTGATAATTTGTGTATTACAGCATTGATTGTTTTTCTTCTAAAAGGATTATAGCTTGTGATATTCTGCGTCTAATAAGCCGAAGTTGAAGGCGGAATGTCGATTGTGTGAAAATATATCGCTAAAAAAGTAAAATTTCAATGTTTTCAAAGAAATGTAAATAACTTCGAAAATAGTAAATCCCTTTCGAAGTTGTTGGACTCGTATTAAAGGGAAATCTTCAGTGTATCTATTTGACTAACTGAGTGATTTTGAAAAATTTTTTCAGGACATGAACAAAATCTAAAGTTGAACCAAAAATATCACGAAAATTCAAAATTCTACCATCCTTAGTATCGTTTTCGTAAAAATCACTGTTCCTGAAATTTTAATAAAACACAGAGAGATCTAGAGGGATATTAATCCCAAATTTTTGTTGGAGTAATGTGTGGCGTACAGGGCTTTTTGAATTTTCGTGATATTTTTGGTTCAACTTTAGATTTTGTTTATGTCTAGGAATTTTTTTTTTAAATGACAGTCAGTCAAATAGATACACTGAAGATTTCCCTTTAATACGAGTCCAACAACTTCGAAAGGGATTTACTGTTTTCGAAGTTATTTATGTTTCTTTGAAAACGTTGAAATTTTATTTTTTTAGCGATATCTTTTCACACAATCGACATACCGCCTTCAACTTCAGCTTATTAGACGCAGAATATTACAAGCTATAATCCTGTCAGAAGCAAAAAAATCAATGCTGTAAGACAAAAATTATTAGAATTTAAGCAAACTTCAAAAAGCGGGTGTGTGTGATGACTTTCGTTGCTTACTGTATATCGAAGGTTCTAATCCCAATACAAGTAATAACAGGTTGTAATAATTATAATTACTTGCTTAGCAAGTTATATTTTTTGGTATAACGTAGTCACTCATAATGTATGCTTATTTTAACTAAAGCCAATTTTTTTTAGTCCGCCTTGAGGTCTCAACTTTGAGTCAATTTCAATAGTTAATCAACTCTTCTATAAAACATTTCAAGCATTGAAAAACTGTGACAAAATCGTCTATCTTTATAAATCAACTTTAGCAAACACTGATAAATTGCATGAAATTGACGGACATGCAAAAAATTGCTGGGCAATTGCTAATTCACAAAATATTTTTGCGTGATTATACTCAGTAAACACTAAAGACTGGTTTACACATCTACTTGTACTGCCGACCCCATTGACGTAAAAAGTAATTAAAACTCAATTAAAAGGTATGACACGTGGCATACCTACAAATACACTATCGCTCAATCACTTAATATTTTTCTTATTCTGATTGAGGCCTGCACTAAAAAAATATGTAAAACCCGACGTCAAAGTACTAAAACTAAATCATGCAGCTTAGCAAATAAAAACCTCGCCAAAGCGTTCCACCCCCTAACAGCGGAGGTCAAAAACCTACTGATTTTTTTTCGTGCCGCTGAAAACTTAACGACCCTTAATAGCCGCCACAAAACGTAAAGCTACGCATGCAATATCGCCCTATCTGCCCCTAGGAGCGTGTCACGTGATTCAAAAGCCGTATCATTAAACATACGATATCTAGTAGGCCGCCGGCGTCTGCACGAACCTGCTGGTTGCCTTGGGGAGTGACAACGGACGATGCGGATCCAACCGTCGCGACGCGGGAACTACTGGATGCGTCGCCGGCGTCTTTGAGTTTATATACGCGCCGTTTTCCGTCCAGTGTGCTTTGAGCAATGCGCGCGCTCGCTGGACCGACCCAATCGCCTCCCAGCCTACTCGATTTTCGGCCCAAAGAATTTCGTAACGCTATTGGGTTACATTATCTAATGTCTTTTTTATCATGTTACCACGATCAAGTAAAATCATGTTAGTAATAGTTAATGATTTCTGAGGCAGATGAAATCGTGCTACGTTATTTTAATAACGTAAAATAACGTTGCGTTTTTAAGAGTAATAGTAGTGACGTTAATAACTTACGGCGCGTTATTAACGTTGCAAATCATGGAGCGTTAATGCGAGTCAGAACGCGCTAAGATCATCGACGTATAGAACTGGACTGGTTATCTGAGCTGCGCGTTGACAACTCTAGTAGAAAGAGAGGGAAAACCTGGGCGAGATATATCTGTCCTTGTTTACTTGCCGGCGGGTATGATATTGTTCAAGATACGGCACTGACGGGTGGAAACGTCTTTAGTCAACGACCAATCATAGAGCGTTAGAGAGAGAAAATATGTCGCCCAGGTTTTCCCTCTCTTTCTACTGGAGTTTGGATGCGCAGTCGTCAATCGTCAGTCCAGTTCTATATGTCGATGGCTAAGACGAATCGTCTTGAGTCGATTCGTCGTTATGCGTTCAGATATGTTATTAGGAGCGTACATTACCGTTTGAAATCACTATAATAACGTATTCTTAATGCACGAATCAGATGTTCTTATTGCTACTTATTTAATGAACTGCAATAATTTGAAATCGACGAATCGAAGCAATAATTCGAAATGTTCCGGTGATTCCAGGGGCGCATTTAAGGGTATATCATGAGCGCGTATCGTATAATGTGTGGAGAGCGAGGTGGAGAGATTATTGTACTTTATTTCGATTTTTTTTCGAGTGTTTATAGAATTTAATTAATTGGCGTAAAGTTAGGCCATAAGGCCAGTCCGTCACTGACATTGACTATAATTGGTATTTGTGTAATACTATAATATACCTATTACACCTATAATTTCCATTAATGTACAAGCCCTTAATATTTGATCAAATTGATTTTGTGTTTCCAAGTTAAACATTCAATAATACAAAAATACACTACTATTTAAAGGCCCTAAGATGTAAAGTTTTTATGACGGACTGACATTATTTTTGGCCGTCTATATTTTCCTAAATTATTAACATGGGATATTGGGACACTCTGTATATAATAATCATGTAAATCATCAGATTATTTAACAGTTACCTACTGTTATTTTAACATAAATACATCTTTTGAACTGATCCTGATACGCCACTGACTGCTATTGCCTTTATTCTTATTGTTCTAGACCATTATAATAGTGTTATACCTATCTAAACCATATTTTTATGTTCAGGAAACCATGAATTTGATTGATATACCTACTTAACCACAAGCCATATACTTTTTATTGCCTGTTATTTAATTACTTTACAACATTTTTATTAAACAAAGTGGGTTTAATGAACCCAAAAAAAAAAGCATTTTTAAATAGATGCAACGGTTTTTGCTCGCATTAAGTACCTAGATGAATAATTGTACGCGGTGCTTACTTTCAACATTGATTATTAAAATAACGGTACAATTTCACGTTTATTTTATACAGCGGAACTATTAAAGGCCGATTATATTCAAGGCTACCGATACTGGGTTATCAGCGTGAATTTGTATTTATGGACTAAGTAAAATATGTAGGTGACAGTTTCGTGCACTCAACTGCAAAAACGTTTAGCTTAAATTTAAAGTAGATTTATTCAGCGGGTAAATTCATTTAAAAAAAATTATTTTAGGGTATTTCCAGTGACTACCCTTGCTGTTGCAACCCTGACTTGTCATTTGTCGCACTTCTGTCGAAGGAAATGCTACTGGCGTCAAATAAATGCCAAAGTTTTTATTTTAAAATATGTGAGTGGTTAATTTAAATAAGAAACGATGTTTCTCAACGAGTACTTAAAAATCATCTACCTGAATAGTTAATGTAACGTGAATAAAAGTCGATTTCTCTCATTAATTCATGAAGTGAAATATTTATTAAGACCATGTCTGGTGTTTTCGGTTACAGCCGTGAGGCTGTACGCGTAAAAGTTAGGGTAAGTTTGTCATTTACTGCTTGTGTTTTATTAACTAATAATGTGTTAATGTCATTTTAGAAATGTGAGGGAAATCAGCCCCCGGAAATGAGAAAGTTCAGCGTAGATCCACAGATCACCTCCTTCGAGGTTTTACAGAGTATCTTGGCTAAAGCGTTCGACTTGAAGGGAGATTTCACAATTTGTTATAGAGTATACGACGTAAACGGCCACGAGACGTATATGCCGCTACTGTCAGACTGGGATTTGGACGTAGCATTTCTAAAGTATGATTTAATATTTTCGCCTTGTTCTGTGCACCGCATGATTTTTTAGGGCGCATAATACGTCGGTTGCCACCAATTCGGAGCCTTGTCTTTGTTTACGAGTAGATTTAAAGCCTTTCGAGGAGTGTTCAGACGACTGGGACCTTAAACAGAATCTTCCAATTATCACCCAAATTAGGACTGCCACCAGCCAAGAGGCGAAACCGTCTCCTAGACTCCATGGAATTTTTAATCAGGTACTTATAATTAGAAACATCTCGTTTTTTTCAGTTTCAAAAATATAAGGTATATTTTTAAAGCAAATTGGTGATATTATTCACTTAGTTGTCTTGGTGTACCTAGTTTAAGGTCATTTAATAAAATATCAAGAGGGCAAATGTATTTTCTCAGTAATGGAAATAGACTCTTTGTTATGGCAGGGTTTCAGTTTTGAGTAATAAGCCATCTTAAGACTTATTATGTTTATTTTCCATGCAAAATATTTGTTTTAGTTTTATACTTAAGTATGTGTAATACATTTTAGATGGGTAGAACGCTGAACATGGTTCAGAGGGCCTTTAATTTCGGCGAGGACGGTAGTAACTCATTGCAACCCCCTAGACCTCCACTATCAGACTCGGAGTTTAGAAGATTCTTAGACCCTGTGGGCCAAATTATCTATGCAAAAGAACTTAGATCTGTCATTTATTTTGGAGGGATAGACCCTAGCCTAAGGTACAAATTAAAAAATGTTGCTTGTGATTAGGGAAAATCACATATACATAACATAAAGGCAATCAATGATTTTCTTGTGTTTTGTTTGTAGGAAAGTTGTGTGGAAGCATTTGTTAAATGTGTATCCGGAAGGTATGACTGGTAGAGAACGAATGGATTACATTAAGAAAAAGGCTTTGGAGTATATCGGTCTAAGGGAGATTTGGAAGGCAGCCATTGCACAAGGGCCTGTAACGGGCGAATTAGCGTATACCACAGGGATGGTTAGAAAAGATGTTTTAAGAACCGACAGGCATCATCCCTTCTACGCTGGCAGTGACGATAATCAGAATATCGCTTCCCTTTTTTAATATACTTACGACGTAAGTAGATTTTAAAATAATCAATTTTGTATAAAGTTACGATTCATGTTAATACATAATTATGTCTATGAGATGCTTGGTTTCATTTTGATAGCTGTAACTACAGTTTGGCTCTTTCTAAGTTGGTAATTATAAAAAATGAGGAAAATTGTTGACGACTAAATAACTCAGGAAGGTGACCTTTGTTTTAGGACATTAGCAATAAAAGAATGCAAGGTTTTCAGTGTTTTTTTTTATGTTCCTTTATCGTAACTGTGATAAACCTGTTTTTATCATAGTTTGCAATTAAGAAACTTTTTTTTAGAGAATAAAAATATCACAAATTATTTTTAGATAGAGGGATTAGAATTGTTATATATTTTGTTAGTTTTACAACAAAAATCCACATCATTGAAAGAATTATTAATTTATTTCTTTTTATATTTCTATTATTGCAATTTTTTTTCCGACTTCTATAAGAGCAACAAACACAAAGTTTTGAAACTATTGAAATATTTTTGTTGTACATTTTGGATATTTAGATTAGGCGTATTATACTTTATATTTCAGGTATGCTTTAAATCACCCCAAAGTCAGCTATTGTCAGGGAATGAGCGACCTCGCGTCTCCGCTGCTGGTTACAATGAGCGACGAGGCTCATGCCTACATTTGCTTTTTGCGCACTCATGCACAGGTTGAGTACCAATTTCATGATCGACGGCATAGCGATGACTCAAAAATTCACCCATTTGGCAGAAGGGCTGATGTATTACGATCCAGAATTTTATAACTACTTAAAATTACATCAGGTACGTAATAATACGCGTTATTGAGGCATTAGATGTGAAATAAAATGCATGTGGAGTTAGCTCAGGAATCTTTGTTCATGTTTTTTAAGGTTAGAAAAATTGAGAAAAAAAAGTTATTTAGCTTAAGTCTGACCATTACGACCTCTAGATCACAACAAATATTGAAGAGTTGTTGCCGTTCAAATCTTCAAAAAAAAATCTTCAAAAATTGTGTTACGTAAGACTTGAACGCCTCCTATCCCTTTTATAATAATTCGGTAATTTTTAAATGCGGCATTTATAGTTGTTCTAATTAAAAAAAGCAAATTTAAATCAGCTAAAGTTACAGTTTAGATAGTTCAGTTACATATCTGTCTCTTCCAGTGCGGTGCGGCGGTTTGGGATTTGGTGCACGCTTCTTTTCACTTATTACGGTTCTGTTGTTTAATGGCTGAAACAATTATTAACTTCAAATGTCCGAAAGCAGGGATAGTATTTTTTATTCTGAAATTATTTTAGGCCGACGACCTATTATTTTGCTACCGCTGGCTCCTGCTGGAGATGAAGAGGGAGTTCGCCTTCGAGGACTCCCTCCGCATGCTGGAAGTCCTCTGGAGCTCCCTCCCTGCGGATCCACCGGAGAAAGAACTGAAACTCTACGATGTCCAGTTCCAGCCCGCGCCCATATCAACGCCCCCCATCAGCCCCCTGGTGAAGACGCCCAGGGAGAACCCCTACACCAAGGTGTGCGCCCTACGCAGGCAGAGCTCTTCCATATCGCTAAGCAGCTACAGCTGCAAGAAGACCACGCAGGTGAAGCGGCAGAACCACAGCCTGGACGAGTCGATAAGTAAGTGCAGGAATTACGTGCTAGACATTAAGTTCAAACACCAAAGCCTCGACGACACAGCTTTAATTCGTAGTAGAAATAGGAGTAGCGACGTAAGCCCCAAGTCCCCGAAACACCACAACTCGATCAGGGACGATTCCTCCTCGAGGAGCTCCGACTTGTTGCCGGTCACCCCGAATTCTCCGAAATCGCCCAAAGCGGAACTCAGGCCCAGATCGGTTTCTCCTCTCGAGCAAAAATCCGACTCCGTGATACTAAACAACAAGATAAACTCCCAGCAGTCGCTGAACAAGAGGAGCGGCAGCCTCTCCTCCAGCATGACCAACCTGATCAGAAATTCCAAGAAGTCCGGCCACTTTAAGGAGCTGAAGGAGAAGATAGCGGCTGCCAAGCTATTTTCCTCCTTGGATCGCTTAGACAGCACGCACTCAATCAAGGAGGAGGAGGAGCGGAAGCCCAAGGGGAAGATGGTGAAGAACCTCAACGAGTTCTTGAACTTTGGCAACGTGAACAAGAGCAAGATGTCCGACGATAAAGAGAAGCCGAAGATACTGCTCACCAAGTCCAGCTTTGATGACTCGGAGAGCTCCAGTGTTCAGACCTCTAGCATCGTGTCGGATAAGATCAGGCATTTGTCGTCGACGTCGAATAGCTGCGACGACACCTTCGACGAGACCAGCCCCGACGATTCCCAGGAGTACTTCCCCATGACGACTTCCGTGACAAGGGAGTTGCGGCTGGAACTGGAAAACTTAGATCGGAAAGTTTTCGGTAACAAGTACGTCGACAGGCTGTCCGATTCTCCCTCTAGCGACGGAAACAGCGAGACGAAGACGGAGAAGGAGAATATCATCAGTAAGATAGAGCTGCAAGAGAACGACATCAAGGAGCTTAAAGAGGCGTACGAGAAGAGAAAGAGCGACGATATATTCCTCTGGGAGAACCCCTTGCACCAGGCCAGCCCGAACACCGCCAACAGGAACGCCAGCAACTTTGCGCATGCGCGTACTCCGGACGAGCAGGCCGAGATCGAATACGACGCGCCGTCGATAGTGAACGAGACGTCGGCTACGAAGACCATCACTCCAATCCGGATCGTGAACCAGACCAGCAAGGAGGACGTCAAGGATGAAACAGAAGAGGACGTGCAGGCGGAAGATATTCCCGAACCACCTCCGGCGCTCCCAAAGTTCACCAGCATCACGATGAACGGCACCGCGCCTTCCATGACGAACTCCTGTGAGGAGGTCACGGAGTCGGCGAAGGGCTCCTCGCTGCTGCCGCCGCCCAACGAGCTCGGCGGCGGCAACCCCTTCCTGATGTTCCTGTGCATAACGGTGCTGATGCAGCACAGGGACCACATCGTGAGCAAGGCGATGGACTACAACGAGATGGCGATGCACTTCGACAAGATGGTGAGGAAGCACAACGTGATCAGGGTGCTGAACCAGGCGAGGCAGATGTACGCGCGATACATCAAGCAGCACAGCATAGCGCAGCAAAAGGCGGAGTCGAGGAACGAGGACTGTTAATGATATATTTTCGGTTATTAATTGTTCCGTACTGTGATATTTTTTTCGGGATTCTTTTTTCTCTCGTTTGGTTCTTGTCGATAGACGAAGCGTGCCTACTTTTACAAAGGTTCTTTTGCCTGCCGAAGAGAGGAGTGAGATGAGAGTTGTGTATATATGTCGAGCTGTTATACTGATTTTGGCCCTAGTACATCACACAGGCTGACAAAATTTGGCTGAACTAAACCAGAAACCAGACTATACTTTCCCGAACGTTTTTGACATGCTCTGTATTTGGTCTCAGAATTTTGCCATCACCTTAAGTTTGCAACATATCCTAAACTAACTGTAGGTTAGGACTATATTTGAGGTTATGTTACACCAGGAAGCAATTTTTTTCTAAAAAACTCGTCATGACATCTGGAAGAACATTTCATTCCATTCAAAATCCCGTTTAAATTGTCTGGATGTCTTTGTTCCTCTCTAAGAAGTCGGCTGCTAAATTTCATTGTTTTGGCGTATTTGTCAATATTCTGAAAATGAGTAGCATCAGTGGAAAACTGAAAAAAGAGAACTGAACTGAAAGACAGTTGAATGGATATTTCCACTGCTATGATAGACAAGATCAAATATTATCTTGGAGTACAGTGTACACACACCGCATCCCGCGGGACCCTCCTGGGGTAATTTTGTTTTAAATTCCGCCATTTCATAGATTTAGGCTGATCCACAGCTTCGTCTTTTCTATCAGGGTGCGATCCCTTAGGCCGCGTCTAAAGAGACTAAAGGCACGCCCATGCCTACTGGTTTTGGTTCGCGCTAGGTATTTGATTTCCCTAGTACCCCCCATATCTGGGGGGGCATTCCCCTATCCACCACCTGGGGACGCGGTCGATGGGAGTCCAGCAACTCCACACGACTCAATAACTTAAGAATACTTCATGTACTGTGGCGTGACTGATTGACTACTTTTTTTTGGTAAGGGTGTCATGAATACATCAAACTAATAAACAGAGTTTGACCATACATGGTTTTAACCTTGACCCGCTCTTATGAATGAATTGCTTCATTCTTGGGTTGCTCCTGGGGCTGAATAGTTTCTGTTGAAGGGATATTTCCACTGCTATGATAGACAAGATCAAATATTATCTTGGAGTACAGTGTGCCTTTTTTTTGTCAGATAATTGGTAACAGATAACTGAGTATTCAAATATATTAAGGTTGTTGAGGATGAAACAAGCTTTTTTTAACCACATATACCTAGGTATATTAAAAAATTGTCACTAATTAAAGCATATGGTTGACATCCGATGAACTGTCATGATTACTTTAAGAGCTGTTCAAGGTTAAAACCACTTATGTTTGAACTCTGCTAATAAATTTCAACAGTCGATTTCTCATAGAGGAATGTTAATATTCGTATGCGGCATAACTTTTCTGTGGTAAGAGGCCAAAATAAGTATACAGCAAACTTTTAAAGTATTTTATACCAGTATTGCTTATCACTTATCCTGGAGTGGGTTATAGTCGACTGTATTTTTTTTTAGTAGCATCAATATGCTGTAATCCACTTCATGTATGTACCGGTCAAATATTATTTATCATGGCACTATCCAGATATCCTGTAAGGTATAATAATGCACAAAGTAGTTATTTTTTGCTGACCTGTCGCAATACGTTTACTCGATTATCTATCCCTAATACACTGTTCCACAAATGGGCTTTTTAGAAAAAGTAGTCGGCTTTAAAAAAAAAATAAAATCAAAAATTTCGATATTAAGTTCAATTAATTTGTAGTCTATAATGTAAGAACGGACCAGAATAAAGCGAAAAAAAATTGGTAGTTAAACAAAAAGTTTCTCTCTTAGTTTGTCGATCAGTGTATATAATTTTGTAACTTTCGAGGGCTCATAATTAATTTTGTAACATGTGTTAGGGTGGTTTATATTATAAGTTTAGTTGGTAAGACCCAATTTAATATGGATTACTCAATTTTTAGTGAGACGAATAAACATTATTTATTTTAAAGCGCTTGGTATGTTTTATCCCATTGAAACCATTTTTATAAGACAAATACACAAAAAAATATTTTTGTTTGAAAGTATTATTTTAATTAAGTAAATAATAACATTAGATGGGAAATGATAATATAATGGTCCAAAATTAAGGTCACTGACAGGGCTCAGTATGTCTTGGTGACCTTGATTAAAATTTACGAACTGCGCCATCTATGGTTGGGAAGCCCAAGTCTTGGGACCATTTTAAAGATTTTACGAAAATTGGTTTTGAGTGCTCAGCAGATAGTCACTATAATTTTCTATCATCAGAAGATTGATGAAGACAGCTATTCGTCTGAAGAGTTGGAGAGTTCATTTTCATATAACCCCAAAAGCATGATAAAAAGAAACAAAATTTTTGTGTCATCAATAACCACTATTCCTTCAAGGCAGTCGACTAAAGGTGTTGGGAATAATTTAATGGAAATTTTATCAAGAATTTAGTAAATCTATTAGTAAAACATAACCTTAACTGTCACTGATAGACAACTTATAAAACAAAAAACAAAAGATAACAGGTGGACACCTTTTATAATCCCCACTCTTTGTTCTTCAAAGATAATAACCAAATATATAAGTGGATTCGATATGTTAACCTAACCACAAAAATTGATAATAAGTCAGCCATCGAAAACATTTCAAGGGATGATATTCATAGTTGATTATTAATTTCTACGATACCATCTTCATGGTATATCCAAAAAAAGTAATCAAATATCGCTATGAACGACAGAGACAGAAATAGCGGTCATGTCAAACTTTTTTGACATAAATAAACTTGTTTGACATAACTTTTTGGTTATGTCAAACTTTTGATTAGCGACTGTCACAATTGTAAAATAAATGACTGTCACATAACGTGACAGCTTTGACAATTAAATGAGGTTATAAATAGAAATACGTCTTTTTTTGCTCAGCCAACTTTGATGATGTTTTTTTGGATGGCTCAATTTTTGATGGAATTTAGGTACGACTTCCTGTCAAGGTTACATTACAAGGTTAAAAAAACAAAAAACCGTTACTATTTTATTAAAAATTCAAGAAAATAAATATAGTGAACACACGGAATCATTAGTCATATCATCTATTAAAAAATATATATGTACAATCCCTTAAATCTATCTAAATATTGCTCTCGGCCGTCGGCCACTGAATACTGTCAAAGTCTTTGGAATTCGCCGTTAGATAATTCTTGACGATGGTCTGTAAGGCGCACCGGGCTTCCTTCTCTTCGTTCAGCTGCGACGTTAACGCCGCTATGTTGTACTCTAGTATGCTCAGTTTCGACTGCATCATAGTTATAGCCTCGGGAATGGCTTTATTTATGTCCGACCTAGCTCCGTCTGTCACGTTGACTGAAAAATTAATGTAACGGAAACGATAAGTGAGCGATTTTATTGTACGGTTGGAAAAAAAAACAATAAACACGAAAAGGTTGTATGTTTTTGTGCTAAGTTATTACACATTGAACACAATTTTATAAGCTGTAAAATCCAGAATCTACACAAGTCCACACAGAAACAAAATTACACTGCATTCACGGTAATTTAGAATATTTGTTATTAAATTTAATATGTAAGTATATTTATATTTTGTTCTCCAACATTCTGGACATATATTAAAAGATTACGGAGCTGTTTGGAAATTAAACTTGGCGATACAACAAAACCAATTGTTAATATGCATGCAACAGATGAAAACGTACTAAAAACGTGCTAATTATAAACAAAAGAAAGAATCCAAATGACAAAAAACTGTCCATGTCCAGACTCTCCCATGTGGGAATTTAATTAATTCAGAATATGTAAAATATAGTAATTTGGAAAAAAAAAATTCAAAATCACGAAGGTTATCACTTGAGTTCGTGCGAGCGCGGAGTGTCACAGGACCGTAGTCAGTTTACGAATGAAAATGTTAATATGTTCACAGAAACTATGTTGCATCATAGTACATTATTAAATATTATTACTTATTACCAAGCGCGAATGTCACAGGGCCGAACACTGTGCATGTCCTGCCCTTGACTCATTGGCCTTCACAGCTCACAGCTGACTTGCATTATGAAAACTGCGCTAGCAATTTTAGTTATTTATGGCACGCTGTAACAGAGAGTCGCCGGTATTGCATCGCGTTGATACGTTTCGTTTTTACGTATTCGCCGTGTGTTTAAATAACTTTATAAATATTAATAATTATTAGTTGAGGGGGAGAAGTGAATAAAGGTACCATGCCAAAAGGTCAAAGAAGTAGATGGGAAGTATTTCAAACGTGGTTTGACAGTGATCCTGGGGGTTTTCTGTGTGAACGCATTATAAATTCTTCTGATAAAACGAAAGTAACAAGACATCTGAAAAGCCATGCCTCGTCCAGCGCCGATTACTCCGTATTGTTCTATGAACTTACAGAAGCCTTTGTTGCAAGCAATATTCCATTAAACAAACTAGAGAACCCCTAGTTATGTACGTTTTTAGAAAAATATATGGACCGAAAAATTCCTCATATCGATCGGGTTTACAACAATGTAGTGACATACATGTCTTCACTATCGTGTATGTAAATATACTAATATTTTCATTCGTTAACTGACTACGGTCCTGTTATACTCCGCGCTCGCACGATATCTAGTTATTACAGACTATGCGCCACTATCCATCGATGATTATTAACTAATAGAGGTTAAAACAAAATGAATTCATACCCTGTCAAATGGGAATTTAATGTCACAGAACTATGTTGCTATGAAATTTACCTCACCTTTTCATGTTTAAAATAAATATTCGTAGATATACAGTGCTATCCAATTGTACAACACTTTACAATTTGACCATATTCTTTAATAAAAAATTAATATAACAAAAAGTAGCAAAAAGGCAAATAATTAATTCACATTTAATCAGTAAATATTGTTTATGTATATTTCAAAGCTATTTACATTATCGCATATCTGACACCTAATGTTTTTACTATCATTGCCAGATTAAATTAATAACATTTTTTTTTGTAAAAATAGCGTGAAAAATCTATTCATTAAAAATATAACTGCTATTATATCTATTTTAAAATCTCCAACTATTAAATAATTTCAAACGATCTCGTCAACAATTATTGCAATCACAGGCAATCTTTCTAGCTTACAGATTAGAACAATAAATATAAAAATAATTGTATACTTCGAAACACAAACTCGTCAATCGGCAGTGATCTAAATAATAAACGTACAATAAATATTCAATATCTATTTTAATCTCAATATTCGCTAGATAATAATAGTCCAATAGAAAAACAAACAGGACAAATATTAATTATCGTATAAAAATATTAAATTGACCTAGTCTTCATTAAGGCACAGAGCACAGTTACAAAGCGAAGCGCACAGTAAAATTTGGGAAACAATTTTTGATTGACTTGTATCGAAACTATGAAGTCGATCAGACACCCACATTGTAGACACCAAATTACTGTGTTATTGGATTAAAATGTTTTAAGTAACACAGCGGAGAGTCTAACGTACGTATACGTCGAAAAATCAACATTAACTATGGCTAAATGAAATACGTTGGACACAAAACAGATTCTATAAATGATTCAACGCTTAGTGTTTGCAACGAACTACTAATAATTTGTTATTTCATTTTTATTCAATTTAAAAGACAAAAAAGACGAAACAATTTAAAAAAATCAGTTCCATAAGTTGAATGAAAAAGATAATAAACTGAGTCAATCTTTAGAAGTGTTTAAGTATGAATTTGTTTTAAATTATTAACCCCTAAATGTCTCCAGATAGATCAAAATGTATGGAATAAGACGGGATCCGAACTTTTACTGTGCGCTTAGGTACAAGGTAGAATTTTCGCTATTCTAAATGCTGCGTTTTGCGCAACTGACGTACGACAAAAGACCCACAGCACCAAGTCGAAGCTCTCGGGGCGTGAGGCCTATAGTTATGCGGCTGCGACGGCTGTGTTATTATAGTAGATGAGGAGCGGATAAGATCCATGTTAGACCTATGCGAACGTGCTAGTTTATCATGCATTTGTACGTTACCGCCAGTTAGTAGTTCCACTCGTTCACCACCCACCAGAGATGAAACAAAGTACAGTTTAGGAGAAGTAGTTGAAAATGTCCGCCAAGATTGGTAAAAAAAATATGTCCATCACAGTTTTTTTTTTTATTGGGAAAAATTTGTTTCTTTAAAACATTGTCTTTTTTTGGAAAAAATATTATACACATTTTATAACATGGATCTGGTGCGAAAAAAATGACTGCATTGTCTTTATAATTTTAATGTTCAATATTAGACAACAAAAGTGCCAAAAAAAATCAAGAGCTAAAAAGTTTTAAAAACTGGTACCATATTTGTGGTTATTACTCTTACCATCCTTGGCTTATTAAAAAAAGGAGGCACCCGTCGACCCTATAGAATAGAAAAGGAGCACAAGCCGGAGACATAACCTCAAACCTACCTGAATTGACGGTGCTTCTCGGCTTCGCAACTGAGCAATAGGCCTCTATGACGTCGAGGATCAGCCCGTCCTCCTTGTAACTCATCGGCTTCCGGCTGTACCGGGAGTATGGACCGTTGGGCGAACTACCGAGGGCTAGACAGGGACGCAGGGGAGGGGTGGGTCTCAAGCAGACAGCGGACCACCCACGGTTGCTGCTGTAGTTACCGTGCGGTGGAAGGGTGGGCGTCAAATGGACGCTGTTCATCCCACCCTGGCGGTTATTTAGCTGGTTTGTCATGCCGCCTGCTACTAGTGGAGACATCTGTGGACAAACATCATTTCTGTGATATGGTTAGGTTCCTTTTTTATTTACCCGAATGACATTCACCAAAAGATAAGATTCTGAGGGACTATACTTTTTTTTTATTTAGTTGTAAAGTTCGGTCAGTTGAAACAAACACTCTCTTGAAAGAATTATATCAAAAAGTTGTAAGTGTATATGCACTGAAGAGACCCAACGAGGGACGAAACCTAAAAATTATATTTTTTTGGAGGAGTATAAATGTATTTCTATTTTAATATCACATCTTTTATAAGACAGGTTGTGCCTTAGTTTCGTATAATTTCATCAAAACACTAATTATTACAATTTACTGTGACTGTCAAATAATTTTTTTACGCATTATAAAAACAGAAATGGCAATGTTTTTTTACACATTATAACACAAATTCACTTCAATTACATTTTCAGGTGCTTCTAAATATCAGGTGGCAGCGGTGAGAGGTAGCAGATGACGTATGTATGATCTTAAAACGTTATGAATACGAATGTGATAATGCGAGAGTTAATAGATGTACAGGCAAGGGCTAAAACACAAACACAATGTTAGAAAATTTAGTCGTCAATCAGCTAACGGATTATCGTTTGTGAAACGTAACAGAAAGAAATAAACAAAACGGCAAATCAAAACAACTGCTCTCAACACATGCCCTTGCCTGTAGTGGGTGACCGTGTGTCCTGATATATCCCCTTAACAACACTGGCAGGAATTTTGGCTTTCAACCACCAATGCGCGTACAAGCCGGACTTATAGATCAGCGGGATTTCTTCCTCAGTTCTTTCCAACTCCTGGTTGTTCGCGTCTTCCAGCAGGCAGCTAGCCGATCGGGATTTCTGTAAGCCGGTATCCCAGTCTTTCGGAGGTGACACCACCTTGGGCTGAATGAACACTTTGGAATGAAGTTTGGGCTGCGAGCCCCACGGCTTGGGCTCGATATCAATACTGGAAGTGACTGAAGTGCGTAGACTATCGTGAGATCCTGTTAATACATTCTCCGGAGAGCAATCTTGACCCGATGTCCTCGGGGTGGAGCCGAAGGGGACGTGCAGGGGCACTGCGACTCGAAGTCCCTAGCCTCGATCTCACTCAACGAGATCATGTTCCGCGTGCTCTCGTCGAAGTGGGCCAGGTTGTTGTATTTCCGGAACAAGTTCGCCATGTCGACGCTGCAGCGCTCCTGCGCCGAACACGAGGGCAGGTCGTTCGAGTTGGCCAAGTCGGGGAGTTCAGGGTGCAGCTCCCCGCCATCCCCGAGTCCGAAGACCGGGGGCTGTGACAGTACTCCATGCAGCACCTGCAGAAGGACTGTCGTGGCGTGGCCATGCGATTCGACATCTGGACGAACTGGGAGCTGATGCAGCGCCTCAGATCGCCGCTCCTCTTGAGATCCTGCGGGTTTATCTGAATACTGCTTCGCCTCCTCGGCTTATCAGAGTTAATACTGTGATGGCGGAATCCTACGTGGCCCAAGTTTAGGCTCAACGTCTGCGGCGACACGTTGACGTCCTCCCTGGCCGCGCCCTGGAACATGGCGGGCGGCTTGATGACGGTCTTCGACGAGTGCTCCGTGACGTCGCTCTCCACAGACTCGGACTTGCTGAACTCGCCGTCGAAGTTGTACAGCAGCTCGGCCACCATCCTGTCGGGCAGGGGCAGCGCGTTCACCGGCAACTCCAGGCTGCTGGAATGCGTCGCTGTGCTACAGCTGGAATCGTTCGGCGAGGGCTCGCTCTCGCGCTTCGCTATCCCGTCGTTGGACCTGCTCTTGCAGATCACGTTGTCATTATTCGACCAGGACGGTATGTATATCGTGGTCAGGCTGCTCTTGTTGAATTTGTTCCCGACCAGCTTCGTCGGGCAGCTCTGGCGCGTGGTCGGCACGTATTGGTCGGGCACGTGCAGCGTGTTTATCTCCATGCTGTCGCTGAGGTTGACCAAGTTCTCGCAGGCCATGTATTGCTTGGGTTCCGGTAATGAAGAGCTGGCGTCGGACTCTTCCGAAAACTGTTTGTTCAGCCGCACGTTGGCGGTGGACACCATGAGAACGCTGGTTTTCTTCGGCTCGTCCGGTGCAACTCGAAGGCTGGCACTACTCGAGGTAGGCTCTCCGTAATCTATAAAGCTCTCGTATATCGTCTGTTCCCTTTCTGACCCCGTCTTCGGGTTATAATACCGTATGTACCCGAAGGGGTTGCTCGAACTGCTCGAGCCACCGTCAGACGACGACGTGTCTACAGCGTCTTGCCTCTTAATATTGCCGTCGCTGTTGTCCGACGTGTCCGATTCCGAATCGCTATCACAGTTTATCACGCTGTCTCGGCAGTGAATGTCCCTGGTCATTATGCTGATTTCGGTCCTATGGTGCCGGATCTTCACCAGGGCCAAGTTCAGTTTGTTCAGGTGTTCGGAATAGAGTAACTTCTTCAGTAAGTTCCTGGTCAACACTTTCGCCTTGATCAGCTTGTGGAAGAGCTTGGTTAGGGCGGCGTACGGAGCCGCGGACGGATAATTTTCCGGGGGGATACGTGGGATTGTATCGGAGATCAACGTTATAACTCAATACTGAGGTGCGGTTACAATAACCTCTTTGGTTTAGGCGCTGGAGCTGTGGGGGTATAAACAATCGGTTAATTTAAATGTTGTTGTGCCCAAGTTGTGAGGTTAGTATGAGCACGCTACCTACTGTCGGGTGTTAGTACTCCAGTTGAGCTTTAGAATATTTTTTTTAGCTGCATAAGTCAGAATATGGTCAAATAACATGGCAAAAGACACAAAATATTGATTATATGTCCCTGACCCAAGGTTAACCTGATCTGGATGTTCAAGCAATGTTAAGAAATTAGTTTACTGGACAATAACCTAATGAAAATATTTTTAGTTTAATAGATTTTAAGAATTGTAGTTATGAACATTTTTTGAGACGAAAAATTTAATCTTTTATATTGCTTTTTATATTTGTTTGCTTTATTTTGCTTTTTATAATGCTTTATATTGCTTTTATTTTGCTTTAGCTTTTACATTGAGACGAAAAATTAAAGTTAAAATTAAATGTTAGCTTTACTTCAACTAAATTCAAAGCAAACGCTATTCTACAGAATAGAAATACAAAATTTTGGATAATTCTGGAATATACTATTAAAGAATTTTAATTTTGATAGTAACAAAAAAATCCCTGACAAAAAAATCCATCAATTTTGGTAGTATTGTACGAGTTTTTTTCCATTACAAACATTTTTAATTTTGTGGAAAAATCTTGGGAACAAATGTACATTTGTTGGATATTTTTTTCCGATAGAAGACCATACAATTTATACCAGATGAAGAAAGTGTAGAGAAATGAATTAATTTTATGAAAAAAATCTATATCGTTACATAGAACTTGAGGCCTGATATTTAAAAAACAATAAAGTATCTTAAAATTCAATTAAAGTTGATTAATTTCAACTCTTAGAATTTAATCTGAAAAAATCACTATTTGATATAAAATTAATTTGTGTTAAAAAAAATGTTTGATATCAAAGTTTTGCCTAGGAAAATAAAAATGAAACACTTTTTTATATAAATTTTGATGGTTTTTAGTTCTCTTATTGCTCATTTTACATTATAAATAATCCCCAACAATTCCTGGCTCTCCATATTTCACAAAGTGAGGGAAACCTCGATTTAATAAACACCACACGTGTTAATGCTGTAGTTAATGCATTAAGTCAAAAAAATTTACAGAAAAGGTACTTACATGTGGAGGTGGCTGCGAACAAACTGCGCCTGTGACGGTGCAACCTTTTGTGATATAGTAGAGGCCGTAGAAGATCTTGGCATCTGCTTCCTCAACAGTTCCACCCAATGGTCGGCCTCCTCTCTACTCTGACACACCGCCACCCTTTTATCGATCATAGGCGCACTTATTTTGAACGCATTTTTGTACTGCTCGTTATCCTCCAATCTATTTACAGTCAGACCGGACAAAATAATTTTCCCTTAAAAAAAAAATTAGCAGGAATAACAACGGCGAAATTTGATTATTATCATTTTTTAATTGACGGCGAGATAATCACAATCGTAAAAACGTATATAAAAAGAACGAGATAAAGCCTTATCTCCTACCTCGTATATGAAGGCGCTCAATCTATGGCTGACGGATAAAATGACCAGCGTGGTGGGGAATAAAACGAAGTATCTATCATGATGCTGGGGGGCCCACGGCTACTGACCCCATGTAGATGATCTCACCGAGGGTCGTAAGGCTGGGCCCCTCCCAGCCTCTCACGGGGCCCGTTAATACTTGCAGTTCTAGTTCTTTTTGCCTCCTCGTGGCAGAACAAGTGGTCTAAAATATGCAAAGTACATAAAAAAAATTGAATAAAACCAAAAAAGTGATGTTAAATAAGTTGGTACCATTTTACTAAAATGGTGCCATGTGGTACCGATAAAATAAAATGGTGCCTCTACAAAATAAATACTCCATAAAAAAAAAAAAGGATTTGGGCCCTAATAATCTTGACATCCAGAAGACTTCAGATGCCTTGAATAACCAACTTGATATTTCACTTACCGCTATATCTTTGTAAATGCTGACCGACCTTTGGGTATCGCCCCTGTCAGGATGGCACTCTTCTACGTGCCTCTCAAGCTCCTGGAGCATGCCCGAATATTTGTCCAACCTCCGAAACGGCTTGCTTAACATAGTTGTTAGAACCAGGGCCCGGGGCTAGCGGCCCCTTTTGATTCCATATATTTTGTGAGCTCTTCCCTATAAAAATTCTTTTCTCATGCCTGCCACAACCACCGCCAAAAAAATAGAGGAAAAAAGTATTTTCTTGGTTTTTACCTGGATTTATCCAAAATGCATACTGCCCTCGGGTGCAAGGAGCAATACGTCTGATGCACATTTTTAATTTTCGGCGCCCAGGTGAGGAATAATTTGCCGACTCGTTGTTCATTTCCTGGTTTGCTGGCTTCCGTCTCTAGTAGTGCTAAGAGCTGTTGGTGCGTTTCTAGCACTTCTGTTATATTCCCAGTTAGCTGTTTGTACTCGTCTTGGGATAATCTGTAATGCAACGTTCGTCAGTAAAACAAGCAAACTAGACATTCAGTTAAATAAAATTTAAACCAATAGTTCCTTCTTTGGACGGACTTTTAAATGTAGTGCATTATTCCTATACAATTTTCTTACATAGAGCTTTTTTCCAGAGGCTGCAAAAAGTTTGTCACTAGCCCTTCTAATTCCGTAACGTGGGCCTTCTCTGAGTCGATTAAGTCATTCAGTACTACGCTTTTATACTGGTTTTGTTGACTCACTGTAGGCTTGGGAACATCTAAAATATAACAATAACATCTCATACATCATTTAAAAATATAGCATAATACATTTTTGGTTTACTGTATTTCACTATGCAACATTTTGTTTATAAATCATTTGAGAAAATGGTTGACTACAAAAAAAATGTTTACCATAGATAAAATAAAAATCGTACTTTAAAATAACATTTCTAATAACATGATTTATTGTATATAAATTAATCTCGTATGCTGCCTACACATCAAAGTAAAGATAAATTGAAATGAAAGGGTATTTTGGAATTCCCTTAATAGAATTAACTTCATCCAATCATACTGTCAATGTAGAAAAATGTACTCAACTCTGATGCAATTAACTTATTTTTAAACCCACATCTAGCTTCTAAAAATGACAAAATATGTTTAAAAAATAAAGCTTTAAAATTCTCAATACAATGGATGCACAACAGGATAAGGCCTACAACCAGATGTACAGTTAATACAATATAACCACCAGATGTTCAGTTAAAACAACTCTTTCTGTGTAAAATAAAATAAAATTAAATTCCAATGTTATATCTTTTGAAATTAAGGAAATGGATTTTGAATTAAGCTGGTTTTTGTATTTATGTACTCACCATTAGATTCCTTTACATAATTACTAGGAAACCAGCCAGTTTTTCCATTCAAAGTGCCTTCCCACCATCCTTCATCCTTTTGTGTTACTGTAATCACATCCCCTTTCTTGAAGCACAACTGGAAGAATTGTTAACAATGTCAAACAGTGGTGTCCTTGTCAAAGGGGTTTTTTTTGTTATTATTTTTTTAACTAAATACGAATTTAAAAAATATCTCAGCACATTTGTTCTTATAAAAATATTAATAATCCACCACATAATTGTTTTTCAGTTTCAGTTTTTACTAAAATATAACTGTTTACGATTATTTTATTAGACACAGCACTTTGAAGTATGTTTGTTATAGCTGTAAGATACTACTACCTTGAACAATTTCTTCTTACAAGACACCCTGCAAGATTTATTTCTTTTGCAACGCATATTCTTTATTTATACTAATTTGTTAAAAATGTTATCTCAACTGAAATGAAATAATGAAGCTACATTTCTTATATTACTTAATTCTCCCCGAAAAGTTATTTGAACGCAAAGGTTAAAGATCAAAACAATATTTATTGCATCATGATATATGCTTTAATATGATAAAAGCATACATGTCATGTGCTTAGAATACTATTGCTAATTTCAATCTAAATAAAGGAAATGTATAAAAAAAATTGTATTAGTATAACAAAAAAAGGGAAATCTTGTATTAGTACAACATAAAAAGTATTTCCAAACAGAAATTCGAGTAATTCTAAAGGCACTAATCGGTTTTATTAAAATTTCATTTCCAGCTCTGTATTTTACCCGAATTTTAATATTAAATGATATCCAGTATATTGGTAATACCTCCAGAAATTCAGAAAAATATTTTTTTTTAAGCATTAATGGCAAGTGTGTATCCGTAATATCACTTTCAGAGATATTTATGTTACCATTTCAACAGTAAAGTGGTTCAGGCAGGCATAAAATTTGCAATAAACTTAGATTTGTTTACAATTTTTATTGCCAACGTTTAATGGATAACAAATAAAAAGTTTAATGATGTCATTACCTGAAAATTTTAGGAGCAACATATGGAAAACCGGGAATGATGTTTTTGATTAAAAAGTAAATAAATACAGTAGTATTATTTCCATGCATAAAGTTATTCCTTTGGGTCAGCATTTGTGGGATAAAAAAACACCTTTGAATTTGCAAAACAACTTGTTAGTGAGGCCTCTACATATACATAATTAGTCAATTTAATTATTCAATTAAATAATCACTTTAAAATCAGAATAGTATAAAAATATAAAAATTCTTCAAAATCAGTACTTATGTAGATATTTTGTGAGAGTTTTCTTTATCTCTTATTCCTTATTGTCATATAATATTGGTTGTTTTTATTATTATATCGCTTAGACATGTTTTTTTGAGTTATCTTACTTTCAAATTTTGTAATACTTCTTTTAAAGAAATCAAAAGTTTAATTTTTCGTTAGATTTATACGTATATGTAATTTTTTACTCAGGTTTAGCTTTTAGGTAGTTATCTTACCACCTGATACATAAATAGATAAGAAAATGATAAATAATCACTTAATGTATTACATAGTAATTATAAAATTCACTATATTCAGTTATCTTAATTACATTTACGAAAACTAAGTTTTAAACTTAATACTAATTCAGTAGGGACATAAGAGTCAATCACAGCCAGATTAACCAATATGTGTGTTACTGAACAATCATTATGTTAATAGTCAAACTTACCTCATCGTTGTTACTTCCTTTAAATGAATAAACTGCCTGAACTACCAGAGGTTCACTGGCCATGATGGTTCCATTAATCGCTAGAAGAAACACAAAAGTGATGATCAAACATTAAATTATGACTTGTGAAGGAAACTTTAAAATTTCAACAAAAGAAACCAAAAAAATCACTGCAGTGTAGAAGTAAAAACGTTCAGCTCGATAATATGACCATGATTTGAAAAGTAATTTTTGAGGACTGTCACATTCTTGGCAAATGTTTAGTTATACTTTGCTTTCGTTTAAATTTGGATCGGAGCCAAAAATATAACGCATTAAGATTTCATGAATTAATATAGCTCAGCCACATCCTGCAAATGATTTCCCTGAATCTGCCTCTGTTGATTCTCAGTAAAACCGTATTTGATTATTGAACAAGTATCTAAGGTGCCAAATGATATATGTAGCTCTCGATAAAACCAAAATGAACCAGTAGTTTATGCTATTCAGAAAATATATAAATCGTCAAATAGTGACTTTTTCTTTCAAACACTTAGAAAAGTGTAGGTATACTAAAATGGTATAATAATTACAATATTTACGTATCAATTACTAAATAAAATATGTATTGTTAGTCAAATCCATAATAAATTTAATTATACTCTACAATAAATAATCATTTCTCATAGCAGTACTTACTAAAGTTGATATAAAACTTAGTTTAAACACAATACAACTTCAGCTAATTTATAAATATGTATGGTACCCATTTACAAAAATAATACAAATGTCAAAAGTAGAAGTAGGTTGAGGTTGAAAAAATTAAATGACAGCTTTAACAGTTTTCTGTGATCGCAGACGATTACAATACAATCTTATACAAATAGCTACGAGATGGCGCAACACACGTTCCTCAAAGATAAGATAAAATATGCATTGAATGAATTGAAGCAAAAATAGTAAAAGCATCGGTTTAGAAACTATCAATCTTTACCGATTTCGGTGATTTCGACCTAAAGTTTTTTTTATTATTCCTCTCTGCGTCTCTTCTCCGTTTTGTCAGAACTGTCAAAAAATATTCTCTGTGCTTCTCTCCATTGTAACCCGATGTGACAGAATTGTCAAAATTGAAGATATTTTTTTTGTTGTATATTGTATGTACATAGATCAGCAAAAAGTGAATTAATCGAAAAGTAAATTAATAATGACGGTCCCGATGGAGAGAATTCAAGTTTTGGATTCAATAGAAAAGGATATAATAACATGTTTGCACAGCGCAGGTAATTTTAAGATGTATTTTACAAAAACTCCTCTTAACATAACCTATCTTTTAGGCCAAGTTTTTGTGGAACTCAGCAAAGAAAAATCCAGCCTAAAACAAGCTGAAAACCATACCCAGATGTTTCTAAAAACCCTGTCTGCAGTAGAAAACAAGTTAACAGATCAGATTAACTACTTGACCCAAGTTTCAACTGGGCAACCCACGAAAGGTTCGGGATACGCCTCTCAGAAAGTGTTGCAGATGGCATGGCATAGGTTAGAGCACGCCAGATCTAGGGTTAACGAATTGGATAGAATCAAATTGAAGCACATTCAGGGCAGAACGGCTCAAAGAAGTATAACTGCCCAACCCAGTGCGGGTCAAATACAAAACGTATCTGGTTCAAATATTCCCCAGGGTCTGCTACATGAAATATGGCCATTATAAATTTAACGTGGTTAGTATTAGTTTTAATTTTAATTTAGTTTGTACTTTTATAAAACAGTAAAAATCAATTTTTATTCTATCAGCATTTTTCATTCTAAAGGTAAATTTTTAGAACATCTATCTTTTGTATTTTGACGAAATTTTTTTTGTGATGTGTAGTATACACTATTAGAAGTAGTTTGCGAGTTGTTAAACTTTGTGCAAATGCCTAACTCGTGTTTTACAGGGTGCCTCCTAACCTCTGTGACAAAATGAAAGCGGTGAATAGTCACAGAAGGGCAAGGGAAATGTTTCGTAAAGAGTACAAATTTTACATATAAATGCGTGAAGTAGATTAGTGCACTAGATAGTGAAGTTGTGACTTAGCAATTCTTGTAACTTGTAACTGCGCAATTCAATTTCTTATACTTTCGCAATTTTTTAGTGAAACACAGGAACGTTTGCACAGCATTTAATGTATGTCATCTTGTTTGTGACATAACATATTATATGTGAGTATTTTTTGTTTGTCGCAAGGTAATAAGTAGATGTTCTAAAAAATGACCCTAAATTTCAGTGTTTTTCCAGATAAAATTGCAGCTGCTAATTATTAGGTGTAAACTACATAAGGTTAAAAAATGTTGGTATATAGAACTTCATAACTATCTGTGTACTAAATAAAGTACATGTATCTGGGCTATTAGGTATCCTTTATTAATTGTATATTGAATAAGAAATGTATGTACTACTTTTAAAGATTTGAGGGATATAATGAGATAAAAAACAAATAGTTTATATAACAATGTATTTAACAAAACTGGCACATTATAGAGATCTTCATTCCCAAAATAAAACGTTTACATACAAAAATTTATATACATTCACAAAAATATATGCATATAATATTTTACAAAGTGGTAAAATTGTTCGATTCATCGTTTCTCTATCTGCAAAAATATATAAATGTCTAGACACTCAATCTCACTTCAGTAACGTATAATAATTGGTATTCTTAAAATTACGACTTTTATAGTGAGTTACATAATTGTACGTTGCAGGTTCAGTCAAATCAAACAGTTGAAAAGGCTAATTACACAGTTTGTTATTGTTTTAAGAAAATATGAATATAAAAAAATATTAAATATTTCGTTATCTATAACGTTAATGTTTTTCTTTTTGTTTCCACAATTCAACTTCTCTACGTATTCTGGTTACGTCGATTGCGTAGGTTCGACAACATCCGCCCACCCACGTTACTCCCAGGTCTAACCATTTGTGAATGTAGGTTTCGACCGGTTCACATTTGTCTCTGTTTATCCACCTACAAATTGGAAAGGAATTATGTGACAATTCATCAGCAAATAATAAAAAAGAAAATAGTTAAACCTAACGCTAAAAGAAATACTAGTGTTAGTTATATGTAAATTGAAATTTAAACACAGTATAGAAAATTGTAGAAGTTACTATGAAATTTGTCACGAAAACAGTGTAAACAAGTAACTATTATGACTATAGATGTGCTGTTACTTTTTTCATGCAGTTAACCATCGTGAGAACTCACCCTAACTCAACGTTATAGTTTTCTCCACTATTAGGGTAAACGATAAGAGGTAGAGGTTTGTTTTTTCTATCTTTGTTTATGCCCGATATGAACGATTCTATTAGCCTTGGCGCTGTACAGTTGATTCCCACTGCGGTTATTTGGTTCGGATTCAAGTCATAGCAATACTTCGCTACTTCCTGGAAGTTTTCCCGAAAGCAATAGATTTTCCGTCTTCCTGTAAAAAAGCAATGCTGCTAGTAAAATGCGTTCATACTAGTATGCTTGTAAAGTTTGTATTATAGTGAGGAGAATAAATATTTTCCAAGAAAAACGGAATATACCTAATTGACATAGTATTAAAATATTCAGTTCTGGTCAACAGTGCCAAAAAATCTATTTCACTCATCTTAGCAATACCACATTTTTATGTCTAACAGTTGACGCTATGTAGATTAACGTCTTAACATTATTTTGTTATGAAATCATAATAAAAATATTAATTTAAAAGAGTTTACTTACGAGAGCTTTATTTACGTGTTGAATATACAGTGTGGAACAGCCAAATGAAATAAATTCAGTAGCTCCATTATTATGCATTTTTTAGAAAATTCTGACACGTCAATTTCTAATTCTAAAATGACATCTTGCGACGTAAAAATGTCATTCCTAAATTCAACCCTCTTCAGGTGACAGCTACAACCCCTAACTTTTCAAATTGGAAGGAGGGCTTGTGATACTTCATTTGAAAGGTCATTTCATTCTCTATTCAAAACTGCTATGGTTTTAAATTTTTTTGCAGAAATTAACAAAAAAAAAACAAGTTTCTCCAGCGTAGGAAATTCGTTACATTAAACTAAAAAACAAATCATTATTAATGCAGCAGATGTTCAAAATGCATGCTTTCAGCATCTTGGCAGCATCCTAGACGTAAATAGAAATGTCTTCTAACGTCTGCGGGGTGATCGACCTAATTACAAGTGTTATTTTTCTTAAGTCAGCTAAATCGTGGGGTTTGATTTTGTAGACCATACTTTTTACATATCCCCATAGGAAAAGTCTAACGGCGTGAGATCAGGTGATCGTGCAGGCCATTCTATAGAGCCACGTCTCCCTATCCAGCGATTTGGAAAGATTGTGTGGATATATTGCCGGACATTGACTTCGTAATGCGCTGGTAATCCTGCTGGAACCATATTGCATTACCTGGAAGTTGTGGGTTTTCCTTCAGCTGGATACAAGTTTGTCATCGTCGGTACAACATTATTTTGGAGCAGCGCTAAATAAGTTTCTTTATTCAAATTGCCGTCAATGAAGAAGGGACCAATGATATTTTCTCCAATTATTCCTGCCCAAACATTAACTGTCTCAGGGTTTTGTGTGTGTAGTTCCCTCATCCAATGAGGATTTTCTCATGGCCGTGAAGTGTAAATGTAGATTCATCCGAAAATAAAAATAATGAAGTATTGTCAGCCATCATGTGCATCATTTGTTCACAAAAGAGAATTCGTCGATCAAAATCTTTTTCCGCGAGCTCATTAGTTGGTACCAGTTTATATGGGTGCTATCTGAATTTCTGTCAATACGCGGAGAATCGAGGAATGGCTAATATTTAATGCTGATGCTGTTTGACGACTCGACGTATGTGGATTTTCTTCAGGCATAAGCATTACATCCAATTTCTTGCCGTACATGTCCACGTTCCCGAAACTGCTTCTCTATTTTTATTTTTTGTTATTATTAACATTTCAGAACCTAAAGCTGGAGAAACTTATCTTTTTTTTTTTTTTTGGTAATTTCTGCAATAAAATTTAAAATCATAGCAGTTTTGAATAGAGACTGAAAAGAGCTTTCAAATGAAGTATCACAAGCCCCTACTTCCAATTTGAAAATTTCGGGGTTGTAGCTGTCACCTGAAGGGGCTTGAATTTAGGGATGACATTTTTACGTCGCAAGATGTCATTTTAGAATTAGAAATTGACGTGTCTCAGAATTTTCTAAAAAAATGCATAATAATGGAGCTACTGAATTTATTTCCTTTGGCTGTTCCACACTGTATATTCAACACGTAAATAAAGCTCTAGTAAGTAAACTCTTTAAATTAATATTTTTATTTAAATTTGATGGGGGGGGGGGGGGGGCGATCCAATGCAGATTAAACAAAAAAGCAAAAAAAAGGTCATTGGAGGCAACGGCAAGCGCACTCCCCCGACTATTTTGGTTTTTACTTGACCATTTGGGGGGGGGGGGCGATCGCCCCATCGCCCCCCTGGATACACCCTTGATACAAACCTAGCAAAAGTTGTGCAATTAATAAGCTAATATAAGCAATTTTATCTAAAAAAACTAAACAAAATATTGTTGCTTCGCAACTAAACATTTACTTTAAGTATACAGGATTTGTGCAAAGTAGAAAAGTACATTTTCTGTGGTCATTGAATGATTTTCGTTATATTTAAAACATTGCTTTGATTTTTTGCGTTAAAGTAAGTGGAAAATGACTATTTAAGTCCTCTTGTTAACATCTAACAAATTCTTACTGAAAACTATATAAGCCAATTCACTATTAAGTTTCGAGTTCTAGCAAGGCATCGCTTCAGAAAGATTTTTATTGACACTCCTTTTCAACACTAAAACAAAATGGACACCCTGTATACGCAGTATTTATTTTTGCATATAAAAACAATCGGGTAATATCTGGATTTTTAAAAATAACTGTACCGGTATATTGGCGCCACAGAAACAATTTTTGAAGGAACATGGATACTTTCCAAAAAATAATTTCTTTAACTCTGGTTAAAGTTCGATTCTTGTATCCAAAATAGTAACGTACAACAAAAGGACATTTCGCGTAAATCATTTGGGTATGTTTCATCCGAGATATATTTAAATTCGAGTAGGTTGTAAAAATGTTAATTTTGTTGGCATCCTTGAGACTCCGACAATGTATTCAATATTAATATAATCTTGGAAATAATTTGTATATGACACTTTAATATTAGTCGTTTAACTTTCTTATATGTATATTAGGTGTTTGTGAACGGGCGAATTTTCTTGTTTAAAAGGAGTGAGTAAAACGTACTCTACATATTTTTTTTGCAAGTAATACACTCATTTATAGACAAACGAGTTTAGAGTTTATACTTACGAAGCAGAATAAGTAAATAATCATAGAGATACGCATATTTTAACTACTAATAGCATCTAAGAGTCTACGTTGTATTATTATTTTACACATTCCCAGAATGATTCGACTTGGCGCATCCACCAAATTTTAGTATACGGTATTCCAATAAAATACGAGTATATACAGTGTAGTGAAAATATATATCTGTATTTTAATAAAAGAGTATGCCTTCAGATAAGAACATTTTCAGCAGATTAGGAGAACAGAAAAAATCAAATAGAATTATTATAATTCTGTTACTGTTAGTATGTGTTGTATTATATGAAACAAAGATAAGTTTTACAGGACTGACTTCCTGCATTTTTTTAAATTAGGTACCTACTGAAAAATAAAATTGTGCAAATCTAAGTTTTTAACGAAAATTATTATACATTAGTTTTGAAGGATGCCCAAGATAGTGGTATCGATTTTTCTGCTAAAGATATTAAAGCTTTTTCCAGTTTAATTTTCGATTTCCTAAAAAATATAGCAGGCTTGCATTGGAGATATTAAGTAAATAGCCGATCCTGTTCAATGTTACAGTTTGTTGTGCTCTACATTTTGACACCAACGTCGTTCAAATTGAATAATAAATAAAAGAAAATACGGAGGCGTTTTTTTTTTGTGAGAGTGAAAGATTTTTGTAAAACAAAATCTGGATTGAGGATATACGTAAATATCAGTTTACTCTTTATCCACAGGCCGTTTTATTTAACAAGAAAACCGAAAACGACCAAAGCCTTTTTTGTGGATTTTTTTATGAGTAAATGTTTCAAGTAGGTATACTGAATGTTTCAACACAGCGGTTTATTTAAAATGGCAGACAAACGTAAGGTTTTCTGAGATTTACCGCTTTATCAAGGTCCATTTGACTTCAGTCCGGCCCTGTCCATACTTACTCTAACGCTGAACGATAACCACGCCTTCGTATCGGGAAACTGTTCTTTCAATAAGTTAACGAGCATCTCTGCCTCCACTTTGCATGGGATCGTCTCCAGCGCTAACAGGTCTACACCTCCCTCGACTAGGGCTTTGATTCTGGGAATGTGCCAGTCTCTCATGGTGTTCACCGACGTGTTCTTTGCATAGGAACCGGTGTATTCCGAGCCGTCGTGCAAAGACGCGCCGTAGGGGACCCACAGAGCCGACTATCAACGGCCTACCTAAAAAAAATATCAACCAATTATATTATATTGTATTATAAAAATATCAACAAAAAAATATTAATCAATTATCGATTTGATACATCTTTCTTTATTATTGTGCTATTTGCAAAATCCTCATTTCGTTTAAAGATACAAATATTGTAAGATTTCAAAGACGAAATGTTGGGATGAAAATAAAAATTCAAATTACAAAATGGAGATCACTTTCAACACCATATTTGCCAACTATTGTTTTGTTGTTTCATTAAAAAAATTAAGTTGGTCTCATTTGTTGGTAAAATAATTTTATATTGATATAAACATAGCAAATAAACTGACGAAACATTTTTTATTCAGAACATTCTTTCATATGCAAGGTTATTAAAAAGTTACCGGCATCATTTGCGACTTTTTTTGCCACGCTGTGTATGCTATACGAGGTGTGGCTATTAAATAACCGAACTACTGTCATAACACTTTTTTATTCGTTACCAATTACAGTAGCAACTTTTTCGCCTTCAATGTACTCCTCTTGGCGATCTCTACCCCGCTCCATACGACTTTTCCATTGTTGAAAGCAGTGCTGGAAGTCCGCTTCTCGTCAGCTGGTTCAGAACCTCCGTCGCTTTTGCTTTAACCGCTTCCACAGTTTCGAATCTTGTCATCACAAGTAATCACCATGTCTAATAAGCCTGGATCAGTGTCAATGTTGTTTAGAATGGCAGCGCAAATGTTCATTCTTGATTCCTTTTGCTCAGGAGTGAGAAGTTTTGGCACCATTTTTGCGCAAACTTTGCGCATATTGAACGATTCATGCAAAATCTGGAAACGATCTGGAGGACGATCTTCGCGGATTATACTATTTTTTTTTCAATGTTTTTGTCCTCGGTCGTTTCACGTTCCTCTTTAAACCGTTTAAACCATTCAAAAACTTGTGTGCGGGATAGACATTCATTCCCGTACAGTTTGTTTAACATTGCATAAGGTTCTGAAAAAAATCCCTAGTTTAACAGGACACTTGAGATTAACCCGTTGCTTCATCTGAACACTTAACATTTTTCGACGCGTCACTGGTGCGTTCACTATTTCAAACGACTGCAACAGTCAAACTGTCCAACCCACTGGCTTGTCCAGCGAGCTCAGGGTAGAGAAAGTATCACCAGACACAGTTCTGTTCAAACTTGTCGCGACACGCTCGCAGCGCGTGCAGCATCAGTTCGATAATATAATAGCCACGTGTACAATTTTGTGTACTGTATGGTAAAAATGGGTATTTTTTTATACAATAATTGTTTACTAATTGCCACGATACAAAGCGCTACATTTTAATTAACTTTCGTTGTGATTATTACATAACACATAACTGAACATTTATCATTTAATTAATTAAATTATCACAGCAAAATACAGTTGCTGTTGTTTTGTCGGCGTAGGTTATTTTCCGCTTTTTCTGTTGATCATTCTCGTCAAGGCAACTGCGATTTATCAAGATGACGTGGAGAGTTTCTTGCTATAAACAACTTTGTGTTACACAAGTTAAAAAAAAAATGTTGAAACTGATTAGGGAAAACTTAATGGCATTATGTGAGTCGGTGTAACTATATATTTTCTATTTTTCTTCTATAATAGAAAGTGTTCTTTTTGGAAATGGAGGTTTATATAGGGTGCCTCACATGCGTGGGTTATTCACAGTTTTTGGAGAACTATACATATACATACATACAGGGTTGGAAAGTCCAAGATTTCAAAGCCGAACATTAAAAGATAGAAAAGAATAAACTCTTCGAGTAAAGGAACTGACAGAGAAATATTATATCCATAGTTGCCAGACTGATATGTCATTTTAAAATTTGTATGAGCGTTATTCTCTGTCTTTCGTGATAGGGTAGCAATAAAATATGTAGGCGGGACGCCCATAAATTATAATGCGCACGTGTGAATTGAATTATTATATCGTTATTGGTCTACGGAAAATGAGCACTTGAGTATTCCTGTGCGTACGCACTACGCAGTATCGAGAAGTTAAATGTAGGTTGGTATTCTAGGCGATTCCATCGTTAGGCCATTTTTATAAACGGTTCCTTAAATGCCAACAAATATTTAACAAATAAAACAAACTGTTTACGGACATGAACATGAAATGAAAGACCACGAAATTTAAATGATTTACGGGCCAGAATTGTACAAGTCCTAAATAATATTTCCACTGAAGTGTTAGAAGTTAGAACGCGTAAGAACTGAGTTTTACGATAGACTAGGCGAAGCACAAAGGGGCAACATTTTTATTTTGTTTTCATTATTTTTTCATTTTTTATAGAACTTCAATTTCATTTTCTTGCAGACCGGTTAATTAAGGAATACAAAAATTTGAAAATAAATACAATTATGTTCGTACACTTCTTTTAAGTGTATGGGATAATTGTAAAAGTCGAATTACGTAAGAATTTCGTTTCATACAGCTAAGTCGATGTACACATCCCATAGCTGTGAAAAAGTACTGAGTTGCATTCAAATTCGGCGATAGGCGTGTGTAGGTAATACCCCACTTCAAATTTATATTACGCGCAGGTCTCATACGTTTCTAATACGTGCACAAGCGTGAAACAATGTGTCATTTAACTGTCTTTGTCTGTCCTTACTGGTGTATTTTAACTTATTCTCTTCTACACATGTATCGCCAATATGTAAAGGTGCAATTTCCTAGGGTGTATGTACATATAGAAAGCTGATGAACAAAGAGGCTAAACAAAATACAGTGTATTCTATTTTATAGCTAAAAAAGAGATTTAAAAGAAAGCAAGTAGACTTTGACAATAATATTTACAGTATTTAACTGAGAACAATGAACAAAGAACGTATAAATAACAAAATAACTATCGACGGACGATCAGACTAATGTATTTTTAAAATGTTACATAATACATCTTCTGTTCTCATGCAACCCTTTATTTTTTTGTTTTAGCACTAATAGTAGATGTTCTACGATTTCTCAACATTTAAAATATCATCGTTTCTCTCATTTTGCCAGCAAATTTCTTACTGTAAGGGTAGAACATCTCGACTACCCTACGGAATAGATTTTTCGAAAACTGAGATTTTCCAAGCTTTTTATATCTGATTAAAAAATGTACTGTTCTTTGTGAGTTTCCTTTTATACTGGATTCGCCGTCCACACCCCAAAAACTAACCCAATGTTGAAATATGAATTCACAAGATTTTGACGGCAATTCAGAGAATGATGCTGTCGGGTAAAAACTCCATCCCGACACACATTAAGACATCCTAAATAACTTCATTTGGTCGCTATCCCATCTTTTCAACCCATTTCCAGACCCCGTAAGCCACCCCTCTGCATTTACACTGGGTGTTGCGTGGTTAGACCTCTGTTAGGCGATTTATTGATTCTAATGCTGCCAAATAAATTGGTGTGGGGTGCCACAATTCGCTTTCACCCTTTGACAACTAAGCACCTTCCAGGCCACACTTACACCGACCCTCCACCCACCCCCTCTGGTTCCATCCCTGTAGGAGGCTGCTGGGATGTCGTGTTGTCTCGAAGTCATGTCATGGTATTACTTGAAGGCTCTCGAAGTTGACGGAACCAATTGAGGACCCTGCTGCAAGAACGATGCAGCTCCATTTTCAACGCGTGAAGTTAGCTGCTTATAATTTCGATAAAAATATTAGGCGTTATTTAACGCAAATTCCACACATCTCAGTGCATGGAGTATACATACTGACATATGCTGAGCTGCGTCGAATTTGCGTTAAATAACGTCTAATACTTTATCGAAATTATAAGCAGCTAACCCCGTCACGCGTTGAAATGGAGGCTGCATCGTTCTTGCAGCAAGCTCCTCAATTGCGGACGGCCGATTGAGCGCCAAAAATTCACCTCCTGAAAATTTGCCGTTCTGAGGGGTTGTAAGCAGGTCTTGACGCGTGGGGTGACTCAGAAAGCCTTCCCGAGGATCCTCAAACCCTTTTCGGCACACCCTAGTCGTCCGTCTCCTTCAAATCCTGATTTGAGTCCCATCACCTTGTTTTTGACACCCACTCAAAATTTTTGAGTGGGTAAAAATTCCTGAAAGTGTTCACTGTGACTTGGGCTCATAAACTCTCGACTGGGCTAGCACCTGCAAGGCAGACCACCCAAACAGCACCTTTTTTCCACTAATTTTACGAGCAAAAACAAGTCTCTAACTCGATTAGAACGTAAATGGCGCTAATCTAAAAAGTGTTACGCTAAATTTGACGAGCAGTTTATTGTAAACAAAAGTATATTGGGCAATCGGAAAGGTCAATTTTTATTAGAGTTAAAGAACATACAAGTGGTATACGTTAAATCGCTTAAATACAGTAGAACACAGAAATATTATGTATCTGATGGATCCAGGAACACATTATGTTCTTTGTGATCCTGGAGTGGGTACTGGAACCTTCTGCGTAGAAACAAAAAACTGGACGTTTTCCACGAAACACCGAACTACTATACTTTTCACGACGCGCGTTTCGCCAACTAAGTTGCCATCTTCAGGAAAAAATTAAAACAGTTTTAATCTTATTAGAAAACGTCCAGTTTTTTTGTTCCTTGTGATATTATGTATGTCGTTTTGTTACTTACGCGTTCCGGGGAACTCTTCCTCGTAACGTTTTACGGCTGTCCGGGCGAGATCAACGGCCTGCTTGATAAGGCCGTAGCTCTGCTCGGCAGTCATGTTGAGGTGCTTCATAAACAGGTCCACGCTAGCCTGGTAAGTGTTGGTCATAATTAGGTCCGCCCCGGCTGGAAACAACGAAGCTGTTACATAAAAAATTATATATCGAAAGGAGATGGTTGTGTTAGACAGTGGCGGTCCTAAGGGGAAGACCTGAGGGACGCATATTCTCCATTGGATTAAAGGAGTCTTAATTTTCTGTTTTCATTGAAATATTTGTTTTGAGGGTCATCTTGGACCCGCTATTTGAAAAAAAATTGTTGAAATGCATAGATGAAAACTGAATACATATGCATACCAGTTTGAAGAAATTCGATAGAAAATCCACAAACAAATTTTAAAATAGATACATTGTAAATTCTTTTCTTGGTTCTAAATATTTTAGGACTTCTCTTTGAGATCCAATTACAAGTAAACTACATTATAATCTCTCATGTCTGTAATCAAATTAAATGTTTATTGAAAGTTTAATGTTTATTGAAACATTTTGTACAGCATCACATCAATGAAAAAAAAGAAGATAAAGTTACCAATAAAGAGTGTAATTATTTGTATGCTTTTCAATTTTTTTATGTAACTGCTAACATCTAGTTAGCAGTTTAAGGTTACGCCAAGAAAATATTGCTGTAAAGTCCATTCAATTCCAGTGTTTCTTTAAAGAAATCAAAACTGGGTCTAATGATCTATCTACAGGTAGGGAATACGTTCACTTTGGGATAGCAAATTAACAGTTTAAAGATTGGGTGTGGAAGGGAATAAGCCACGCCTTGAGCTGCCAGTGACAGGTGCAGTTAATAGTGCAGTTTGAACTGACGAATGAACCAATATGGATAGCTAAACAAAATAATTTAGAGGAGCACCTCGTCTATATGTATAATAAGTCCATACGTTATTATTATTATTATTACTATTATTAAAATACCTACTTTTCCTTTTCATTTTTTAGTTCTTTAGATAGCTGATACTTATTTTTTATAGCTGATACTGTATTTTGACCTTCATATACATATATTACACTTAACGTCCTATCTTTAGGTGAACTTTTGAATATTTTATACTTCAGACCAGACAAAGCTAGGTCAAACCTGATGTGCCCTTGCATATTTCAAATGCAACCAACGGAGGACTGCCACGTGCCAGAAACTATAAAAGCCTTGTTGGTGTGGTTCGATTTAAATATTAGGTACTTCGACAAAGAAGTATGAATCAGATGACCACTGTTTTATATACATGGTGGTACAAAAGTATCAAATAATGGCTTTAAATTTGTTATTTGCAAAGTTAAAAAAAAAGTTCAAAATAAAAGTTATTTTGTTCATTACCATGTATGTTCTAAGTTTTTTAATTTGTTGATATCTTCTTTTGTTTTGTTCCTATGGCAACCAATTTTTTTTAAATGGCACCCATGCTTTTTTTTTCGTTATGAAAAAAGCATATTTTTCAGTCACAAAATTTTGCAATTTTTGAAAAAAAAAAAATAATCGAGAAAAAAAAAATTTATTACGATTCACTCGTCACCTCTAATAAGGGAAAAAGTCATGCAGTTTTAATACAGAAACATTACTTTATTTTGATTTATGGGTACGGAAATAGGAAGAGGACTCAAAGCGAAGTGTGTACCTACTGTATTCAACGGAATTTACCCAGATACTCCTGTATCTCAAGGAACAGTCTGTCAACTAATTAAAAAAATTCGAGAAACTGGTAACGTTAAAGACGTGAAAAGAACTGGCAGACCAAAATCGGCAACAAGTGAGGAAAAAGCGTTAAATGTTCCGTTGACAATTGAAGAAACGCCACAAGTGAACGAGGGAAGTCGCAGACAATTTAGAAATTAGCCATGTTTCTGTGCTTACAATTAAAAAAAAGAAAAAATTCATCCTTATAAGCTTCAATTAATTCATGAATTGAATGAAGATGATTTTGATAGACGGATGGATTTCTGTGAGTACACGACGGAACGATGTAATGCAGATGAGAATTGTGCTTCAAATATTACAATATTTGAAGCAAAATTCTTTCTCAGATGAAGCGACCTTTATGCAAAACGGCACATTAAATCGACATAATTGTCGGTATTGGGCAGAGCGAACCCACACTGGGTGCAAGAAACACACACACAATATCCGCAAAAAGTAAATGTGTGGGCAGGCATTAGGAGGACATATCATAGGCCCATTTTTTCTTGATGAAATCCTTACCGCTAATCGATATCTTCAACTGCTACAAACTCAGGTCATACCTGCGATCACAGCCTTATGCCCGGGTGAAAATGGAGGTATTGACAATAGAATTTTCTTCCAACAAGATGGAGCTCCTCCACATTTTGCAGTACATGTTAGAGAGTACTTAAATCATGTTTTTCGAAACAGGTGGATCGGCAGAAGAGGATCTATTGAGTGGCCTGCCAGATCTCCGGATTTGACGCCCTCAGATTTTTTTCCTGTGGGGTCATGTTAAAAATAGTGTGTTCAAACAAAGACCTCGTAATTTGGAGGACTTAAAGGTACGAATAACTGCTGAAATGCGCAGAATACATGCAGAGGTGTTACACAGAGCTACTACTGTAGAATTTAAATACCGCTTAGGTCATTGCTTGGCCGTCAACGGAGCTCAGTTTGAACATCTGATTTAGTATTGCTGTTTTTTTTTGTAATACTTAGTTTACCTTTGTTACTCTTTAAATTTAATTTGATCTAAATTTTAGTTTTGTGAAATTAATTAATTAATTGTGAGTGGATAGTAATAAATATTTTTTTTTCTCGCTTATTTTTTTTCAAAAATTGCAAAATTTTGTGACTGAATAGAGAAAAATGTGCTTTTTTTCATAACGAAAAAAAAGTATGGGTGCCATTTAAAAAAAATTGGTTGCCATAGGAACAAAACAAAAGAAGATATCAACAAACTAAAAAACTTAAAACATACATGGTTATAAACAAAATAACTTTTATATTGAACTTTTTTTTAACTTTGCAAATAACAAAGTTAAAGCCATTATTTGATACTTTTGTATCACCCGGTATGTAGGTAGGTCATTTTATTTATAGAATTCCATAATTTTTACCTACTGCAGTATAAGCTTCTTAATATATGTACATGTAGCTCTTGAAAATTGCAATTTGTTTGAATTTTGATAGTCGAGATCAAGGGACAATAGGAGTACGTCGAAGGTCACACGTGTCTGAAAACGATATTAAATATCCGACATGGTTTTATTGTGAATCACAAACAAATTATGCATTATGTATTCATCCTGAGAAAATAATACTTCAAAAACATGCATTATTCTATTAGGTCGATGCATAAATTGGTGGTGTTTTTATTAAGTAAAATGCATAAATTAATCAGTAATGTATTCAACGACATTGTTTACTGCTGGTTTTCAACGGTCTCACCACGTTTAAAAAAATATGAAAAGTCTTACATTATCCGATATTATCTTGTTGCAAAATTCCTCTCTCTCTCAAAACGTCTTGTCTCTTGTACTAAAACAATTCAAAAAAATCTGGGAAGTAAAAAGTATTATACTCGTTTATATGCACCCAATATTCAGAGAAAAATATTATGAAAAACCTGAAAAGCTACTGCTTATTATATATAATTGACAGAAAATACCAATTCAGCGTTTGGTTTCACATTCGAAAAGAAATGACAAAACCAATCATTTTTCTCAGTGTACGCTAATTCGTCCCTACCTCTAAGAAAATCGAGGTGAGTATCAATCACAGCCTCCTTATCGGTAGCCAGGAATCTGGCGCTCCACAGTACGTCTCCGTCTATCGGTTGCTGTACGTGGCAACTCAGTTGCGTGGCGAAACCACCGTCCAATACAATAATGTCCTTTTGGCTTGTACCTGGGCTCGTATCGTTCACGCGGCGGTCCTCTACAGAACTGGCGATTCCTGGTGGCGCCATCTCTGTAAAAAAAAAACAATCAACTTCAGGAAAAATAATTCTCCCATTTGGATTCGTAGTTACACGGAGAAAAAAGTTTCTTTACATGTAATACATATTTTAAATTTAAATTAAAATATACTTTTCTTTGTGTAGCTACACAAAGTTTTAAACATATTTGATAGATATATTTTATTTGATAGATATATTTGATAGATAGATTAGTGTTTGACATAATTAAAATTATTACAACATATGGTGAAATAATTTAGTTAAATAGTAGCAACTGTTTCATCAGGACAAAAGAACTTTTATTACTCTTTTTCTCGACATCAAATGCAATTACGCCTCTACAAAGATGCACAATGGAAATAAAAACGGTAGTATAAAAACTGTACAACTCTGTACAGTGGATATGTATTCAAAAATATTTATTTTGGTCGATGTTCCGTTAGCAAATTTCTGTATGCAAAATGGTTTACTAGCTATCTTATTTACATCTTAAAATAAATGCAACGCCCTATAAATAAATTTAGAACACCATTAAATTAATTGTTGGGCGACAAGACCTGCATAGAAGATGCCAACTAGCGTTTAATACAAAGTTCGTTCCTCTCGAGTTAATACCTATTGGTTGAGAGTTCAGATTTTTTTATCCATCTCGTTTAGTAGGATAATGATATTGGTAGTTTATATATTCCATATTTGGAACAGATATATTGTGCTGTCTTCAAGGGAACATTTTCTGGCTTGGTGGATATATATTTCCGCATCTGATGATACATTTTTAATGATGATACATTTTAATGTATCAGTAAAGGTATTGGAATAATTGTAAGTATAATCAAGTATAATTTTATACTGCAGATAAATGCTGGTTCATAATGATTTAGTCCATTGAGCATTAACTTGTAATGTACCATTCATCGTGAGCATTTATTTGTAATATTACATTATACATAAATACTCTCTGTCTTCACTTTACCGGAAATAAGATGATGATTTGTAAACATTTAAATATAAAAATGTATAATTGCAATATAGTAAGTAGGTATTGCAATTATTGTTACGATTTTATATTGCAGGTAAATGCCTATTCACGAGAATTTACTTGTAATGACAGTGAGCATTTATTTGTAACGTTATATTACATGAACATAAATACATTTATGTACATTGAACATTTATTAAATGCTCAATTCTGTTTACACACTATCAGGAATGTAGTATTGTTTTTTTTTTTTAGAAAAATAAAATATATTTTTTAAATGCATTCGTCAGTTTGTGTCATAGACTATACCTACTAAACTTTAAGGTGCGAATTATTTGGTATATTACAAATTTGTCGCATAACTCTCGTAATAAAGTCAAACGGAACTTTTCCGGCTATTACCTCGACGTTCGTCGGAGGTGACAAAATCCCGGGAAAACTTTGCAGTAAGGATTTTGAACTAAAGTTGGCGGGGGTTCATAATGACGTCGCTATTTACGGACGTCGTAAAGAACCGGGTATTGCCTTTTTTATGATCAGAGAGTGTCTGAACGCAAAATTTTTAACATTCCGGAGATTTTTTAGGAATTCCAACGGGATGGATGTTGCGTTACTCGAGTGCCGCATTGATATGGGTAACTGGTTTGTTTTGTAATGTTCAAATTACATATTATAATATGAAAATAGTTAAGGGGTTACCTGCAGTCACGAGCTTACTCTGGACCTCATTTTTGACATTTTTGTTCTCTAAAAGTATGCAGTAGATTAAAACAATAATTAGTACGTTTAAATACTTCATTTTTAAACTTTATTCGCGAATGTTTATGAACATATATAGTAAAAAATGGCGGAGTTATGGCCTGTCGTCGGGAACACGTTTTCGCGGTAGGGATGCGCGATGGTAATCAGAAACAAACAAGCAAAGTTGCGCTTTATTCTACATCGAATCGGCTAGTGATTGAAAGTTGGATATTAATTTACGGTGATTCTACGCAAAATGGCGACCATTTGAAGAAAATAGCTGTTTTTTTGGCTTGAAATTCGACCCTTTTTAACCTTAAAAAAATATTAATCTTGATCAGAAATTAAAAACCTACGTTCAATCACGAGCCAATTTTATCGCCAACAATTCCAAAAAAAATATTAAAATCTGTTGAGAAGTTTGTCTGTAATCCTGTCCACCGATTTGGAAAATGTCGTTTCGAGAAAAACGCCTTTAACCCGTTTCGGCCCAGAATGCCACTGGAAGCATATCGCTCTTCGGTGCCTCAGAACTTTTCCTATTCGCTACAGAAAAATTTTTAGGGGACATATTTTGAAAGATAAAGACTTGCCCTTTCCGATGGTGTCAATTAAATTTGTCTAAAAAATTGTTAAATAGGCGAAAAACAGTATTTTTACAAAAAAAACACGATTTTTTCGACAAAAATTTTTTTTAAATCAATTTTTCAAGGGATTTTGGGTCTGCCATAGACCTGGAACCTCAGTAACCTGTGGAATAAATATCTACACTTAAAGGATGCATTGTTTAAATATCGATTTTTCTCACCTGTGCATCCAAAATGGCACCTCAACTGCAAAATTTTTGCAAAAAAACTTCAAAGTCTGTTTATACGAAAATGACGCACTTTTTTTAAAAAATTGCCAAGAATAAAAAGTTCTTAAATTCACTTAAAGAATACGCTGGAATTGAGCGTTTTTTTTTTAATTTTGCACTTGTCAACTTTTGCAAAATTCAAAAAAATCGTTCAAAAAAATCTAAAAAAAGCATATTCCAGCATATTCTTCGAGTGATTTTAAGAACTTTTTTATTCTTGATAATTTTTCGTAAAAGTGCAATGTTTTCGAGAAAATATTTAAAATTTATTTAAATATTTAAATATTTATAAGTTACAACTACTAGTTTTTTAATACATGAAAATAGAACCAATACTTTACCTTCATTAGCGTGTTTTTCTTTCGTTTTATATCATTTGAAGATAAACAATAGATTTACTGTGAAATGTATTGCCCCTCTCATAAAAACATGTGTGTATGAAAACGAAACTTAAACATCAATTTTCTTTAAAAACTACGGCCCTGTATTTCTAAGATTTTATTACAATAAATATAAAGTTCATGGTTGGCAAATGATAGATGTGCGAATATATCGAACTTTTTCCATAATACGATATTAATTTGATCTTTAACGCTGTTTTTCTCGAAAACATTGCACTTTTACAAAAAATTATCAAGAATAAAAAGTTCTTAAAATCGCTCAAAGAATATTCGCTCAAATCGAACGGTTTTTTGAATTTTTGCAAAAATTGTCGTGCAAAATTAAAAAAAATCGCTCAAAAAATTCCAGCATATTCTTTAAGTGAGTTTAAGAACTTTTTATTCTTGGCAATTTTTTAAAAAAGTGCGTCATTTTCGTATAAACAGGCTTTGGAGTTTTTTGCAAAAATTTTGCAGTTGAGGTGCCATTTTGGATGCACAGGGGAGAAAAATCGATATTTAAACAATGCATCCTTTAAGTTTAGACATTTATTCCACAGGTTACTGAGGTTCCAGGTCCATGGCAGACCCAAAATCCCTTGAAAAATTGATTTAAAAAAAAATTGTCGAAAAAATCGTGTTTTTTTGTAAAAATACTGTTTTTTTGCCTATTTAACAATTTTTTAGACAAATTTAATTGACACCATCGGAAAGGGCAAGTCTTTATCTTTCAAAATATGTTCCCTAAAAATTTTTCTGTAGCGAATAGGAAAAGTTCTGAGGCACCGAAGAGCGATATGCTTCGAGTGGCATTCTGGGCCGAAACGGGTTAAAGTTATTCTTTAAAAATTCTTTAAAGTTCTTCTTCTTTAAATATTTTTTAAAATGATTTCAGATGGCGCCACGATGATCATAATACGTTTTTGACCTTTTAAACAGGTCAGCAGGCTAGCACGAATAATAAGAGACAGAGCACCTGGTGAGCTGGCAGCGAGCGCCGCGCGCCGGGGTGCAACGTTCGCTTTGGCGATCGAGAAAAATAGGTTCCTATTCTCGTACCGACTATAAACTTTGGAATTGAATAGTCCAAAGACCATACTTTCGCACTGTGACATTTTCCAAAAATCGACTTTTTCAAATTTCATGACTGCAGGCAACCCCATAAATAAAAATATGTTTAATTGTAACATAAATAGCAAAGTAAGAAAAATTATGGGTTGAAAGTGTAAAGTGCCATATATCTCTCTCTTCATCTATATTTTTAACAATCCTCTCCAATTTGACGTAATGATGGACAGAAGTGAAAAAAGTCTATGTGAGTTCAAGAATTAACACTCTCAAATCTCGGTTGATAACTTCTTGAGCCAAAACGGGCTCCTACTAATTTAAACTTAACATGTAAAAAATGGCTCTGGAAATGGCGATTCCCTCGGGCGGCAGTTTTAATATCATTTGTGCCGCGAAGAGTCACATATTGTTCTTACACTCTACTATTTATGATCAGCTGTACGCGAGGACGACGATAACATCAGCATACATAAAGAAAACTGGCTAAATGAAAACGTCATATCTTAGCGGCTGTAAGCGAAGCGGAGCCTCTCGTACGAATTGTGGCTCGACACGCTTTCCGCGCTGTCCCCACACATAGCCCTTGATTAAATTTATAATTTATGGAAACTGCAAAAACACCCCCTGGTCGGCTAGCGACTTTATGAATGGTGCATTAGAAGGCCGTGCACTGAGCGAATCCTGCCCTAAGCCGGACTAATGACGGTAAGTGCAGAAGATGGCTCGTCTTGGAGTCTCTCGTAAGTCGACGTCGCATGTAGCAGTGCTGTCAAGCGTGAAAACATGTTCTGGAAAGACTGAGAGAGGCAAGGAATTGGAGAACAGGATACTAGTAAACACTAAGGAGTATAAAAGTGATGTACTATTACTATTATTAAATTTAATAAAGCACTATTTCAAATGAACTGCAAATAACATCCTGGGTAATTCTTTTACAAACCGAACACCTTTTTGACCGACACATCCCCGATTTGGCTGAAACTTTTTTCACGGATTCTATATCGAAAAATAAGAGATACGTGTCCGAGGATTTTTTTGTTTTTAATATATTTTCGATAATACAAGTAATCGAAAATGTGATAATAGCGAGTTTTTTGGAGACTCATTTTAAAACATTTATAACTCCGGTTCTATTTGAGCTACAAACTTCTTTTTTTTTTATTTTAAAGCTAGAGGACAGAATTTTGACAAAAAATATTTTAAATAAAAATTATTAACAAATTCATATTGTTCTTAACAATTTAATTGTTTAAATCAATTTTTAACAACGGCTCCCACCTCGTAGCAAGTTTTTTTATATGTTTATCATATTCTCCGTCAAATTTTACATAAAAAACATGTTTTAAAAATATGGTACCTTTATAATTATTTTTTAATAATAATTATTTATTAATATTATTGTTAAAACATTAATTTATATAGCGCTACACGTGAAAAAAAAACGGTTTTTCGTTAATAAAAAAAAAACTATAGCTCGGATGAACAAAAGTTAAATATAAAAGTTGTAGATAATGAAAAGATCTACAATTTTATCTTAACTGTTTTTCGTCATAACCTCAAACTTTTCAAATAAATTGACAAAATGTTTAAAATGTATTTGCCTTTTTTTAAATTTATTTGCTTTATGTCGTTTCTTTTTTTAATATAAGTAATTATTATGTTTTTCTTAACAAATAGTATTTATTAGCAAACAATCCCATGAAAAAAGCATAAATTAATAAATGATAGAACATTATTTTATCAGATAAAAAAAATTTTGGTTTCATTACTTAATTATTAGTAAATATTTACCAACAAACCAGAAAATTGAAAAAAAAATTTTAAAGGCTTCCAAAACTTGAAAAAAAATTTGATTTTCACTACCGTCGGCATTAGCATTACCCAAAGCGTACCACCTGGTTGCACGATCGGATTTACGCTTCTTACGCACACGTCTGTGTCTGTAAGAAGCGTAAACCAAAATCGATCAGAGATTTGTCTCCTAAGCAAGTATGAATCAGGGTCGAAACGCGATTTGCGTCACCAACTTTAATTTACATTAAATTAAAAATTGATAGCCAAAAACATCAGACAAACAGACCCAAACACACAGACACACACACACACACACACACACACACACACACACACACACACACACACACACACACACACACATATGTACATGTGTGTAAGAAGAGTAAATCCGATCGTGCAACCTCCATGTGGTACGCTTTGGGTAATGCTAATGCCGACGGTAGTGAAAATCAAAATTTTCTCAAGTTTTGGAAGCCTTTTTTTTTTCAATTTTCGAAAACAAAAATTTTGTATTTCTTTTTTGTAAATTTCAACGGTATTTGCGGAAAAAATTGTGGGTAAGCAAGAACATTTTTTTTTCACTTTGATTAGGCCATGATTAGGACATGTTTAAGCTCAAAAAACGTGACCCTTTAATTTTTTCAAAAAATTTGACCGTTTGCAACAAGAAAACGGTTCGTTAGATCGTAATGTAACTTTACATGGTTTTTGGGGGTATATTCAACTGTAAAAGGCACACGCAACATTAGTCATTTCATGAAGATTTGAATTTCAGCCGTTGATGTTCTGAAAACCATCAATTACCCGTTTTTTCCTGATTTTTCAAATTCATGTCAAGGATAAAACAATTTTTCTCCTCAAGAATCGCAGCATAACCTTGTAGGATGTTTATTCCAGTTTTCAGAACTGCCCTTAGATTTTCTGTGCTACTGTTGGTTGCTGAGATATCGTCGATCGAAACAAAAGGGTCCTTTTTGATTTAAAGTTCGATATCTCAGCAACAAATGGTCGTATCGAGATTAAAAAAAAAAGCAAATTGAAGCTGAATAAACAAGCTATCCGGTCCATACCATGGCTAAATTAGAAAAAAAAATTTCAAGCTCATGGACTTGAAAAAAAAAAGCAAAAAAAATTCGCAAAATTTTTTTCTCACACTACTTCCTAAAATTGCGCGAAACATGTAGCTCTTAAAATTTGTTTGCCGAAATATCTCAAAACTAGAAACTTGAAGGTGCAAAATGCTTTTTTTTAGACCTCGATAAGACCATTTTTTACTGAGATACAGCATTCTGAAAAATCACTAAAAATTCGGAAATTTTTTTTGACCCTTTAATTCTTTCCATTAGTGTAAAATCAAAAATAACAAACTTACAACAGTTTAAAATCAATAAAAAAAATCAAAGAAAAAAACAGGAGTATCATAAAAAATCTTGTTAGCTCTATGAATTTCCATCAAACAAGCAGTTCAGATTTTCAAAAATGCCATATTTATATCTTGTGTAATTAATTGTGAGATACGTTAGGAAAACATCGAAAAAAAAATACCCTGTACTGGAAATCCATATTTCAATGGTTTCCACATGATTTCGTTGGAATATTTGCTTCGTCTAATAGGAGAAACGGCGTTCGGAGCAATATCCTCCCCGTCAAAAACCGTAACCTACTTCCTCGCCTACAGTCGGACGTGTAATCAAGCGCTAATTTAATTATATACCGCCCCATACGGTCCAATAATTAAACGGCCAGGGTAACAGGCTAAAATGCCTCTCAAGACGGATGGCGTAATACCGGCGTAATACCTAGTCTAGACTCGTTTCCCTCCTGAAATTATGACACTTTAAGATCCCCCACTTAAAAATGTATTAGAGCCTCACATTTATTTAAAAATTTCATTTTGCGCGTAAACTCGTCTATTTACCCCTTTAGCTTGAAATATAACAAAATGTGCATCTCCTGTGAAGAGGACAGCTGCAATTTTATATTTAGTTTTTTGGTGCTATGTTTAATGGGGGATTCTAGTATAGAACGTAAAAGAAGTGCATTTTTTTGCATTTTTTTTCGCCTACTTATGATAAATACCTCGCCTCAGTGGCGGTTGGTGATATTTCAGTTAGCCATATCTTGAAAACGACGCATGGGACCCACTTCACTTTTTGGTGATGACTATACACCTCTTACAGAAAGGATTTCTAGTGAAAAAACCGTCAACAAAGTTTGCGAAAAATTTTTCAAAAAAAACTGGAGCACTTCCTGGGGTCTCAGTAACGCTCTGTGGAATATTTGCAGTAAATTTTTTTTCATAATCTAGAAACAAATATAAGGAGAGGTTTTTCGATTTGTTACAAAATTTTTTTTTGCATTTTAATTTTGGGAAACAAAATGTTCCTATAAAATTAAAATTAAAATTAAAATGGCCATTACAAAAAAAATATTTTGTAATAAATCGAAAAACCTCTTGAATCGAAAAAAAATCGAAAAATTTACTGCAAATATTCCACAGAGCGTTACTGAGATCCCAGGTAGGGCTCCAGGTTTTTTTGAAATTTTTTTCGCAAACTTTGTTGACGGTTTTTTCACTATACATTCTTTCTGTAAGATGTAAAAGTGAAGTGGGTCCCATGCGTCGTTTTCAAAATATGGCTAACTGAAATATCACCAACCGCCACTGCCTCGCCTTAAAATATATTCCCAACTCAAATTAATTCGAATTATAAAAGTAAAGTTGTTAAGTTGGTAAGATGTATGTAAGTAGAAGTAAGATAAGTGGATTAGAAAACGGACACAATATGTTTACTCACTTATTCAGTTCATATAAGAGTTAAGTGAAGGTTTTTTAACCCTGTAACCAAACACACAGCTTGTAAATCAAATTCATGCTTGTGTTGCAAAATTTTGTGAATATGGATCAGTAAGTCATAATCTAGGGAGTGGAGCGCTGAGGACACAATTTTGAACATTTGATCGAATATTAAATATATTTTACACATTATTGTCACGATCAGATCAAACAACGGTACTGTGCAACTGCTGACACCTCATTAGAAATTGGATGTTGGAAATGTGTAGCTATATGCTAAGAAAAACCGAATCCTGAACGTCTTTATACTTTTTCTGTAAAACAAAATAACAAAGACGGTCAATTTTGAGTGTTTTTTTTGCTGACGATTATAAATAAGCAAAAAAAAATCGAAAAGATCTAAATGCATGGCAAACAAACACGATGAATACCTTCTTAGCAGTTTACTAATTATTTTGATGTCGCCTGCTAATTTTAAGCAACCGTTAATTTAAAATATAAATATTATAACATTTGTGTTTTGAGTACCTAGGTATCTAACGATATTATCGGAAGACAGTTTTTTTTTAATGAACATTTTGTTTGTCATTCGACGGTTGAATTTATAATCAGAGGAAAATTATAAAAGCCTATCAAAACACGCCTATTTTTTGACCAGCGATTTTGTACTCACACAAAAAACCTTGCTTTAATAACAGACGCTTGAGCAACAACAAAATATACATAAAATATTCGAAAATAGACATTTAAACATATGTTTAAGAGAGGACAGAAACGGAACGTTTATTTTCCTTGTACATTGGTGTTAAAATTTAGCGATGTTGTTTTTTTTTTATATATTTTTCAGTAGCTTATGTTGTACACTACACTTATTAAAATTTCTATTTATTGCAGTTTATGAAGGACAATTACTAAGTTGAGTAACTGCTATTCTAAAAACTATTCAAAATAAACAATAAACATATACATAGATTAAAAATTTACCTTATTAATTTTGAAAATAGATTTTTTTCAGTCGTGCCTTCAAATTAAGAATAATTTAAAATACAGTCGAAAAACATACCTAATGGTGAAGTTATTTCTTCCGGGTTTTGCCGCGGTCGTAAATTGACTTGACGTTTCGCTGATCATGCTGTCAACTTCTTCAGAAGGTTTCTAAAGACTGTCTTTAGAAACCTTCATGATCAGCGAAACGTCAAGTCAATTTACGACCGCGGCAAAACCCGGAAGAAATAACATCACCATTGGACAACAGCCGTGAAAACCTGCATTCTATTAACATACCTAATACCCATTTATCGCTTGTTTTTATTAATTATTTATTAATTCCTAATATTTTCTTATTTGAAACGTTTTTGTGTTTAGAATTTCGCTGTATAGCATTTTCTTTAAATTTAAGGCAAGGCCGTATAAACGCTACTTTCAAAATTGATAGCAATACATTTTTTTTTTTGAGTTTTTTGATAAATATTAAAATGTTGTGTTGAATAATTCTATACGTTGTTAAAAAAATATAACTCAACTTCATGCGTTAAAATGTTCAGCTTTTAATACTCAATTTAGTTACCAAAAGGCAATCCTAACAATAATAAATAAAGATATACCATATAAGCATTCCGTTATTTAGCCAGTCGTTTCACTTTCTGTGTAAGCCACTGCTAAATGCTTTTATCAAAAATTACGAGTGTTCGCCCTTGCCAATAATAATAATTAATAATTGTAAATGTTATCAGACGTTATCACTTTAAAAATACCTTATCGGTCATTTTTAATAACAAAAACATACGAGATATGTAATTACTTCTCCAATCCTGACAGAAGTTAAGTATAGACAGACAAACTCTATAGGACTAGCTAATAATGAATTGTAATAGCAATAATATATAATTTGTTTATTTTAGCTTAATTATTTCGTCTGTGTTTGTCCAAGCATTAGAAGATATATCTTCTTACAAAATACTAATTTACTCGCAACATTCGGTATAATAAAGCAAAGAATAAGTTTTTATTATTTTTAGTATATTTTTTTTAGTATTTTTTTTTAGTATTTCATTATTTTAGTATTTTTTTAGTATTTTATTTGTATTATTTTTTTAGTATTTTATGGACTTCCATAAACCAGCCTCTACTGAATGTTAGTATTAGCCAGATTTACGATGGAACTACATATTGGGCATTTCACGCCAACTAAGTGAGGTCAAAAAAAAATTCTGTTTGAAACATATCACAATCGATAGTACTTGCTAAAAAACTAACTTCCCTAAAATTTTAGATTTTTTGAGCCACAAGGAGAGGGATGGTGAGGGTGAGAAAATACAAATTTTCGTTTCGACTCTAAAATTTCAATTTTTCTCAATGGTTGTCGATGTGTTTTTTTTCGTAGAATACGATAAAAATATTTTCAAAATTATTGGGGGTAGTTTTCACCCTTATTTTGAGGATTGAAAGTTTCGAAATTTCGAAAAGTATGACACGATTTTTAAATTTTTTTTTTATTTCTTTCTTTTTTTTTGTACTATCGATTAATTTTTAATTCATAATGGGCGTAGACCAGGAACTGGCCCAAAAGTGAAAAAACGTGGTTTTAGTGTATTTTCTCATCCTGTGAGATAGTAAATGACAAGTGAATAATATATTCCAAGGTTTTGGGGTCGCTGATTACGAATCTAACGTCATATTTTCAAAAAAACAAAATGGTGGATCTAGTATGGTAGTCAACTTTTAAAAAATGGCTAAATTTTGATATTTAAAAAATACCATCATATTCTACGGGAAATTTTCTACGTTAGATTAAATCAGCGACCCAAAAACCTTGGAATATATTATTCACTTGCCATTTACTATCTCACAGAATGAGAAAATACGCTAAAACCACGTTTTTTCACCTTTGGGCCGTTTTTTGGGCCAGTTCCTGGTCGACGCCCATTATGAATTATAAATTAACCGAAAGTATAAAGAAAAGAAATAAGAAGAATTGAAAAAAAAAACGTGTCATACTTTTCGAAATTTCGAGTTTAAACCTTCAATCATCAAAATAAGGGTGAAAACTACCCCCAATAAATTTGAAAATATTTGTATCGTATTCTACGCAAAAAAAAAACACATCGAAAACCAGTGCAACCTTCTTTTTTAATTTTTTTTAATTTTCTGTTGAGAAAGAGTCGAAATCTTAAGAGTCGAAACGAAAATTTATATTTTCTCACCCTCACCATCCCTCTCCTTGTGGCTCAAAAAATCTAAAATTTTAGGGAAGATAGTTTTTTAGCAAGTACTATCGATTGTGATCTGTTTCAAACAGAAATTTTTTTGCCCTCACCTAGTTGGCGTGAAATGCCCCATATGTAGGTAAAAATTCTTTACGTATTTAAAAATAATATTTCATAATTTGGGAAATTGATTATGTCTGTGCAAACAGTTTTTTTCTTTAAAACATTTATAGGCCACTCACTCGTAATGTACTCTGTAAAGAAACTAATTTTAGTAAAAATGAAGAAGCAGTTCTAAATAAAAATATTATGAGCAAATAAATTATTTCCAACGTTATGCTTTGTGATCCAAACGCCTTAAAAACAAATATATTTATGAACATCCAAGGAACACTTTTGTTAGTCAGCTTTGCCAATTTTAAAAAGTTGCGATTAAAAGTTGAAACGCCGAGAATGTCGTAAACGCCAAGAATTTTAAGAACCTCTATAGTACCCTGTTCGATGTTGAAAGTTTTTAAGAGATGGAACTGAGGCAGCTATGGCGGGGCATGAGATTTTCAATTTGCTGCTCTTGACGAAAAGAGACCTGAAAAAAACCTAATAAAAGCGTTTTTAGTCGAATGGTGACCCCTTACAGGTATTTCTCGGCAGAAGGTTCGTCCAATAATGATTTAGTATGTATTAATGGACGTCAATGACTCCCTCTCGAAATGCATTTATAAGAAATGTTTGTTTCAAATTGTTTTATTCAACGATTTAAAAGCCACTTGATCAGTGGCGGCTGGTCATAAAGGGCACAGAGGCACGTGCCCAGCCCAAATTTCAATAGAAAATATTTCTTTTGTGTTGATTTACTATAAATTACTGTTACAATAATATCAATTAATTGTACACGACAAACTATTCATATTCTAATTATTATTCCTTTTATACCACAAATAATGATTTTTATCACACATATATGACAGACATCGATCGAGCACCGAGCCACCGTAGTCTGAATTCGCATCGAGCCACCGTAGTCGCATTTCGCGCGCGTGCCGAGGGCACACAGTATCCCAGCCCTCGTTTTTAATCGGGCTTTTTTGGTGACTAGTAATATTTGCAGACCATTGCAGCAGACAGACGTCGTTAAATCGTTCGAAAATCAGCTGAACGGGTCACACCTGTTGAGTGACCTTTTTTAGTGATTGTTTATTTTCTTCGCTGAGAAGTGTGTTTTTTTACTGTTTTTGATTGTGAAACGTTTCAAAATGAATTCGGTGGACTTTTTATTGACTAATAAAGATATTACATACGAGATCCGAACGGAAATTAAACGGTTAGGAAAGCCGATACCCGATTTGATTATTTCCAAAACAGACGTAGGAAAATCGCGAAATTATTCACGAAATTTTAATAGTAGTGTCTACGACAGATTTAAGTGGTTATGTGAGTGTCCTAAAAGAAACAAACTGTTGGTTTTATTTGTTTAGTGATGGGTGGCAACCAAAGTGCATGGACTCAAGAAGGGGTGAGTGATTAAAAAAATTTAAATGAACGAGCTAAGAAACATGCTAGCTACAATGAAAAACATTTACATAACATCTTAGATTTTAGTGTGTTGGGAAAGGTAGACATAAGGCAACAGCTTGATAGTGCTTATCGTGAAAATATAAGACGTCACAATGAAAATGTGGATAAAAACAGACATATTTTAAACGAAATAATTAATTGTATTAAATTTTGTGAAACAAATCCGGGACTTTACTGAAAAGGCGATTAACATTTTTGTGAACAATAAGGACAGGCGAGCTGATTTCCTCTACAAATAACGGTATTATACCTATATCAAATTTTTTTCACATGTTGCCACCCATTAATTTAATATATTTAAGCCCTCAATATTCGTGCCTAATAATTATTTAAAAAAGCTACCAAATCCCAAAAATTATTCTTGTGAAAGTCTATATTTTTGTATAAAAGAATTTTTCATTGAAATTCTGAAGTGTCAGTAAAACGCATGACCTTGAAAATTTTAAAAATTTTCGCCTGCGGCGCCATTGATAGCTAATTAGTAATCCTACTGACACACCCTGTGCCCACCCATGTAACACACCCACGAGCCGCCACTGCACTTGATACGGTACAATGAGTTGTAATTGAATTTGTTTGTGGCATTCCCCGAAACATTTTGCGTCAATTTTACAACAGTAAATTCATAAAATATTCATGAGAATTTTGCCCAGAGTCGAAAAAAATGAAAGTCCTCTGAAATTTCACAATGTAAGGGTAAGAAGTTCAATTACAAAAAAAAAAACACACGTTTTGTTTTATTAAAATGGTTCAAAGGAATCCAAAAAAAAAATATTGTTTCAATTATAATTATATACAATACAATTTGAAATTCTTACTCTGGTCATCTCTGGCCAAGGGAAGTTCGTTATAAATATAATAAAAATTAAGATTATGCCTTGAAGTATCCAAGAGTTATCGTTCGCACAAAAAGTTACCTACATTAATGGACAGAACGCTATACAGGAAGACATTTTTTCACCTGAAGTTAAAGGTTCAGATGTTCTAAAATATCTTAGGTCTTTTTTAAATTATTTACTAAAATAGTTCCACGGAGTCAAAAAATTGTTTGGATCCTATGTCCCACATTATAAATATATGACAATTTGGACTACTTTGTCTGGTCATCAAGGGAAGTTAACGATATTATGGTCTGGTCAAGGGAAATTAACGATAATTATAATAAAAATTAAGTTGATACCTTAAAGTATTCAAGAGTTATCGTTCGCACAAAAGGATACATATGTTAATGAGCATACTGTGCAGACTTTTTTCACATAAATACAAAATTTTGAAACCGAAACAAATGTTATCCTCATCTGTTTATGGTTATCTAAATGCATATCGGCTAATTGGAGATATATGTATGTCTACAACTCCCTACTATGTTATCCAAGATGCCGGTAACAAAGGTATACATTTATTGGCAAATTACTTGGACGGGCCACTGCAAATAACCCCTCGAGTTCTCTCATGCCCAACCAACATAAATGGATTGCCGAGTCGGGTAGTTTGCCTTTCCGTTTGATATGAGATAATTTACAGGCATCTGAATATATGTATGTGTTTTGTTTACGTCTATAGAAGCACGAAAATATCCCGTCGAGTTTTCCACTCAGTTATTATAAACACATATCCCAAATACGTATCACTAAAAATAGTGCTAGTGCCAATTTTTCGGTTAAAATACAGAAATTCCACAACTAATTTATGTACGACGAGTTTTTTACGCAATCTACCTACGTAAGCCATGAAAGCAATGACTAATAGCAATGATTTTTAAAGATCAAGTAGTATCCTGTCAACTTTCATATAGTGCGAAATCCGACCACGTGATGTATGTGTTCTCAAAAAGGTAGAACACGGCCGCAAGTATAAAAATATTTATTTTATCAAAGATCATATAAAGATCATATAATACGAAGTGTGTAAATTAAGTAATGAATAATGAGACTGGCAATGTAGTGTCCGATCTAGCAACACTGCGGAGACGGGACTTGGAAGGGCGGTAGGTTAACATGTAATGCACCTTCAGTACATGTCTGATCTTGTTAGAGTCATTTGTTTGTTCTTAGTGAGTGTTTTCGTAAACCGGTTTCTTCTAGTGCGTTTTAAAAATGAGCGACATTAATTTTGAGCAACTGTGTGCTATCAGGTTTTGCTTCAGATTTGGACACAGTGCAACATATTATTTTGACAAAACTTCAACACGCCTACGGAGACGGTGTATTTTCAAGAGCTCAGGTTTTTCCGTGGTTTAAGTTATTCTCAGAAGGAAGAGACTGAAGATGAACCATGCAGCGGAAGGCCTTCATCTTCAAGAACCGATGAAAATGTCGATAGAATACGAGATCTTGTGCATCTAGATTGTCGGTTGACGACAAGAATGATCGGAGAAGAGTTAAATTTGAAACACGACATTGGATGTTGCATCACGACAATGCGCCTTGTCACACAGCCATTTCAGTAAACGAGTTTTTTAGCCAGTAAAAATATTCCTGTGGCTCCTCAGAATCTTTATTTGCCTGACTTGAGTCCTATTTTCTTTTCCCGAGATTGAAAAATTACCTCAAGGGACGTCATTTTGGGACCATAGAAAACATTCAAATGGCTGAGTTTGAAGAGGAATGGAAGAATCATCTCCAGCGCGGTGTGGCTTCCCAAGGAAATTATTTTTGAAGGAGACAATACCTACAGAATTGTAATTCTATTCGAAAGATCTTGGTCAAAAAATCGGTCGTCGTATTTTTTAAATAATTTCGACAATTCGAAAGTTCGAAAGTTGGACACAACGTCACAACGTCTGAAAAAAAATATCAGGAATTGGACCGGAACAATTAGAAGTCTGTCGGTAGAGCGCAAATGGACGTTTTGACAACCTCTTCTTAGTAAGTAGCACTGCCGAATCGTTCGTAAAAAGAAATGCAATGCGATGAAATTAAAATACATATATTTTTGCAATGCAAACATTTTCGTATTTTTCGTCCCGTTCCCTTGAAAAACCCGGCTACTTACTACAAAAAAGGACGGGAATAGGAGGGAAGATTTTCCTTTCTCTTAACTTTTTTTGTCCAAACAACGTTAGCCTGAAGAATTATAAAAAAACTGAGCTAATTAAATAAATATTCATTCATTTATTACGAGGACTTGAAGCCGGAATAATAATAATAAAGCACCCCTGGCTCTTAAACATACTTATATATTGGACAAGACCTTTAATTTCCGACACATCCAATTCTATTTCTTTATTAAGACATTAATCACGCGGTCGGATCTTGGACTACAGTGGATAATACGAGGTGTGTATAAGTAATGAGACTGATTTTTAAAATTTTTGTATTCGAATAGAATTACAATTCAATATTGTCTCCTTCAAAATAACTTTCTTAGGAAGCCACACAGCGCTGGAGATTGTTCTTCCATTCCTCATAGCAGTGCTGGAACTCATATACTGGAATAGCCGTCAGCTGGTCGGTTACAGCCGTCTGAATGTTTTCTATGGTCCCAAAATGACGTCCCTTGAGGTGATTTTTCAATCTCGGGAAGAGAAAAAAGTCACAAGGACAACTTCTTACTGGCTACATGTTGTTTGGAACCATTTTTACGCAGATTTTTCTCATCCCCAATTCGTTAGTCAAAATCTGATGAACAGTGGTGTGATTCAAATTTAACTCTTTCCCGATCATTCTTGTTGTCAACCGACGATATGAACAAGATCCCGTATTCTATCGACATTTTCACTGGTTCTTGATGATGAAGTTGAAGGCCTTCAGATTAAAGTTCTTCAGATGAAATTGGCCAACTTGAGGCCGGAGCTCCCGCTCAGAGACTAAGTCCAATATGAGGAGAATTGTATGAGGGCTGGAATGAGGGAACAAATGAGGAATTATATGAGGGTTTAAATGAGGGATAGCTCTCATCCAGGCCCAGACCGGGTGGGGGGGGGGGGGGATCGTGACGTGACGCATGACGCAATATTTTCTAGGGGCAATCCCATAATAAAGACATAGAATGTCAAAAACCGGTTTACGAAAATAGTCACAAAGAACAAACAAATGACTCTAACAAGTTCAAACTTGTACTGAAGGTGCATTACATGTTAACCTACCGCCCTTCCAAGTCCAGTCTCCGCAGTGTTGCTAGATCGGGTGCTGCGTTGTCAGTCCCATTACTTAATTTACACACCTCGTATTTTCTCTGTACGCAATTCCTAGAGATTTTTTTTTTCACCGGCTGGCGGAATTGTTATATTTATAGCTGCACGTGTAATACCAGCGAGTTATTTCTATTTGCCAGGTCAACGATCTCCGCCAAAAAAAGTGATAATGATTCCGAATAAATATTCGTGCCACAAGAACAAATACAGAATGGTTATAATTCGGTTGAATGACCGGTTGGCATATAAAGGTTAAATTTATTCTGTTTTTTTTTTTTAATAGCGACTTAGTTGATGGTTTCGCAAAAGGAATTTAAGCGCCGGCAGTTAATATTGCGGAAAACCGAGAGGGGAAACAAAGAGAGAGAAAGAGAAAGACACGTGGCGTTTATCACGCTTTATTATACATATTAACTATGTTATTATCTTGTTACCAACTTCGAATTAGGTTAATTTTTCGAATTACTACTCTTAGTCGTGGGATGCCGTATTTTTAAGATAGAAAAAGAGAAGATATGTAGTCAGATAACAGCTCTTGTAGTAATCGACATCATTCACCTTGCATTTTCACCCACTGAGCTACTGGCGTTTTAACGGTTAGATATTAATGGTTTAACGGTTACAGAATCAACGGTTAAAAGTTAAACATATGAAAAATCAAATTATGAATGTCAAAATATAAAAAATCATACAGGACCCAGGAAAAGTCTGGAATAATGCCTGTATTTTTTTAAATATCTGGTTGCGAAAGATGTTAAAAAAACGAACACAGACAGATAGATAGAGATATTTTTTTTGAAACTTATAATCTCGACATTTCAGAACATTTACACCGCTCCTGAGTATAATATACGGGGTGTCCGTCAAATGAATGTACAGCGTAATAGCGGATATTCTTTAACACAAAAGAAAACGACTTGGGCCAACTGGTATATGTGTATGCAAAGTTGCTCCGTGTAGCCGCTAGAGGGCGTCAAATTTCTGGAAAAATGAAAAAAGTTGACCCTTCTTTTTTACTCTTTGCAAAATGTTTATTGGATGCCCTGTTTGGCCAATAAAAAATAATGTTCAGATACTTACGTATTCAGAGAGTTAATAAACATAGTAACCAGAAATATATGGAGGCCGGATTTTGTCTGTTAATTCAGCTGTCGTTTAAAAATTTAAAATTTATTTTTGCCATGAAAACCTCTGATAACAAACACCCTCTATTGACTAAACGAAATAACTTTGGCTAAATGCAAGTTGGTCTAAATCGTTTTGTTTCAGTTCAAGGGATCTCTGTTAATACGTTGTACACTCATTTAACTCATTTAGCGGACACCCTGTACGTGTATGAATCTACATTCTGTTACGGGCCAATCCATATAAAGTCGTCTAATTGAAGAAGCCGACCCATTTTAGATTTTGCTGTAACTTTGAGGGACCCTTCTTTAGGGTCCCAAAGAACAAAATTTACGCAAGTTTAATTTTTACAAACGCTCGTTTCCGCCTATTCGAATTAAAACTTTTTAAAAATCGTCATGTTTATGCTTTATTAAATTTAGCTCCAAAATTTTTCCTTTTTAAGATATCTACCCGCTTGAGGCGTCATTTTGAAGGGGAAAGATTGCAGTTTTAGTGTATCAAAAATTCGATCAGTCATTACCTCCGAATAATGGCAGCGTCTTAAAATTACGTGTTTTTTACTTATTTTTTGTGAATTTTAATGGACTCTAGCGTCTTGACTGTTTAGAGTAAGCAGCTTATGTTACTCAGGAATTAAGTGTACATGTCATAGACGAAATACAGCCACGAGTCGACCCCAGCAGCTCACTCCTTATAAAAAAAAACTTTGCTTGAGTTTTCGAAATTTTTAAAAATCGCATTATTGAGGTTATTAAAAGAACGTGTGACTGCGTGATAAAAATATGAAACTCACAGAATCTATAGTTCTTACCTTTAACTTCAAGTGACTGCACGCTCGTTTTGTTATTTTCATGTTTAGTGAATGTACAAGTGTTTTTTTTTTGTAACGAAAATTGACCTAATATTTTTATTTTGTAATCTTATAATTTCAATTGTACTTAATTACTTTTTGTAAATAGAGATTATATCTTACCTTTTTATTCAACTTCGGGTCATTTTATCTCTACAGTTTCTTATTCGATATGGTTTAACAAATGGATTAAAATAAATTACGAACAAAAATAATTATGAATGTGAAAGAATTTCTAAAGTTTCAATGAAGTTATGGGCATATTAAGTGTAAAATTATCTCTGTAAGGATTTTTTATGGAAACAAGGTAACCGTTAACAATTTGAACTGGAACATTATTTTTTATTCAACAATATCAAGATTATCGGAAGCTGAATATTTCCGCGATTTTAATTGACTGAGAAAGCGGACCAAAACTATAATACGGTCTCGTATTTTTGATTGTATTTATATTTATAAATCTTTCAAATAAAAATGTTTCAGCAGCTTCAACCTCTAGACTCGATACAAAAAAAAATTGAATACCGGGAATTTGATTAAAACAAAAGTCGACATTTGCTTCTGGTGTTAATATAATTAAAACCAGAAGCAATGTTTTTCTTTTAGAATACCGCGAATTTGATTAGAACAAAATTGATTAGAACAAAAGTCGAACAAGTCAAGTACAATTGAAATTATAAGATTACAAACTAAAAAAAAAAATAGATCAATTTTCGCTACAAAAAAAAACCACTTGTACATTCACTAAACATGAAAATAACAAAACGAGCGTGCAGTCACTTGAAGTTAAAAGTAAGAACTATAGATTCTGTAAGTTTCATATTTTTATCACGCAGTCACACGTTCTTTTAATAACCTCAATAATGCGATTTTCAAAAATTTCGAAAATTCAAGCAAAGTTTTTTTTATAAGGAGTGAGCTGCTCGGGTCGACTCGTGGCTGTATTTGGTCTATGATATGTACACTTAATTCCTGAGTAGCATAAGCTGCTTACTTTAAACAGTCAAGACACTAGTCGATTAAAATTCACAAAAAATAAATAAAAAACACGTAATTTTAAAACACTGCCATTATTCGGAGGTAATGACTGATCGAATTTTTGATACTTACACTAAAACTGCCATATTTCCCCTTCAAAATGACGCCTCAAGCGGGTAGATATCTTAAAAAGGAAAAATTTTATATAGAATGACCCTTACATATAACAGATCTGTATATATGTAATTTTGGTTTACTCGTCGGTTTTTAACGTTCCCTTTGTTATAAATTGAGTCTCCTCTTTGTATTTTACATGACATTTCACCGAGGATTATCCTGCTTCTGAGGTCCTACCTTTGACTACGCGTGTCTTAGCGTACGGCAAATTTTGTTTTTGGCTTTGTCAGCGCGCTCGACGGTCAACAGAAGTTGCGGTAACGAATAGCGGATTTGAATTTCAAAGCGCTACAAGTGCTTTGTAACCTCCCAGCTTAATATTCCGCCGAAAATAAATATTTGAACCCGTCCCTACCGTCCGGCAACTTTAAAATTCTCCGTTTTGCTCGCGTTTCTGCGTTTGCGGTCGAAATATCGGGACACAGTTTGCAGAGGGAGCAACATGTGTAACATACACCAATGACCTTTCGCTTGATAATTTTATCATTAAGTACTCTAAGATAGCGTATGAAATTGTTTACTGAGTTGGACGTTAACCCAGTATTTGTTTTCCAAGGTCGATGTTTTACGTTATTTTACACTTATAGCGTGCAAGTCAAAAGTCCCCTCAATGTTCTTGTCAAAATTAAAAGTGAAAATACAAAGTTTATCTTGCGTATGAAAAAAAAATCAGTTAAAGTACAGAGCTTTCAACTTTTCTTTCACAGTAACACCTGTTTTATCAGTAACTGTCTGCAACTGTGTTTTAATTGGTCTAAGATACATAAAGCATAATGATGTATTTTGGAACTACTGTATTGTAACACCTATAGTATTATTGTAAATTGTTTGCAGTGGCGGTTTTTACACTTTTAGGTTAGGATATCTCGAAAACCAGAGCCAGTTGAGAGATTTGGAGCTCGGATTCGGATTCAGCGCATCAAAAACCTTCGGAAAAATATATTCTGGTTTCTGGGTTAGAGGGTCGGCCTAATTTTGTCGGCCTGTGTAATTTACAAGGCGCTTAAAAAATGCGGTTTATACTTTCAGCGTTGCAGCACACATTTACGGACCCTAATAACACACCAAAAGCTTATGTAGTGACAACTGAACATATCTGGCACAGACTACTTGATAATCTCTTGACCAACACCCTTGTAATATTTACCTCTATAGTTTTTTAAAATATTATATAACAACTCATCGATGAAATTATTTCTGAATAAATTGAAACTGAATGCCGGAGTTTATGTCCATTAATTTGTAATAATTCCTATACAAACATTGTTTTTTAATTGCTAACAAAAAGAGGGATTGTTGAAAATATTTGTCGCTCGATAATGCACAGTGTTTAATTGTATTTGCTAGGAATTTCATCGATCAAAAAAATCTCTCGAATACGCCTAATCTTCGAGGATTTATTGTTGTCATAAACTGAGTTAATAATAGAAACTGAAGTGGTGGTCTAGATACTGCCAATGAACAAAGCAAACAAAGGGAACACTAGACAGATTATCACGTAAAAAAATAAAAACCAAATAATTTGTCTGTACTTCGTCTGTACGAAATTTTTGGCGTTTATTTTTCAATTTAGTTTCAATTTATCTTCGTAAGGAAGCATAGGACCCCCATCATATTTTGGAGGGTGATTACTAGACATAAATAGAAAGTTAAAATCTTAAAAAATGTGGAATAATAAAAAAATGAAATACCAAAAAAAAATTGCCTCACAGAAGATTTTAGGAATAATTTGCAAGATATATGTAAAATATTTTTTTTATGATTTATAAGTGGATATAAAAACTTTATTTCGGTGGCTTTTGAAAAATTTAAATTTATCTTGAAGTTGAAATCGTGAAAAACTATTAAAAAAATGTCATAAACGAAATGCTGATATAAAATAAAAATGTTCGTGACCTTCACTGATCGAAAAAAATAATATAAATAAAGCGACTGGTTGGTGAATAAGTAAAAATATTTCCTAAAAAATTTGCAAGCCATTTCCAAAATATTTTAAGTCACTCTAGTTTCCCAAATCGTCAGTGAAACGTTTTCTGGATTTTTTTGCTATTATGTGCTTCTACACTAATGGAAAAAATTAAAGGGTCAAAAAATTTTTCTGAATTTTTAGTGATTTTTCAGAATGCTGTATCTCAGTGAAAAATAGTCTTATAGAGGTCTAAAAAAAGAATTTTGAAGCTTCAAGTTTCTATTTTTGAGATATTTCGGCGAAAAATTTTTTTAGATCTCCATGTTTCGCGCAATTTTAGGAAGTAGTGTGAGAAAAAGTCCACGAGCTTGAAAAACAATTTTATAACTTAGCTATGGTATGGACCGGATAGCTTGTTTATTCAGCTTTAATTTGATTTTTTTTTTTAATTTCGAGTTCCTGAGATATCGAACTTTAAATCAAAAAGGACCCTTTTGTCTTTGATTGACGATATCTCAGCAACCAACGGTAGAACAGAAAATCTAAGGGCAGTTATGAAAACTGGAATAAACATCCCACAAGGTTCGGCTGCGATTTTTGAGAATTTTTTTTATCGTTGACATTAATTTGAAAAAACAAAAAAAAAACAGGTAATTGATGGTTTTTCAGAACATCAACGGCTGAAATTCAAATCTTCATGAAATGACTAATGGTGCGTGTGCCTTTTACAGTTGAATATATCTCCAAAAACCATGCAAAGTTACATTACGATCTAACGAACCGTTTTCTTGTTGCAAACGGTCAAACTTTTGAAAAAATTAAAGGGTCACGTTTTTTGAGCCTTGAACAGGACATGTCTAAAGTGAAATCATGGCTAAAGTGAAAAACATTTTTTTTCGAGCTTCCCCACAATTTTTTCCACAAATACACAAATTTTTTTTTCGAAAATTGCAATTTTTTTTAAGTCTTCCAAAACTTGAAAAAAATTGTGATTTTCACTACCGTCGGCATTAACATTACCTAAAGCGTACCACGTGGAGGTTGCACGATCGGATTTACGCTTCTTACACACACGTCTTTCAGGAACTACGAAGGAAATTGTTTCCATTTGTTTTTGGTAACATTGAACATGATAACAAATATTTATGAAAAATAAAAAAGTGTACTTTAGAACTTTTTGTAATCATGTTTGTTGTAGATCGAATATCATAATGATATAGAAAACACCGAACAAGATCAAAATTAAATTCGAAAAATTCGCTGGCCCTGACAGAGCCGTATTAAGGTGAATTAGGTAGTAATTTTTAGTGTTATTAAAAATTCTCGAATTTTTGTAAGGAGACTAGGGACATCATATTTTAAGGAGTTATTAAACCTAAATAGAATGTTATAATAGCAGAAAAAACTTCAAATGAAACTTTCCAAAAATGCCTGCCTCACCAGAAAATCTTGGAAATGTCACTACCTCTTCGAATCACCAACTCTTTTTTATTTTCAAAATTAATAAAACATAACAGGATTATCCTAGTGCAAAAAAATATTTGATATTCGAACTCTTTTTGTCAGAACACTCTTGGAAACTGTATATAAAAAATGGGTCCCCATAACAAACAAGAACCGAAGTTTTTTTGCCATCTAGTTGGGTGTTAATAATCACTCCCCAAAATAAGATATGACAACAACTGCTACCAAGTTTTCCTTAAGGGGTAACACTACCTCGTAAATTTTTTTGACTGTTTTTATTTGCTTAAATGCTTCCTTAACTATCCATGTGATATCCAAAAAGTTTTATGTGTGGGAAAATTTTTAAAGCGGTCGAAAAATTCGGTTTTTCGAGCGCAGGCACGGTGCTGTTTAACTAGTAATTTGTGCGCGTTCGATATCGGTGCAGTAGTGGTCACTATTCCTTCGTAAACACAGTATACCTTGAATTAGAAGGGCATGAAAGCAGGAAACAGCAGAAGGACATCATGAAAACCTTGAATTAGAAGGACAGTTGTATGGTCCAGGCATCGCCGATTAGTGGTAAATAAAAAATTACATCCAAATATATGTACGTACTTGAAACGTTAAACGCGTTTTTTCGAGCTGGCCGTAAAGCTAGCGACTACAATTTTCAACTAATCGACTTGAAATTTTAACTGTAGCTAAAAAATTAAATTTTCTAGTGAACACCCGTAGAACTTTTTGATTTATGAAAATTTACCGATTTTATAGCAGATTTTTTCCGATAGAACGTGTTTTTTTCTTTAAACCGACGCTATTTTTTTTTTAAATCAATATTTCGAAAAGTTCTATGGTCGTTCACTAGATTTTTCAATGTAATTTCAGAATCTTTTTGGTTTTTTGTTCCAGATGTGACCTATAGGTTTACGACCGTAAAAAATGACGGGAGGTCATAAAAAAAGATCTTTCATTCCTAGAGCTGTTTTTCCGCCATTTTATTTTTAAACGACATTAAAAAAATATTGTTGTATTCTTTAAGAGATGTGTAGTGATGGCTAAAAAAACGAATTTCAATAAATTGTTTTACCTTTCTACAATATATTCGAGAAAATTTTGACCCCACGAGGTAGTGTTACCCCTTAACACGGTTCTGTCAAGGCTCGCGATTTCTCGACTTATCGTAACGCAATGAACAAGGCAGAAATACCCGCTACTGCTCGATGCATCCGCAGTCTAAGTGTAGGTTATAAATAAACATGTTTGTTTACCAGTAGGACAAACTGCGTTTTTACGCCTGTCGTCGAAATCGGCCGCTACCTCCGCTTGTTCGCAACTATCGCCGCACTAACCCGGAAGACAAATCGGCGGTATCTTGCAAATCGCCCGCCGCCACTATCGCAAACCGCAATGCCACCGCGAACGACTTGAGATAACGCGCAGTGCAAACCCAAACACTATCAACGGGGAACTGAGCGAGGAGCCTAAGCGGGCCGCACCGCATCTATATAAAAGCCATGCTAGGCGCTCATGTTTACAGACAAAGTTTACTTGACATAATCATTCGTTGTTTACACAGTTTTTAGATGATAACATGCAAATTTCGCCATTAGAAAATGGAAATGTGTTTTGCTCGGCGGCAGACCCTGACAAGTGATCGCACGTACGACGTGGGGTTGGTGTACTTCGGGTAGGTCAACTGTTGCCTATGCTGTCTTGAAATTGTCGAAGGTTGATCGCTAAACACATAAGAGGTGTGTAAAGGGTCTCACCGGGTTTCCATATGAAATATGCACTGGCGTCTTTGTTGACATTGGTGCCTTTATCATATTGCTAGTTGTTGAAAATAATTTTTGGCCAATTGTGAAACCCCTAACTTCATTCGTTTTTGGAAAATGGGGGTTGAAACCCCTAACTTCAAAATTATTTTTTATGAAACTATGATAGATATTTGAATGAAACCAAAGCGACATGAAAGCTCCTAATTAGCTTTACATTACATATTTTTTTATAATTTTCCAAATAATTATAAGGCTGCAAAAAAAATATTGAAAAAATAGGGGTGGTTTTTAGTGGCTATTTCTTGAGGTACACCGACCAAAACAAACACGTATAATCAGTACGTATCCAATTATAATACGTAAAAAAAGAGGTGTATAGTCATCACCTAAAAAGTGAAGTGGGTCCCATGCGTCGTTTTCAAGATATGGCTAACTGAAATATCACCAACCGCCACTGTCTTGATGTTTGGTCTCACACGCATGACCCTTTTTCGAAGTTTTTCAAGAACCTCTCTGTAAAGTGTTGATTTACTGTTTGGCCTGGAGGCACAAACTCTTTGTGGACAATTCCCTGGCTATCGAAATAAATAGACCAACAAAATAGACCAAAATTGACTAACAAAATTAAAATATCGACGATTTAGATTTTTTTTAAATGTTTTTACAGTACTATACTTCTAATAATAATAATAATAATAATAATTTATTTATCCCGTAAGACCATATAACATAGGTATAGGACAAGTGAACATAATGTTTAAAAAACATGACTTAAAATACATATAAATTAAAGTTACAGATAATTATAAATGATAAGATTACACAAGTAAAGTTATATAAAAGAATTATAGTTGAAATATTTATATAATAGAATAAATAAAATAAGTAAAGTAGTTGTATATATAACCTTTTGTTAAAATTCATCATCGTAGGCATATCTAAGGTGTATTACAATTATCAAAATATTCTTGAACAGAGTATGAAGATATACTCAAAAGATATTCTTTAACATTTGTTGGTTAACAAGCAAGGACAGTTTTTAAATGTTTATATGCTAAAGGCAGATTATTATACAACATCAGTCCCAAGACACTGGGGGCCTTTGAAGATACTACGAGGAATATGAAAATTACTTTTATTGCGTGTATTATGGTAATGTATCATCTCATTTTTGTCAGAGTCTTGTTGATTCTTGTAAACATACAGCAGCAGTTCTAAAATATACACACATGGTACAGGAAGAATTTTATAACTTTTAAAAGGTTACGACATGAATGAGTTGGTGATACTCCCATCATACATCTTATAATGCGCTTTTGTGCTACGAAAACATTATGTGCATAAGAGGAACCTCCCCATATAGTAATGCCCACGGTATCTATTTGTATACCGTGAGTAATGCCATAGGTTAGTCTAGAATGTATTTGTCCAAAATAAAATAATAATAAACCAGGTATATCCAAAATTTTCTTGAAGGTTCTAATTTGAAAACATTTATAGTATAGGGTACTTGTGAATCTACTTCAATGATTTTTGAATGTGAGTGTGTTATCAAAATACCCAGAAATGTTGTGCAGTCACATTTCTCAACACGAATATTATTTATTTGTATATCTACGTCATTGATGTTACTGTTTTTCCGCGTATGGAATGTCACCTAATTTGTTTTTGAAATATTCAGAAACAATAAATTGTTGTTAAACCAGCTACACAAATGATTGACGGTAGTGTGAATTTTGTTTTGAAGTGATTCATGAGACTTATCGGTGAACAGAAGAGTGGCGTCATCAGCGGCTACTCCACTACATGGATTTGGAAGAGAAAAAACTATTCCGTTTTCTAGAATCTTAAAAAAAGTAGTATCTACATATATGTACTTAGTTTTATTAGAATTTCACACTGTTTGCAAGATACCTATGTATATTACATTAAGCAGGTGTTAGGGTCGGCCCGTGTTGACTTTGGTATAGCAAAAAAATATTAACAGCCAAAAAAATTCTGCAAGAGAAGGATGTGTGGATGAGGCATGTCTTGGCCGCCATTGCTGGCAGTAAACATAACCCGGCGTCGGATCATCGGTATTACTGATCTGTATACTAATGGATAGGCAGTAGAATAAACTCCGCCTTTTTCGGCGAATTTGAACAGAAGCCATTTTGTAAGTTAGTTAGCGCAGGTTGGGCTTTAGGGGCGTAGCATATGCGCAGAAACCCTTAGTCGCTTAAAGGTGTGGAAAGTCTTATCCTGTATATCTTATCATATAGTTAGACAATAATCTAGAACGTTATTCAAACTGTCATTATGAGGAAAATTTCTCGATTGAAGCGGTATTCTTCGACAGTAGTATTTTATTGTTTTATTAATATTTTTGGATTAAAGTAAATATTTGTTTCTCTATCTCTCCTACAAAACAAAAGATGTTCCTTTGTCATGTTAAATGATGACAAATATTTGACCACCTCACTGTTTTCAAAATTTCCACTGCATTTCGTAAAAAAATGGTTTGGCTTCAGTTTGTTTGTCAATCTTTTTTTTGTGGGTGGAGACAAAGTATTAGCTTTTACCATCATCAAACGCTATATTGGCCTCAAACTGATGGTATCAATAATTTCAAAGTAGATACATATATATTTGGTTGTATATTTAAGTTAAGTGTAAAAAAAACATGAAGGAAAACATACCATTTTGTACCAATGGATGTCAATTGTAGTCTGTAGTTTTTTAGTGAAATTGAGTTTAATCTAACTGATAAGTGATAAGTAAAGCTGATATTACCGAAAAATATTTATATCTATTATACCGATAATATTTTTTTGTCAAGTCTTTAAACGAGAGTTTGTATGTTTTTTTTATAGTAATTATATACCTAGTTACCTACTATGGATTGTAATCTTACTGATCCGTTATTGTTGGTAGTTAAAAAATAACAACCAAACCACGATTTTGTCAACAATGGGTTTGCTACAAATTATCAATAAAATGTCGCTAGATATAAAAGCATGCATGGAAATTTTTATCGAATGTAAACATTTGACCCATCACTTGGAAGCGTAAACACTGAGTATAAAGGAAATATGGTCGAGAAAGCTCAGGGTGTCCCTTTACCAAGTGAGACCCATAAATAATTGTATCCATTCAATGTTAGTGCTCTCCAACATATGTCAGAAAATAACGAGATAAAGTGTAGCAGAAAATTTGTTGGAAAACAATTTACTTGTAACATTAGGTCGTTAATATTAGTACCCAATTGATCGTAAGTACTTAAATTAACAGTAATGTATTCAACTACATTGTTTTCAGTTCACAAGTTTAAGCAATCTGTGTTAAATTATTGCAATAACATAACTTGCAACTCAATTTTCTTTTCTGAAATTAATTTGAGACTGATTTCCATTATAGCTGAATAATGCACTATTTATTAGAAAAGTGGCACGTCTCATATTATAGCAGAATCCATCTATTTAGCTCAATATTGCTTTAAAACTTAGTTTGAACTTTTCCAACTAACTTTTTTAATAATTGGTTGTTTACTGTTTAAGCGGAAATTGTATTTCATAGTCGTTCTGAGCAATATCTAAAATTGATCGAAAGGCAATTACGCTAGCGAGAAACTTTTCTCTTTAATAACATTTGCATTTAGTAATAACGAATAAAAGTTTAAAAAGTCACCAATTGCTGTAGTCACCAATCAGCTGTAAGCTATAAGTCTCCCCTTTGGAATTGTAAGGATGGATGGGACATAGTGAGTAGTTCAAATTTTATATAATATAGAAAATTGCTTTTTCAAACAAGTGGTATGTATTTAATCACATTTCAGTTTTTGCATGTTATTGATATGTCAAAGATTGGGTAATTTGACATTTAAAGGTAGTGAATTTACAGAAGAACTATCCAGTTACCAGGGAACAAGGTAATATATTTTTTAATAACCATATAATTAAGTCCTGAGATATTCTATGGCGAGAATAAAGATGAACCACGCAGCGGAAAGCCTTCACCTTCTTGATAGCCAGGGAATTGTGCACAAAGAGTTTGTGCCTCCAGGCTAAACAGACCAGCAACACTTTTACAGAGAGGTTCTTGAAAAGCTTTGAAAAAAGGTCATGCGTGTGAGACCAAACATCAAGAACAACGTTGAATGGACGTTGTTCGCCATTTCAGTGAACGAGTTTTTTAGTCAGGAAAATCATGCCTGTGAGTAAAATCATGCCTCCTCAGCCTCCTTATTCGCTTGGCCTTGTGACTTTTTCTCTTCCCCCGATTGAAAAATCATCTCAATGGACGTCATTTTGGGACCATAGAAAACATTCAAACGACTGTAACCGACCAGCTGAAGGCTATTCCAGTATATGAGTTCCAGCACTGCTATGAGGTATGGAAGAACCATCTAAAGCGCTGTGTGGCCTCCCAAGGAAGTTATTTTGAAGGAGACAATACTGAATTGTAATTCCAATCGAATAAGAAATTAAAAAAAACATCTCTCATTATTTAATTTACACACCTCGTATACCTAAATTTGTGTATTTTGAAATAAAACTTGTATTAATTTTGCCCCTGTATTTTTATTCATTCGAATCATGGAAAATATTAGTAAAATATATAGAAAAATTTGTATTTTTATGAGTTTTTTTGGACTAAATGTGAAAATTGAGTGATGATTCTCTCTGAAAAGAAATAATACCGCATTTACCAATGATAGAAATGATAAGAAACACAAAAATGAGAAAACAAAGTGGAATAGAGAGCTTTTTAGTCGGAGTATTTACTCAGAGGGTTTCCATTAAGTACCCACTATGGAGGGTTTCTATTCCAGGATTTTAACAGAGGGCACAGACAAAATTATTGCAAACTTCCATCTGTCATGGGTTCACTGTTGCAATATATGTGGTATGCAACACACAATTCAGATTTGCTTTCATCAATCCGTTTTTATATTTTGACTGTGAAATAGTAAACATAGTATATAAAACTATAACGAGAATAAAGTTAATTCATCGATTATAACACTAGTAGCAGAAGTTAAAAAAATTGAAAACATCGACCTCATCAAACAGTCGCCAAATTATAAAATCTTTTCTATTTTAATAATTTATCTTGGTTCAGACGATTGCCTAATATATTTTAATAGTTTAAAAATGTAGTTATATGATAGGAAAACACGAATCTAAAAGCTTCTAGTACTTTTTGTGAATGACATTATCAAAAGTAGTATAAAAATCAAGCCACTAGATTAGGTTAATTTTACGCGGTTGTCAAAATATGCGCAGTATGCGTTTTTTTATAATCATTTTAAATAAATTAATAAGTCTATAAATGTGACCTTTAGAACAGTTTAATTTAAATACGTCACACGGTGATGTCAGGATGCCCGTGCAGAACTACTTCCCAAGAAATATCTCGGTGAGAACACTTTATGAAAGGTGGGTTTTATAAATTATTTCCGTTTCCAAAGCTCGCCGAGGAACTTGCCATATAAATCAAAGCGGCTTGCTAATTCCGCCGGGAGGAAGGGGGTAAAGAGCTCGCACGGCGATCAGGAGTGAAAAGAAAACTTTTTATGGGAAAAGTAACGCGCGGAGTCTGAATAAATTACAGCTGCGCCTTCCAGGTGATATCAAAAATATACAGCGTGTTTGATATGTCGCCCTACAGCTGATGTTTCACTTGAGATTCGCTACAATCTGCCGTTTTTAGAAAAACTATCGAATACTGGGATACATTCGGCAAATCAAGAAAAATGCGATACAATTTTTTTTTGTCGTAATTTCCATATTTTTACTCCGGATTCAGATTTTCGGAAAAATTAAGCCTCAGAATGTCAATGGAGATTTTTTTTTCAAATTTCATTTATTTCATTTCGTTTGTTTTATCATTTTACAACTTATATTTCTATCATACAAAGAAAAGCAACGAGCCATTCAAAATGAAAAAAACGTCATCAAATGTGGCCGTGAAAGAGAGAAACGGAAATAGCACTTATGTGGAAGCGAAACTTTTTTGACAAACTTTTGAAGTGACTGTCGCAATTGCAAAATGAAAAAGAAATAATATGGTCCAGTCTGTGAGCTGGGAGACTAACTAAGTTTGGTGCAGCTACTCGAATTCAAAAAAACTTTTTTTGCATCATGTTCTATGAACCTCTAAGGTCATTCGTGACTATCAACCAACTTGGCAAACTCCCTCAGAACACCCCTATATTATAAAACACACCCCATTCTCACCCTCATTTTTAGAGTGGTATTTAATTTTTGAAAAAATGACAATTAAGCATCGAAAGTGGATTCTAGAAGGTTTTTTGGGTCGCTGATCATGATTCCCATGTCATTTTCTCGGAAATTTCTATAAGAAAGGCATAGAAATGTTCGACAAACGTTGGAATTAATGTATCACTCTTGAAGAACACTATGTTTATAAATAAAGTCGAATTTTGCCTAAAAGTTGTTGTTTTATTAGTCATTATACGAACCAATTGAGTGACGAAATATGTATATTAGGCATGGAAATCTCGAGATCTCGATTCTCGACGACGAGAAACAAAAGTCGAGACGGGACGAGACGAGACTCGGTCAATCGAGATTTGTCGAGATCTCGAGATTACTTGACATCCCTAGATTACTTGAGATCCTGAGATTTCTCGAGATACCAAAATTTCTTGATATATTCAAATTTCTCGAAAAAGAGGTGCAATTAATGTATATAGTTGTTTACATTTAAAAGTTCAGCTAGCATTACACATTTATTAAAAGAAAACTTTTTATAAACCAAAATATATGTAACGATATATCATATATTTTTTAACAAATGATTACAAGGAGAATTTATAATTGTCGTGTAAAAAACACGCTTGTTCTACATTTTCAGCTCAAATCTCGACTGACCGAGAATCTCGTCTCGTGTCGTCTCGAAAATTCGAGATCTCGCACTAATGTATATAAATTACTTTATTTTATATTGTAATAATAAAAATCTGGAGTCCGGTCCTGTTTGTAGCCCGCGACTTGGAAGCTCTAGCAATAATCTCCTGACAATTTTCCAAACGATTTTCCATAAATTTATCGACAGAAACTATCATGGATTCCACCATAAATAAGACATATTTCTTCCCCGAAGCTTCTAGGCGCCGCACGCAAGTAGTTAGCGGCGCAAAACTTCGCAACACGTCCCATATCCGAGCTAAAATCGAATATCCGCGCCACCTTCTCATTTAAAACGTTTCGGATGTTCTCACGTTTTCGCCTCCTGTCCATTTTTTAAATCGATAATCCCGCGCCGCCAGGAACAATTTATCACGGCAAAGGCGGGCCCCCCAATTCATTTATACTCAATTATACAGCTCTAAGAATGTGCCTAGTCAGGGGAGTTATTTGGAAACTTTCGGCGGAGGCATTAAGGTCTCTGCTACGTGGGATAGAGTAACCGACTTAATAGTTTTATTTATGGGTAAACGAACGCTGTTGCGAAGCCGGGGATAACTCCGGAATAAATTACTCAGGAGTTGCAGATTACTGTGGGACTGGGTGTTGGAGTTTACAGCGTGGTAAAAAAAAATCGCACGCAATGCCCATAACTTTCTAAGAAGCTTGTATATGAAAGAATCGAGTACTTAGCTTGGAACTTTCTCGTCTTTTATTATATTATTTATATTTCTGGTCTCATACGAGGTGTGTAAATTAATTAACGAGACTGGCAACACTGCGGAGACGGGACTTGGAAGGGTGGTAGGTTAACATGTAATGCAGCTTTAGTACAAGTTTGAACATGTTAGAGTCATTTGTTTGTCCTTTGTGTTGTTTTCGTAAACCGTTTTTTTTCTAGTGCGTTTTGAGTGGCTTTAATTTTGAGCAACGGTGTGCTACCAGGTTTTGCTTCAGACTAAACACAGAGCAACGAATACTTTTGCAAAACTTCAACACGCCTACAAAGACAGTGTTTTTCGGTGGGTTAAGTCAATCTCAGAAGGAAGAGAGTCGATTGAAGATGAACCACAAAGCGGAAGGCATTCATCTTCAAGAACCGATAAAAATGTCGATAGAATAGAGGATCTTGTGCGTTCAGATCGTCGGTTAACGACAAGAATGATCGGAGAAGAGTTAAATTTGAATCACACCACTGTTCATCAGTTCATCAGTTCATCAGATTTTGCCTAACGAATTGGGGATGAGAACAATCTGCGCAAAAATCCAAAAAACCTTTCGCAGGAACAAAAGGACACCAGGAGAGTGTCTCTAAAAAGTCTCTGTTGAGCTAGCGTTTTTAGCTCTGGCGACAACCAACTTTTTTTTCATGTATCCTCCTTATTTTTTCGTTGTGTTTAACTACAGCGCCTTTCCTATATTATGCTCCAAATAGTCTAGTCGAAAAACACATTTCTCTTTTCGAAGTCTGTCTCGTCCATGATCATAGGGAACTATAAAACAAAACTGGTCATTCTGAAGAAACAAGAATTCCACTCTTCATCCTGATCTAACAATGAAATATATCTTTCCTGTCTAAAGGCATGGTGACTTACGGTCTAAAATACTTGTGTGTTTATCATCTTCACACCTAGAAATATTACACAGAAATTCAGGCTCTTCTGTCTCCTCTGTTTCTGATTCTTTCAGTTAGTTTAGCACCTTCTACGACGTTGCCTACCTTTCTTGAGACCAGTCTCTACATGATGTTTCATTTGTGGCTACTTTTCTTGACTCACTACTAGTTGAATTACCATATTATATGTGACTCTCTTCATACGAAAAGATACATCACGATGGCTGGTCCATTTTTTCTGACTTTAACATTCAGAAGAGTTACTCAACGTTATTGGTATGTTGGTGATTCAGAACTGGTTTCCAGACTATATTATATAACATTTACACCAGACTCCCAGATGATTAAGTCTTGTTTTTATAGATAGTTTTGCTGCGGATATTTTTATCTCGTTGTCTTGATTTTAAAAATGTTGTTTTAAAAATGGTTGGATTCTAACCAAACAAAGATGTAACATAAGTGATGTAATGAGCATTTTTTTGTCTGCAAATTTTATTTACATTTTTAATATTGTATTTTCAAGCTATTAGTTTGATAACAATAAGAAACTGAATCATAGTACGATGTTTGTTCATTAATTACGTTAATTACAATCATTAATCTAAATTAACTTTTATAGAATTAGCCTTTGAATAGCCTCATAGTGCCTATCAAAATTCTCTTAATAAAATAATCAGCATTCAGCTCAAAATCTTTCAATGTGTAATTTCCATAAAACGTCTGGATTATTAATCGTTCATTTCCCCGCCTGTACCGATTATTCAAAAGTATTCGATAAAACGTTTTATTTGAAACCCGTTCTCTTTTATTCACAAAAAAACTATGGCAACTGATTGGTTTGTTTTGCATAAACTCAATCAAAAGTAAAATTGATTGCTATCGGGATTGCATTTTTTAATGCTTTGCGATGGAAAATGGAAAAGCTATGAAAGGGAGTTGCTCAGTAAACCATTGACCAGCTATTAATCGTAATTCTTTATATTCAGTCGGCTGTTTGTACATAGACATGGATATATCTGCTTTTTAACGACGGAAAAATAAAATTTTAACAGACAAATTGATATATTCATATTCATATTTACTGCGAAAAAATGTAATTCACGAACCTTCACAAGCTTAAAATAACGGTAAAATATGTGTAATTATGTTTATACTGAAATTTTGGCAATTTGAAGTGAAATAAAAAAAAAAGTAAAATAACATATTAAAAAAAACATAGAGGGGGTATTTAGTTATAAAACTAATCATATACTTTCGGATCTTGTTATAATACATATGTCGAATTTAAAGTTTATGTTATAGTGTTCATAAGTCATAATGTAGGTACCGTCAGATGGTGTGAAATAGAACGGTGGGGTGAAGTGATCACATTGACATATTCCAAGCATTTTCAAACCATTCGCCGTTTATACGTAAGTCGTGACCATGTTATGGTAGGTCATGAGCGCGTTGTCTTCTCTTAGGGGACATCCATTCGTGTTGTGGTTCGAGTGTGTAAAAAACTTCAATTCAATTCAAGAGTTGGGTAGACTAATAAGAAAGACAATATTTTTTTCTATTGCCAAAAAATAAATGTTTTTGGATAACTTTTGTATTTTTCTTCTATTCAGAAGTCCCTATTAATCACTTAAAGAGGAGAAATGCTTCGGAAGTGGTTTTACCTCTGTTGTGTTGTACTGGGAAACTATTTACAATTAGCCATCACCTCACAATACACTAATAGAAAAAAGTAAAGCGTCAAAAAAAGTTTCCGAATTTTTAGTGATTTTTCAGAATGCTGTATCTCAGTGAAAAATGGTCTTATCGAGGTCTAAAAAAAGCATTTTGAAGCTTCAAGTTTCTAGTTTTGAGATATTTCGGCGAAAAAATTTTTATGTTTCGCGCAATTTTAGGAATTAGTGTGTGATGAGATTTAGAGATTAGTCCATGAGCTTGAAAAAAATGTTTCTATCTTAGCCATGGTATGGACCGGATAGCTTGTTTATTCAGCTTCAGTTTGCTTTTTTTTAAATCTCGATACGACCATTTGTTGCTGAGATATCGAACTTTAAATCAAAAAGGACCCTTTTGTCTTTGATCGACGATATCTCAGCAACCAACGGTAGCACAGAAAATCTAAGGGCAGTTATGAAAACTGGACTAACCATCCTACAAGGTTGTGCTGCGATTTTTGAGGAGAATTTTTTTTATCCTTGACATGAATTTGAAAAAAACAGGAAAAAACGGGTAAGTGATGGTTTTTCAGAACATCAACGGCTGAAATTCAAATCTTCATGAAATGACTAGTGGTGCGTGTGCCTTTTACAGTTGAATATACCCCCAAAAACCATTCAAAGTTACATTACGATCTAACGAACCGTTTTCTTGTTGCAAACGGTCAAACTTTTGAAAAAATTAAAGGGTCACGTTTTTTGAGCTTAAACATGTTCTAATCATGGCTAAAGTGAAAAAATATTTTTTTCGAGGTTTCTCACAATTTCTTCCGCAAATACCGTTGAAATTTACAAAACAAATCAAAAATTTTTTTTTCGAAAATTGAATTTGTTTCCAAAGGCTTCCAAAACTTGACACATACACACACAGAGAAATCAACCAAAAGAGAAAATCAAAGTTTTGAAAGCCTTTAAAAAATTTTTTTAATTTTTTTTTTGTAAATTACAACGGTATTTGCGGAAAAAATTGTAAGGAAGCTCGAAATTTTTTTTTCACTTTAGCCATGATTAGGACATGTGACGTGACCCTTTAATTTTTTTCAAAGTTTAACCGTTTGCAACAAGAAAACGGTTAGTTAGATCGTAATGTTTTTTGTCCATGGTTTTTGGGAGTATATTTAACTGTAAAAGGCATACGCAACATTAGTCATTTCATGAAGATTTTAATTTCAGCCGTGATGTTCTTTTAAAAAACAAAACAAAAGTCCTTTTGGTTTAAAGTTCGATATCTCAGCAACAAATGGTCGTATGGAGATTTAAAAAAAAAGCAAATTGAAGCTGAATAAACGAACTATCCTCTCCATACCATAGCTAAGTTAGAAATTTTTTTTTCAACCTCGTGGACTTGAAAAAAAAGCAACAAAATTTTTCTCACACTACTTCCTAAAATTGTGCGAAACATGGAGCTCTAAAAATGTTTTTGCTGAAATATCTCAAAACTAGAAAATTCAAGCTTCAAAATGATTTTTTAGACCTCGATAAGACCATTTTTCACTGAGATACAGCATTCTGAAGAATCACTAAAAATTCGGAAATTTTTTTTGACCATTTAATTTTCTCCATTAGTATATAATTGTTTATTTCGCAAAAACACTTCTTGTTAAGTCCTTTTTAATAGCTACCAATCCTTGTTCGTTATTGATTTCAATTTGCAATCGCACTCCACATCACAACTTTTCCAATTTACCCAGAAGGGGTGACGATTAACACGAAATAATTATTATTTTCCGAACCGTTAAACTTTACGACAAACGTTTTCCTTTTACGGCTGATACTTCACGGCGTTTCTTTGCTGTCCTTGATAGCTTTAATTCTCGCCCTTTCAATTTGAATTGGAAGGGCGACAGGGAAAGGACAGGGAAATTTTCCTTGTCCTCGAAAATTTAGTTTCTGTTTCCGATCTTATACAACAAACGCGCAAGATGACAAATATTTTCCTTTTGCGAATAAAGAGAAAACAACTTTTGCGTCTCTGCAGCTTTGGCCCGAAGTTCGCGGAGAATGAGGAGGGGTGAGACCTGCGAGGCCACCCCGAAGTAGTATAAGGGTTGGTCGGATGGAGATTTATTACGGAACTTTAATTAGCGGTCCATCTTAAGAAAAAAGTTTTGGGAGGCGTGCGAGTGAGGAATATACCTACGCTGACCGTCAAATTGAGCTACTAAACATTTTAGTTTTTGTGGAAAAAAGAAATTAGTTTGATAACTAGCGTTGGCCGATCGCGCCGCACTACATCGGCGCGCGGCAGGCAGATCATTAACTTCAGTGGTTTCGACCAACCTGTCACATTAGTCTGTTCGAGGTGTTTATGTCGTCGGTATTAAATTACAATAAGAATAAAATATCACACTTGCAAACGCCTAAAAAACTACTAATTTCGATTCGAAGACTATAAAGGTTTGTATGACGACATACAAAAAGAAAGACATCGGTTTTATCAAATTAAGACAAATTTTTGATGGTGCATCTACAGATACGTCAAGTGAAACCAAAACATCCATTCTTACGATTTCAATCATTTTTTTATTCAATATGTACATGGTGATTAATCTGTAAAGGTATTGCGTTACTTCCACATAAGATTATAATTTGGCGTATATATAAGAAAGAAAATTGTCTTGACCTGCTTACTTGCGCCATCGGACTACCACCTTTTTTGATCAAGTTCACACTTGAGCGGACGCAACTTCAATTCTTTAAAATAAAAAAAAAAATTGACGTTTTCCACGAAACTCCGAACTACTACACTTTTCTCGACGCGCGTTTCGCCAACCAACCTTTCCTATATACATAATGATGTATATGGGAAAGAAACCGCGACTCTTAGATATATTCCCAACGATTCACATCACCCTTTTCAACATAAAATGGCAAGTTGGATGCTGTTGAAAGTTTAGGAAATCATTAAGTGCAACAGTAGTATGAATAAGGACAATGGTCCGATACCCACCAGTCCACTGTTTGCTCTGATAAACAAAGACAGATGTTACGGTTCAGTGAACCGTGGCAACAAATTTAGTATAAATAGTGCAAGTGTGTAGGCTAGAATTAAGTTTTAATCTTCTCCCTGAAGATGCCAACTTGGTTGGCGAGAAAAGTGTAGTAGTTTGGTGTTTCGTGGAAAACGTCCAATTTTTTGTTTCTACGCCGAAGGTTCCAGTACCCACTCCAGGACTTTAAAATAAGTCGAAATAGGGTGACATGAGTTTTTTCTAAGAACAAGGACCCGGAATCCAACAACTTGCAGATAGACGCCGTCGAAATATAGATTTAAATGGTCATTATCTCGAAACTCAGTGTTATTGTTTTTGTTAATTTATCATCAAATAAGTTGTTCGCCCCAATAAATAAGTTGTTGATAGATTCCTTGAATTTCAGTCATCAAAAACAAATCACAGTAGGCTTTGGATTTTTGGTTTGGAGTAAAACATCTCACCCTAGTAAAAAAAGAATCTAGTGAAAATAACTCCATGTTTTGGGAGGCTTTCCAGGTTTTAAATGTCCAGGCTGTATCTCTAGATTTTTTTTTCAGTGTTTACGGATCGAATCAAAGCTGCGGCCAGCCGGACGACGATCAATCATCTGCATCTGGAATTACATACGTCGGACTGTGCCAAACTCGTCATGAGCACGTGGTGCGACCGCGTACTCCCCGGCGGAGCCCGCGCAACCTTACTCATCTTGGGGTGAGTGGAGAGCCCTTCGCGTGCTGTAATTGTCACCGAACAAGAGCTATTATTCAATGTTAATCGGCGGGAAATCCGTTACGCAAGGGGCCACTTCCCCGCTCCAGCGATATTGAAATTAAGTAATTCGTCTAGAGAATCCGGATCAACTCAATCCAACTAAAGCGTTTATTAAATTTCAACACGTCTTGAAGCAACATTATATTTTCACGCTCCGCGCACGTTTCGCTACCTACATTGCCGTCATCAGGAGGTTATTGAAATTCTTTTTTTTTAGTTTTATCAGTTTTAAGGTTATATTTCCGTTTATGTTTTCAGCACGACTTCAGTAATTGACTAGAGACGAAAAAAGTTTTATATCTATATATCGTTTCTATTATACATCGTAGATGATTAATTTCATACAAAGTGATGATCCTAAGTTGAGTCATATTTTTTAACAGCTTATGGAAATGTTTAAAACAAGCATTTTGTTCAAATAACATTCTTCAATAAACTCGAAAATTATAAGAATTGCCTTATTAATTTCGAAATTTAAATACAAAAACGTTAAGGGTAATAAATAAGGTACAGGGAAGAAATTATTCACAAAAAAACGATAAACATTAGCCATGTTTTCTACTATGTTTCGAACAGATTAGTTTTGCAACCACACAAATATATGATTATCATTTCATGACTTTTTGTATTTTATTTAATTCGTTTGTAGATAATAACACTGTAGTATAATATTTATAATGCTGATATCTGGCCTTGCTAAGACAAAAAGTTATATGCACATAGCCTATCCTATCTAGATCAGACTTTTTGCCTCAACAGGGTAGTATATGTATAGCAAATACCTTAACTCGTTTCGGCCGAAAACGCCACTCTCGATACATCGCTCTTCAGCGCCTCATAACTAATACTATTTGCTACAGAAAAATTTGACAGAGACATATTTTTAAAGTTTAAGACGTGCCCTTTTCGACGGTGTCCATGAAATTTATCCAAAAAATTATTAATTATGAAAAAAGAGTATCGAAGTATATAGTATAAAAGAGTATAGTTATCTGTGAGTCACTTTATTTGTAGCAGGACTTTAACATTCGATAGAATATGATATTTTGAGAAACAAAGTTCCTATAAACATATGGTCTATCTAGCTTCGTAAAGGAGATACAGGGTGTTCAAGTTTCAGTTTTTTTCCGTTCAGAAAATATTATACAAAAAACTGAAACTTGAACACCCTGTATCTCCTTTACGAAGCTAGGACCATATGTTTATAGGAACTTTTTTTTCTTAAAATATCGTATTCTATCGAATGTTAAAGTCCTGCTACAAAAAAGTGACTCACCCTGTACATGTATGAGACTTGTTGTTACTCGAGACTTCCCGAGAGTCGTATAGTTTGTAAATTTTATTATCTGTTTATCAGCATTATCACGCGTTTCAGTTGCAAGACTCGGAACACTCGAGGACGGCGCGACACTCGAGTCGACTCAGCTTCAAAAGCGCGAAATGTAGTCTCTAAATAGTCCCCGTTTGCAGTTTGTAACCCGAATCGCTTCGCGTATTTGTAGCCATCGGCGCTGCACTTAACACGTACATCGCAATCGAGGACGAAATACTCTCGGGGAAAAAGGGAGGAACGAAGTGGCATCGTCCCGCCTATTAAATTAAATCGTACGTAAAATTAAACACCTACGAGTCTAAGTCGATCTCTCGGAGAGGACGGCGAGATTTAAATGAATTTCGTTCTGAGCAAACGTGCGAATCAGCCGACTAGTGGATTTATTTGTCGAATTTATTTAATTTTCGCGCCTCTACTTCGGATGTTATTTAACTATCGTTTTCTGTTTAATTTCTACGGATTAGGTCGATGAAAAAGGTCACAAGTAGTGCTTTTTGGGCACTATCGTCGATACCTTGTAAATAAGTTTGATTTACCACAAATGTTTTTTCGATTAACCCATTAACGCCCACACGGACACAATTTTTCGTCCTTTTTGGAGTGTCAATCTCGAAGGGAAATTAATGAATTCACTCAATAAAAACCACTTATCCTAATGTTTTCGGATGTGATCTTTCGATTTCCGGGGGATTTCAGAATTGCGATTAAATGCTCTAGAAAAAAAATATGGCTGACTTTATGGAGAAATGTACAGAAAATTAGGTGATTTTTTTTTATATATTTTTTTTTTTAGTCCAAAAAGTACTCTAACCTACTCCGGATTGTGGAGGGAGGTGGAGGTAATAGTTGGAGTTGATAATAGTTTTTTTGCCGACCTCAACTGACTCTAATATTTTCAAAATGGCGGACATTGCATAAAATCTCATGAAATATGAATTTTTCTCTAGTATTAACGAGAAAATAATGTTATTGTGAGTTTTTCTTGATCCAAAGTCATTTTCCTCAATCAAAACAATACTACAGAATATATTTGACTAATTTCTCAATTTTGGCGGCCGGATTTCTCAAGAAATGGCGCGTTTTTCATTATAAAAAGTATATAGTAGTTTGTAATTGTACTTTTCATATGTCATTTCATGTTTTAGTAACATTTTGAGTTATTCCTGGTGAAAAAAGTCTGAAGTCTAAGATGGCGGATTCCATCGCGGATATATATTACATGGCGGATATATATTCCATGGCGGATATATCATTCTTGAAAATTCAAAATTTGAAAACGGAAAAATTACTAATTTTTCCTAGGATTCTGATTTTTCCTAGGATTTTTCCTAGTCATATTTTACGTAGAATTCTGATGGAAAATGTCCTCTCAATCTTTTTTATAAAAATGCGTTCTATCTGAGTAAAACATTATTTGTCATTTTATCCTCAAAACGAGGTTTTTTCCGAGTGTTGAGGTTCTCATGATGAAATCATGAGAATTATATATTATGCACTTGTAATGTAGGCGCATTGAAGAATTTTTTTTTTCGGAACTTCTCCGTATATAAATAGAAAATATATATTTTGAATTCGGGCGTACTGAAAATTTTTTGTTTCGGAACTTCCCTCGATTTTTTCTCACACCCACCAGAATGTATTTTCTGGTGGGTGTGAGAAAAAATCATATATGCACCACGAGAAACAAGTAGGCTGTGTACTAGGCGCCCGAGCATCCCTAAGCCTTTTTTTTCTAGAGCATTTAATCACAATTCTGACCCCGGAAATCGAAAGATCACATCCGAAAAACATTAGGATAAGTGGTTTTTATTGAGTGAATTCATTAATTTCCCTTCGAGATTGACGCTCCAAAAAGGACGAAAAATTGTGTCCGTTTGGGCGTTAATTGGTTAAAATGCTTATTATAATCTCATTTAGTTGTTTTGTAAATACGAAACAGCAGTGAGAAAACCTCTGTCAACAACGTTTTAATGTAGAGAACACTAACAAGTTCGTAGGATGATATATAGATGGCGCTACTATTAACAAATCCATACGATTTTTAGATAGTACCAACCTTCAACCAATATGTGTCAAAGTTTCATGACATTGTGACGATTAGTTTATAAGTTACAGTGGTTTTAGTGACGCTACTTTTAAATTTTCAAAACAATGGAAAAATCTAAATTTCATCCGTGATAAAGCATTGCTTTTTTAATGGATAAAGCATTGCTTTTTTAATGGGAAAAGCGATGGAAGACGATCAAGGAAAGCGATGCCTTGACAAGTGTTATTCAGACTCTGCTCCATCGAGCATTGGCGGATCCAGGGGGGGGCATGGGGGCCATGGCCTTTTTTTTTAAGGGTTGGACAAATCGTTCTATAAGAACGGTATAGGAATGTTAGAGAAGCCTTGGAATTAATGTATCACAGGTCACTACGTTGATGAATAAGGCCGAATTTTGACTAAAAGTTGTTGTTTTATTAGTCGCTCTACGAACTTATTGAGTGACGAAATATATACCTGATTTTATAGTATATTGTAATAGTAACAGTCTGGAGTCCTGTCCTGTTTTTAGCCCGCGACTTGGAAGCTTGTTACAACATCGACAACAGCAATCTTAATATTGTGATTATACATATAGTAACCTAAATATAGATATACGAGTACATTCAAAAAAGTGTACACGGATGGTCTAGACTTCATAGAAATCGGTACATACATAGTTATTTATTTGGATGCTCGTTACATGTCACGCCACTGGACCAACCCTCATTTCGGCCCAGTTTAGTTATTGACACGGGGCCTCCACGCAACCCCTTAATTGGGATAGGGCGAAGGGACGATCTGCGATGTCCTTGTCAACGTTCGGCATGTCATGTCCGCGCTAGCACTCGTCACTAGGGGATTCTGCCGCTTACAAGTGGTTTATGGGATCAGGCACTGTGTTCCTATTCGGGATAATTCGATGGAGGTGTCCAGCGGCTTCTCCAAAAATATTGCGAAACTCAAAGATTAGCGAGAACGAGGACAGGAAAGCGAATATTTTGTACAATGGCTCCATCTACAGTTGGAGAAATATTTGTATTCGGCGATTGTTGAATATTAAAAGGCTCCATCTACTGACCTAGATATTTTTTTTAGCAAATACAATTTCGTTGTTATGCAGTTGGCAGCAGTTGAAATTATCTGAACCTTACGTTGGTTTTAGTGGGACTTTGTGTCTATTTTGAGCTCCAAGATTTTATCTTGCATTGAAAAACTATTAATTTCAGAACAATCAAAGTGTTATACTGTCAGACTGTCGTTTCAAAATGTCGAAACAGTTAAACATCTTCTGTCAAGAGTTAGTAGCATCTTTCATAAGCTATTTTGAAAAAGAACGAGACTAATGGTCATAATCAAAATTATTTTTAGGTACTGAATAATTTTATGAATATCTGGCATCAATGCGCTCTAAAACCTTAAACACGTGTTTGGTGATATGGTGTATCGGTTTTTATTTTGTACAAAATATAGTTTTCTAAATCAAAGATAGCACTCAATACAAACGAAAATCAGGCTTTGTGAGGTTAGTTAAATACTGAAATTGAAAATGTAAGAAATATGATAGATATTTATTTGTAATGTTTAATTTGTAATAAACTAGTAGACAATTAGAAGAAGTTAATTTAAGGTTGATAATATTCCTGCTTAAAATACAGCCTAAAACGTTTAGGTATATCAAACATTAATTTTTGCTCTAGAGAAGAATATTCCGGAACACCTACAATTTACCTGTTCTCCAAATTACTTCTGCTTAAATACCCGGATTAATTTCGCTTTAAGTACGGCAATTACACCCTTTTAATGACGCAATTTTGTCAGTAACGGAGATTTGTCTTCCCGCCCCACCTAAGTATTTCGTGTTGATTAAACAAAAATACCCCGTTTTAGGGCGATTACAGCTCTCGTCTACAGCAAGGGGTTCCCACCCTTATGCCTACAAGTACGTTACACATTGTGTACGATGAACAATTTTTTCCTGTGTTATATCTCCCTGCCAAATTAATAGATGTAAAACGTGAAACATCGTGTTGTCGGAAACAAGGGGTTTTAATGAAAAAGGAAATTCCAGATGGGACTCGTGACTCCAGGGTTCAGTGGTCAGTTTGATTTTACTTAACGAGTATACTGTGTGTCCCAGGATAAGTGAAAAAAGAAACATAAAAGACGAGAAATGTTCGAGTTGAAACGGGACCTTTTGGGATTAAGTCCCGCTTAAATTAAAAAGTAATTTATAATACCTATTTAAATACAAATTAAAATATAATAAAATTAATATATGTTCATTTTCGAAAAATCAAGAAGGTCTTGGCAGGAGTAATTTAGTTATTTTCTGTGTAGGTTGGGTGCCTTTATAATCGAAATATCAAAAAATGATATTAAGAAAAGTTGTTCAGCATTACAAATTATAGCTGTATGCCAAATTTCAAAACCATCAGGCAACTTTGCATTTTTTGTATATTTTTGCAAATATTTATTTAAATTAAAATTAGTTTAAAATTTTCTATAGAAATATGAAACACTTGAAAAGTTCAGAATTAAGAAACAAATTCTCACACGGAAGTTCTGATAGTTTTAGATGCATAATACCTGTGGAATTCAACAAATAAAAAAAAAAAGAAGTTCCATTTAAAAAAAAACATGTTACTTAAAAAGCTGCTATACATTTTTGTTTCAATTATTTTTCTGACAGCATGTCCTGAAATTTCAGGAAAAAAAGTTACCTGCTTCTGAAAAAAAATCATATCTCTAAAATTTGTCAGCTGGTGCTGTTGTACAACCTCCGCTGTATGCAATACTCTGTAACGCGTTCTGTTTTTGCTTTAATTATAAACGTGAAAACTTTGTTATACTAAAAATCATCATACGAAGATAACAATTTATCTAATAGAATATTTATGACTTTCATTCTCTAAATAATGCAGATAATGAAACAATAATGAATAAAAAATATTTCAACCGCTGCAACCATCACGTAAATCATGTAAAGTAAAAGCAATTTTATCTAGTTAATCAGACGAACGTACATACATACATATATACAACGTACCCTTATAAATATATCATTTCGCGTTGAATTTTAAACTTCCATTATAGATCTCTATCGCCATAAATACAGGATTAACCGTGGCCATTTCAGCAATTCATTAGTGCATCATTTAGTGACCGATGTCTACGTTGGAATGTCGGAATTTGTGCAAAATATTCGTACTATCATTTTAGCTCTAAAATTAGATACATCACCTCTGATGTCATTTGTGGATTCACAAATGATTCCGAAATCCAATTAAGCCAAATGATTATTTAGTGTCGAATACCATGTGTTGTGTTTAAGACTAACAAAAGGATTTGACGTATGAAAATACGATAAAATTATTTTCAAAATGATTGGGGTTAGTTTTGTTAGTTAGTTAGTTATTTTGAGGATTGCAAGTTTAAAATCTAAATTTCGAAAAGCATGACACGATTTTTTTCAATTTTTTTATTTATTTTTTTTTGTACTTTCGATTAATTTTTGATTCATAATGGGCGTCGACCAGGAACTGGCCAAAAAACGGCCCAAAGGTGAAAAAACGTAGTTATACCGTATTTTCTCATCCAACATTACCAACATTTCAACTTTATGAATTTAACGGTGGCTCTAAAAAAAAATTCATCACATACATTTTCGACTTAAAATTTCCTGTAGACTACGATGGTATTTTTTTAAATTCCAAAATTTAGCCATTTTTTTTAAATTTGTTTGCCATACTGGATCCGCCATTTTGTTTTTTTGAAAATCTGACGTTAGATTCGTAATCAGCGACCCCAAAAACCTTGGAATATATTATTCACTTGCCATTTACTATCTCACAGGATGAGGAAATAAGCTAAAACCACGTTTTTTCACCTTTGGGCCGTTTTTTGGGCCAGTTCCTGGTCGACGCCCATTATGAATTAAAAATTAATCGAAAGTACAAAAAAAAAAAGAAAGAAATTTAAAAAAAAAATTATATAAAATTGTGTCATACTTTTCGAAATTTCGATTTTAAACTTTCAATCCTCAAAATAAGGGTGAAAACTACCCCCAATAATTTTGAAAATATGTTTATCGTATTCTATGCAAAAAAAACACATCGAAAACCATTGCAACCTTTTTTTATTTTTTTTCATTTTCTACCGAGAAAAAAGTGAAATTTTAGAGTCGAAACGAAATTTTGTATTTTCTCACCCTCACCATCCCTCTCCTTGTGGCTCAAAAAATCTAAAATTTTAGGGAAGTTAGTTTTTTAGCAAGTACTATCGTGTCTGATATGTTTCAAACATAATTTTTTTGACCTCACTTAGTTGGCGTGAAATGCCCCGTATACATACATATGTATGTAACAAGAAATAAATGTTCGGATTATCCGTGCTTTTCAATTTTCCGTGCCTCCTCCGGTCCCGTGGAGCACAGATAATCGGGGTTCTACTGTACTGTTAAATTAGTGGAAACATTTTCAAGGTTGTTTATCACAGATTCACTGTCAGATTCTAAAAATTCAAAATGTCGGATCTGCCATACTGGATTTATATCGGCATATTTGATCTACCATATTGGATCCAATATGGACAGTGGATTTGTAATCAAAGATCTTGAAAATGCTTATGCAGTAATTTAACAGGATTTAGAAAAATGTACTCAAAGAGGTACTTTGCATTTGAGTAGATCTATGAGACACGAACTAAAAAATTGTCACATCTCCGTAAAAAAATATATCTGGACGATTCAAATTGATTTTAAAGAGAGAGGACCATACTTTTAGCTGCTATTACTAGTTTTGTGAAAACAAAATACCTTATGATATTACATAATAATGTCAAATACATATGTCAGAGGACAATGTATTTTGCACTTTTAGATTAGGCTATCGAAGGGCATATTAGGCATAATTAGGCCAATAAAAAAATTAGGGCGTCAAAGACCTAACGTGATGGAGCAATTCTGAAGTACACTAAAGATTCTGCTTCCGAAAATCTGTGTTATTAATGATAGAACAAGCTTAATCTGTTATTTTTATACGAGTATATACATTGGTCAAATCAAACCGTTGATCACGGTATTTAAAAACATTTCACTTGTTTCACCAGTTGTCATTCCGCCGCAGCGTGGCGAGTATCGCTTGTGGGTGTGTGCGTTTTTTTTTCGTAAATAAAAATCTGTCTCGTCACAAAACTGAAACGAGAAGGCTTGGTAAAACTCTCTCTGGCTAATTAAGTCACACAATCGACATTTCATCTTCAACTTGGGCTTATTAGACGCAGAATTTCACAAGCTGTGATCCTATCCGAAATAAAACATCAATATTGGAGTAAGAAAATTATCAGAATTTAAGGCACCTTCAAAAAGTGGTTGTATTTTGCTGACTGTATATTCGTTAAAACCCCTCTCGGCCTTATTAATAATGAAGATGATTCACTGGAAACTACTAACAGACCTCCGGATTTCCGGTATGTGTCCCGACTGTAGACTCGAGTGTTAATGCGTCGCCATGAGCAATGCGCCCTTTCCACCGAGGAGGGATGTTTATGTCACTTGGAACTACAAGCCGCCAGAACGGAAATTCCGTAATATACTTATTAGAATTTCGCGTGGCTCTTTGAATTAGCGACACGGACGGAAACTGCCGCGTGATAAAGGCTCAGCGTTTCAGTTAGTTGAATTTCTGTAGTGGCTCCAGGGGCGGCCGGTGTAGAGGTTCCTCCAAAAAATCATAAAACGATGCGCTGATAATTCTCGCGCTATTTAAAAACACGCCACATATTTCAGCCAGTCGTGGTTCCGCCGCGGAGTTGAGAGTATCGCTCGTGTATCGTATGTATAAACTCAATTCATTTTCCACTCACAGTATGAAATGTCACTTCACACTCGTATTAAACCGCGTTTGATCGATGATTGGATCAGAATTTCTGCTACTGCGGGCATCAAAACATTCTGTATTCGATAATTTCTAACCGAATACAAACGAAGTAAAGACACCAGTAAAAGATAATGCTCCAGAAGCGGATAAACTATCAGTTAAAATTTCCTAAATAAGAATTAGAGACATCTAGCGACGAAAATCTCAATTGCAATCTAATCTGCAGTTAACTTAAATTAATGGCGCGAAAACTTAACGCTAAATTTGTTATCGTCATTTTAAAATAGCTAGATCAAGTTCCTTTACGTGTGCAATTGATGTTCTAAAAGTGAATCTTAACGTGTACTGAAATTTTCTGTGTAATTTAAGATAACTGTAGATTAACCATCATGAAAGTTTTTGTGTACTATTGTGTTATATTATATATAAATAATGGTCTACTAACATAAAGTTAATTTATTTACTAATAATAACCTCAAAAAATACGATATCCTCTACTGGAACACTTACTTACTAAGAGTCCCAGTATGAGATAATTTATCACCTATTGGAACAATAAGTTTAAACAATGTTCCGATAGGTGAGAGAAGGTGATAGAAACTATTGAAGCAGTGATTCACTTTCATATGTAAGTAACTTATGTATATGTAACTAGACATAATGTTTAAGAAGATGGAAAAAAAAGAAAAAAAACTTGAAATATCCAGAAACGGCTGTTTTAACTGCATTCAAGGCTATCGAGAGTGGGACCTCAAATAGAAAAAGCATCGGAGGATTTTGAGGTACCATATAGCACCTTATATTATAAAAAAACAGGACAAAGGCCTGTTGAAAGGAAAATGGGTCCTTCTAGTTATTTGACTGAAGAAGAAGAACGTTGCTTAATTGAGTGTATAAATACTTTGTCTTCTTAAAAGTATGTTATTCATATACCCTAATTACATCAAAATATTAAAAAAATAGGCCCTTCAAAAATTATATTAATAAATAAAAGCTTAAATAATTAAGTACTTAAGTCTTTACTTAGGTAATTACTTACACCCTATTTAAAAAAGGTCCTCCATTGGACACTACCTATCCGCTATTGTAAATCGTATCTAATATTGGTATCCTCTATTGGTGCTTATTGTAATTAAGGGGGTATTCTAGTTTAGAGGCATGAATTTCGGGCGGTTTTTGAAGCTCTGTACAAACGAAACAAAAAATATTTTTGCTATCCATTTTTTTATCATCTGTTTATTGATATTTTAAAAATAACATAAAAAATTAACTGAAAAAAAAAGATTCAAAATTGACAAAGTTAAGGGTGTCCTGGCGTGCATGATTTCAACCCTTCTGGTCAACTGAAACTAAAAATCCGAACGGATTCTTAATTAGTATAGATGCCCCTATAGCCCGATCCTTGGAAAAGTAAAAAAAAATGTTTTCATAAAATGGCGGCCGTTTAAAAAAAAATTGTTTTGCATGTTTTTTTAACAATTCCGATTTTTTTAAATAGTAAAATTAAAAATTTTGATCTGAGCGTGCTTGAGACGATAGAGGAATGTATAAAGAACATTCACACCAAATTTCAAATAAATCGGTTCATTAGAACTTGAGATATCGTGCACGCCAACTTGAAAAAAGTAGTTTTGAGAAAAACTTGTTTAAAGTTTTGAGACAAGTTTCCGGCAATTTTACTCAGTTAGCACGTCCACGTTGCTTGAAGGCTGGCTCAAAACTAATTTGAAATAAATATTAAAACGAAAAGATTCCGACTAAATACGTTTCGTGTTTCGTAAGTACTCGGGCAGCGTCTACCGTCTATTGTTCATTTGTTCCGGTCGGACCGGAGCCGATGCCGCATCACAAAAATGGCTGTAACTCATAAAATAATTGAAATTTAGAAAAATCCTTTTAATGGCATATTCTTGAATGTCTAAACTTTGGAAATATGAAACAAAAAAAAATTCGATTTTTTCAAATTTGTAGACTAGAATTTGGGGTAAGTCCCTTAAATTTAATTCAGTTACTTAATTAATTTATAATATTCGTTATGTTACAAAACTACATTCGAACTCATACTTATTAAGAAAACAATATATTTTAATGGTAATATAATTCTGACAATTGTTGTGCTATTAAATATGTAGACTTATTTCTTAAGCTATCCTCTACTGGTGTTTTTACCTAAAACTAAATCAGTTAACTCTGTGCTATTTTGATGGTTCGGCGGCTGAATTATGGCAGGCAGAGTGATACTTACTCTTTAATGGTCAGTCTGTTAACACGCTGCACGTAAGAACATCATTACCAGTTTATTATCCAGCCAGGACCTTCCCGTCCGAAATTACCCTTTACCGGTACATAAACATCACCAACGGTCCAGTATACGAGCTATGAATACGAGTACACGCTACAAACGAACTTGCTACTCCACAAAGTTATTATTTACAAAGTAGCACAAGAAGATACACTTTCTGGAAAGCCTGCAGAGAATAAGATGATGTTATACAAAGTTCAGAGGTTATTTTGAAAAGTAATAACGATGTGGCCGACAAATACTTAAGGGTGGAACTGGAAACTGGAAATTGAACCCTAGATACACACTGATTCTGGTACTTTGTTGGTAATATATAAGTAACAATGTGTGGAGAAGTCAACATAAAGTAAAACCAATGGATGAAAAATATAAATAAATATTTGTAATATTAATTTTATATAGTATTACCAAAATTTTGATAACTGTTGTAGGAAGCACTAAAGTACTTCTTTAACTTTGTAGTGAATGGAACCAGAGATAATCTCTTAAATTATTAAATAACAAAATAAATTTCATACATACATATTTTTTAAATTTTATTTCAGCATATAAATTAAATAAACAACCCCTGTTATTTATAGAACTCAGTTTTATGTAGATATTTTTTTACAGCTTAATTATTGTCGAGCATCATACGTTTTAGGAGATTAGTAAATTTCGTGGTTTCATATCAAACAGTTATCAAAATATCGAAAAACCATCCTTTGATACTCCCTCCTTACCCCCTTGAAGTTAGTAATAGGAAGCATTTTGCGAAAAAATCTTTATTTGTCATTTCATCATTTCACGTGTTTTACAGTGTAATGGACATATCATCTTCTTTAATGTTGTTTTAGAAACACCTTGTATACATTATTTACAGGGAAAAATTATACAGGCCCACAAAAAAAAGTGTCTGGTTCTGGGATGGAGACTAACTTTTTCTTATGTATTTTGTGCCGCTGAATCCGAATTCATCATAAAAAATAGGGGTTCCGCAGCTAATTTTGAAGATAACCTCAAAAAATTGTTGAAAACGACGTGTTTCGGTTGTAAAAGCTTGAGAAGACCAAAAAAATGCCCACAAAAAAAATTATCTGGTTCTGGGATGAAGACTAACTTTTTCTTATGTATTTTGTGCCGCTGAATCCGAATTCGTCATAAAAAATAGGGGTTCCGCAGCTAATTTTGAAGATAACCTCAAAAAACTGTCGAAAACGACGTGTTTCGGTTGTAAAAGCTTGAGAAGAACAAAAAAAATTGCTTCACATCAAAAAACACTTTGTTTCTACGTATTTTAGCCTGATGGATCCAAATTTGCTATGAAAAAAGAGGTTTGATCAACGGATTTTGGAGATAACCTCAAAAAACTGCGTTTGCGACGTTTTTTGTAATAAAAGCTTGAAAGAAATGTGAATATGAATCGCGTCACATGTAAAATACCGTATTCCTATGTATCTTAGTTTCTTAAACCCGAATGTGTTATGAAAAAGTTGGTTTAACAAGTGAATTTCAAAGATTATCCTCAAGAATATGTAAAAATTGCGTTTTTAACGGTAAAATCTTGAATAACGTGGAATGAATCAGCCTAAAATCAAGACTAAGTGGAAACTCTTTAGTGATCACATGAACATACTTGCATTTGACTTTCTGGAATTCAGACTAAAAAAACTTGAAACAACAGCAAGCTGAAGACAAATCTGAAGATTGTTGTATCTCTGAGAGCGGAAATCTGGAAATATTCTGGGATTCAGCGGCACAAAATACATAAGGAAAAGTTAGTCTCCATCCCAGAACCAGATACTTTTTTTGTGGGCATTTTTTTTGGTCTTCTCAAGCTTTTACAACCGAAACACGTCGTTTTCGACAGCTTTTTGAGGTTATCTTCAAAATTAGCTGCGGAACCCCTATTCTTTATGATGAATTCGGATTCAGCGGCACAAAATACATAAGAAAAAGTTAGTCTCCATTCCAGAACCAGACACTTTTTTTTGTGGGCCTGTGTTATTGTTTATCGTTAAGTTAATAAATAATTTTTCTACGTTCCAAGTGTAGAATTATTGACAGAATGTATATCAATGTTGCAACTTGCTGAGATTTTCACCGTTCGAGACATGCCCCTTGTGTTACCATTACACCTCATACTAAGGGAAATCAAGGTTTTTGTTTCAGCTATTCCATTTTCCCAAAAGACGGAGGATATATGGAAATCAAGTCACTGCAAAACTCGGCGGGAAATGCAGTTCACGAGTTTATTATTCTATCTTAAACAAAAAGGAACACCGAAACGAAATAAAATATGGCGATATCCGTGAGTTTTTAGTGTATATAAATTCTTCTGGCGAAACCCGAGGGGGGTAAATAAACCGATGTTTATAAAATATCCATGCACGGAGGTGCAGGCAGGAGTCAGAGTAATTCCTGTCTGCAACAGCAAAATGAACAAGAACGTAATCTCGTTGCAAATTTACAGATTTATATCGGAAAGAATCAAGGAATCAGGACCGGCTTTGCCAATCAACGTATACTGAAGATGATTCAATATTATACAGACTGCATTCATCAGTGTTAAAAGATTGCACACCAGTAGTGAAATAGGTGTGGTTTTGCTTAGCGATAATCTTATTGGACAATGGCTTCTGGGGCTTCTAGAATGTTGGCCACGCCTACATTCTAGAATTTTCACGATTAGTTCACTCAATTTTACAACTTGCTAACATGTAGAGGAGCTGTCGGTATTATATCATATATTATTCATTTCACCTAATAAATAAATAAATATTTATTGCCGAGCAGAATATCCATAAGATATAAGAATGAAACATAAAACATATTACATGTATACTAAAACATACCTTTAATTTTGTACTGAATACATGACAGTAAGTGCTATGAAATTAGTAGTCAGCCAAGGAATGGGAATGAAGTAACTGAAGACGGGTCAGTAATTATGTGGTGAGGGGATTCGTATTTATTGTAAAGTAGGTTATGTAAAAATATTACAAAAAAATATTAATGGAAAACGTTTTTACTGCAATTTTAGATCTGTGTGCCAATTTTCAAATACTCAAAAATTTCCTTTTTGAATTGAATTTATGTTCATGTTAATTAATGAAAAAAAATGAAGTTATAATAAATATGTAAAATAATGCTATTAATGAAGCATTATATGTTGATAACGAATAAATAAATAGACTTAATAAAACAAAGTCCTTGTAGGGAAGATAAGAGGATACAATTATTTTACTTCTACCCTTCCGTGGCTTTGTGTCTTTGGGCGAGAAAAATTGCAAGGCCGCCCCTGCCTAAAATCTGTAAAACCGTCCATACCTATTATTTATACGTATATTGCATTATTTATGAGGTTCCTTTGCGAGATATTGGCGAGAGGATAGCGACCAGAGCTTAAGTGCTGATCGTGCGACCATGAACATCAGATTTCAGGCCTGGCGCCGTTTCTCACGTCACGGGACGGCCGACGGACTTAGAAATAAAATATAGGCTTTGCGAACGGCTCCGACGTCACTATTTCATTTGAATCGACGCCGTAAAAATATAAGTTCTACTTACACGGTGGATTGTTTGTTGGATTGTAACTTTTTATGTGGCGGACCCGGATAAGATCGGGAGTGCGGATGGAATTCGAAATTGGCACAGAGAAATTGTGAGTTAATGCACTGCGGGCGCACAGTGTGTTAGAATCGGAAAATCCTGGCCAAAAATCGAAAAACTAAGTTCGTTACATTCTGTTTTAATTCATATAGCCTTGTGAAGCAGGGTTTTCTGCGTGTGATGCTGAAACGACAGCTACCTAGGTTTTATACCTGCCGTTCTACTTCAGTCGGAAGTTGGCCACCTTCGAGTGCGCAACGGTACGAGAATCGGTCCCGAAATACTCAACGTTCGTGTGTGGTGAATTTTTGTTACTACAAGGTGTATTTCCGACTTAAAAAAATGGAGGCTACTCTTGAAGATATGTAAAATATTATCTATGCATTGAAATTCAAATTTTTGTATTTCTTATTATGGAAAATAAATGTTAACTCTGCGCTTATAATACAAACGCGCATGTTAAGGTAGCGAAAGAAAAGTAGGAAAATAGTTGATCTACAGAGTTCTAACACCAATTCACAATTTAACATGTGGGAAATATTAGTGGAATAAGAAATTCATAAAAATTGGCTGCTTGAAACTCATATGTCCTTCCGTCAATGACATGACGGATTACGAGTCCAACCCTGCGTTGTAACACACTTTCCGGACCCTACTCACGTAAATTTTGGGAGCATCTTCAGCTTCGCTGTTCGTACTGTAGGAAAATGAATACAGTTTTTTGTTTCCACACTCGAAGAGAACAATTCAACGTGTTGTGAGACTCCTTCCGTTGTCTTTTCGTCCGTTTTTGAATTCGACGTCTTTCCATAAACGTGTTGTGTTGTTGTTGTGTAAATACCGTTTTTAGGAGCTGTTTCGGTTTAGAACTTCAACATTGACAGTTTGAAAGCTGTCACACTTCAAATCGCAAAACAACAGTTTTGGACCTGAACCTATCATAGACATATGAACTTGCAAAGCCTACTTCGAGGTGAAATTTTGTTCGATTTGCATGTTATTTACCCACGCTTATTCGACACAGTATTTGTTCGAACATTTCCGGAGTTTTATTTCTGTTTTTCAATATAGTTTTTCTTCTTGTCGCTCCGCAAAATTTACACCCGCCTTATCGTACCAAATATATTCTTTACGCAGGTAATATACCATTTGTTCCCGAAAGGGAAAGTCTTAAAATCCGACTCATTTGTACGGATAAGATTTCTTAACACGTTTTTTTCGTGTACTCCATAAAAACAAGGCCCCGGCGAGGGCCATCTAATGTCGTATTTATGTCGCGAGAGAAACCCCCCTCGAGCATAGAAATGAGGCTGAACAGCCATCGGGACGCCATCAAAGGGGAACTTTTCCAATCGGAATCCGACATTGTACGGAAGTAGTTGGGTGAAAAAATAATAACTACCCGGTCCGCCGTGATTACGTGAGGTATCTCTAATACGCACCCTTTGAAGACTACAGAATTAACGGAAGGATTGTAAAAGTTCGCTTCGTTGTAATTGCATCCAATTAGATCGGATCGAGATGGAGATTTTATTTTAAGAACCTATGCCGCTTGAATAACTTCTTGAACTGAAAGAAATAAGTGGTTAGCGAACTTCAAAATCTTGCTTACGAGTTGTCAAAACCCGATATCTTTAATGAATAGCTTATCTGAAAAATTCAGTTTTTAAAATTCTTGAAGACATAGAAGACTATACAGTGCTTTCGGAAAGTAGCGGATAAAATTAATACAACCGTCACATTTTTATTAGGAAAATTGTTTGGACACCTGGATAGATTAATATGAATTGCCATTTTTTAATAGAGGGTGTATTTTTTGGCACTCGGCTATGACAAGGCTATGCCATGATCAATATTTTTTTTAACGAGAAGCTTTGTTTTTATATACATATATATATATATCGTAAGTGGAAAGAGCGCTTTTTTCACTTCAGTAACGTCACTATCGATGTAAATCACATAAGGGAATTTATAAGAAAGCCGACGTTAAAGATGAAACTAAATTTACTAGCAATGAAAGAAAATAATATTACTTTTAAAATAATATATGCATTGTATGCATTTATCTACAAATATTGCATGCATCGCTGTTTCGAAATAAACCGTTTTATATTATATTCAATATAAAATCCGTTTTTCCAATGAAGAACTTATAATCATCAGCGCATTCGCCATATTTTAGAATATCAAAAATTTTAATTGTAATTGATATTGTTCAATAATTGAAAGAAATATTGCTTTCGATAGTAAAAACAGTTTAAAAAACTTGACAGTGTTTTGAAACTTGACACTTCTTTTGCAAAATTTGTGCAAATATTCCTGCAACACTATAAAAGTTATAAATTATAGCAATCATATTTTTATTATTACATAAAAAAAATAATATGCCCACCTTTTAGTAACGGTAGAGTACAGCTATTTTATTTTAATTATGACGGAGGTGCTGGTGCATAAAACTGTACATAATTCCAATTTTTATAACTCATAAATCAAATCTGTCAGTTACTTTTAAATTCTCGTTGATATTTCTACTTTTCTAAGTATTTTATTCTAAACTTAAATTTCTCCTTCTTAAAAAAATATTAAACCAGCTTTCTCGCAGGCGTTTCAAAACAAGGGATCTGTATTCACGCATATCTCGTTGTCAGGTTGGTACCACCGAGGATAAAAACATTTTTTCTGATTCCAATTTTATCTCTTGTTTCGTGACCACCCAGCTGCGATTCAAATACCTATAAAAAGGGAACATTACATGCTCCAATTATTATTTACACGCTGATAACTTTATAGCTTTCATACAAAAGAGATTTCTTTACAATTTTCTCGTGCCAAAATATAACTGCGTAAAGCCCATTTGGCAAAAAATGCGAATGTCTGTGTAATAATTGGATTGCTTTTTTTGCCGCTGTACGACCGCTATAATCTTAAGGGAATGTTGCAAAGGGGCCGTTTTTATTGAGACTAGAGTTAAATCTTAGTAAATAAAAATACCATATTTTGTTCATAGTTAAATTAGATTATGAATCAGTTTTAAAGAATACAATTTTTAAAGCAATTGTGAAAAAATGGAAAATTTCAGACTATAGTCGGAGTAGGTAGACAATGAGAGTTCTGTCACGCACAAGGTCATGCTCAAGGTCACGCATACCTGAATATTAGAATACATTTGGTTAAATTTTAATAAATAATTATGTATTTGCTTCAATCGGAGCAAATTAGAACTGTCTAATATATGTAAATATATTAGTGTATTCCTTTCCTACTAATATGAACAAAAATAAAATATATTATTTAAATTATTCAAGTCAAATTTAATCTAGGACAAAAGCAGTTGAGGAAGACAAAACGCGTCTATTGACACCACTAAAAAGAAGTCATAATTTAATATAGTACAGCAGACAAAAGGCAGAGAATAATTCGTCAATATTCGAATGAATGAATGCTGCGAATGAATGTGTTCAGACATGATGGTGCGCAGACTGGTCTCCTTTCTATCCCCGCGTTAATAGTTTCCAACTTTCCACACAATAACAAGGCATTGTGCCCGCCGCCGAAAGTTGTTGTTTATGAGAGTAATATCCGTAACCAAACAACACGCAGACTATTAAAGTTTACCGAATCATCCATCGTAACAAGGTAATAACTGAAAAAATGTGTGAAATACCTTAATAACATGTTAGATAGTTAAAATAATTAATTTACTTACGTATTAATATGTCTATATACCATATTTTCCTATGGTATTTAGAGTAAACAAACACTGACTTGAATTAAAATGTATACAATTATGAAATCACCTGCGAGAAAAAATAATAGAAAACATAAAAAAAAGGAATTTGCAATAGATGGCTATGGTTACGCATTTTCATCAAACGTATGTGACAGAATGCTTCAGACTCGCTGCCCTAATATAGAGTGGGCACCCCCGAGGGGGTGTATAAATAAAATATCTGTTGTCGACGACGAAAAATTACGCCCCAACCTTTGAAAGTAGAAAACAGTGTAAAACAATTAAACGCATTTCGCTTATTCGAATTTTAATCCTCCAGAGAACGTTGAGAATTATACATAATTCATACTGTGAATACCGCCTAAATTGATACCGGTGATTTAGGCCGGTATTGATTTTGTTTTTTTTTTTTGAGGGGGAAATTATTAATACCCAAAGGCAGCGAAATAGGTACCGACGAACGAGTGAACGTGTAAATCAACTTTCGGCGGTAAATCTTCTTACTTTGCTTTTGTTGTTTCAAGCTATTGAGTAGCAAATTCTTCATAAGAATTTAATGGGATTTTACTTCCGGCTCCAACCAAAATTTGGTGCTCCAACTTTTTACTTTTCCATTATATTTTCAGCATTATATCTCCTTCAAAATATTCGCATACATTTTCCATCTTTCATAAACGCATCTACCAAAAATATACCGTATGTGGACTGAATTATATTCTCGAAATGTGCAAAGAGAGATTCATTAAGTGAGACGCTACGTTACATAAAACAACTGCTCCCAATCCAATCCATGGCTTCCACGGTATAGGGGCTTGGTTCTCATTGAAATAGGGAGGGTAAAAAATCGACAACAAATGCGAGTCTCCCCACCACATAATCACTAACTAATCTACTGAGTGAAACGTGCTTGTTAAGTGTGGCAATCATATCTGTGTCATTATATCCTTCACTTAGGTCTTACTTCCTTTCCTCTTTCTTGGCCATATGTATTCTTAATTACATACGGTATATACAGAGTGCCCGTTGTCATCTTGGAAGATAAAAAAACAGTGAGTAAACCAGTGGTCATGGGATTGACGGAGTACGAAAGTTTTAGTAGAAGAGAAACAATATAAGAGAAATGGCGACTGCTACTATCTGCTAATATCACAACGGGAACTCTGTATATTACATGTTAAACCAAAATGTGAAGAGTTTCGAAAAATGTTATTGCATTACATTTTTTCTTACTATTTATTTCTGATTTACTACAGTGCTCATTATTTTTTTAATTAAATTAAGCATAATCCCACCGTTTTCGAACCCTATGGGAATACAACTTGGAAAATCTGAGAAACTGGCTGAAACAGGAAGTGGAAGAACAATATAGAACTTAAAATTGAGGAACTATCGTAAGAACGTTCTCAAAGTATGCCGTGGAATCGATACCGCATCTCTTGAATTATGACCCTTAGGGTCAAGTTTTTATTAAAAAGAAAATTATTAAGTACGATAGTCGTGGCAGAACAGAAAGCTTTTATAACCGACTGGCTAGTGGGTTTATTCAACACGGGACGCCTCACAGGATTTTCAAACAGAATTTCTACACACAATCATGGATTTCGACCAGACTCGCCATATTTTGCCTATAACTGTGGATTTGTTTAGACAAATAGGAAGTGTGAATAGAAATGAAGGTAGTGGGACACCTAAATTCGTATTGTACAAAAAGCTAATTTATCGAACAGCAGTATCCTACGGAATCTGCAATATAATCTTGAAATGTGGCTGGCACGCTTATCGTCTAAGCTCAGTCCAAGAATAGTTACTAAACAACTAGCCGCAGCGAATGAATTTTTTCAGAATGGTTACGTCCATGATTATTTTTTTTTGAAAAAGACATCAGAGTATTTAACAGTAACTTTCTACAGCAACATCGAATCATTTTCCATGTTTTCGCAGAATAATTAATTCCCTACTTTATTTGTTCGACACATAAATATATCTTCCGAATCGACGAAAACTTGTAATCTATATAGGTACGCTCTCCTCTAGCATGCCTAAATCAGATATATGTCAACCATTTGTCCAATCTAACTAAAACTACTGAAAATATTGTTAAACTTTTCTCATAAACCCATTCTCTAAAGCCCGGTAATAACTTCGCGTACTCCTACTTACTTTATTACCCCGGAAGCCAAACCGGGCTAACATCTATTTTATTTTATAAAGAGATATATAGCGATATCCCAGAGTAAACTGTAAGAGTTCTGTCAAGTCGATAGTAAATCTTCTAGTCTCCATAGGAGCAACAAAAAGTTCTATTTATTCGCTCCTCTCCTGCAAATGAATTTACGAAACTTTCCGTAATGATAGCAAAATAACTTGGATGGCCTGACGAAGCGATCTCAAATGAGCACGAAAAAAATTGATGATAAATTTGCAATGAAAGGTTAACTTTAGACGTGGAAAGGGAATAGTTCCCGGTCAGTGTTATTCGTCGTCAGAAATCATAAGTAGAGAATTTAAGCATAAGAGACACAGTCTTTATATAATATAAAGAGACATCCAAAAAAACCGTCATCACAGTTGACTATGAACAAGAGAGATAGAAATAGCGATCATGCCGAAGCTTTTTTTAAACTAAGTGTTATTTCTACATTGGCGACACTGACGCGCTTGAAATTTGACATATATGTGGTGTTTAGCTTCCGCTGTAAGAAATGGATCGTTTTACGCTTGAACAATGTTGGGAAATATTGAAAAATTACTTCCAAAGTGAATGCTGTGTTGTAGAAACAGTGACAAAATTGAGAACAATTTTTGGTGGAAATGAAGTTCCGTCAGCGCCTGGTGTAAGAGAGTTCTTAAGGAAAGTTCGTGAAACTGGCATACTTATGGATAACATAAGTCATTCACGTGCTCGTCCAGTGCGCACAGCTGAAAGAATTGCTGTTGTTGTCGAAAGTGTGCGTGAAAACCCAAGAACCTCAACTCGTCACAGAGCACAACAACTTTATGTCAGTCGTACTTCTCTGAGGAGAATATTGCATAAAGACCTCGGATTATTTGCTTACAAGTTACAACCTACTCAAGAGGTAAAGGAAAATGGCCATCAACTTTGTTATCGCTTTTCCGTGTGGGCTTTATACGAGTTTCAAATGACGCCGATTTCAATGGAAAAATATTTTTTTTCGGACGAAGCTCATTTTGGAGAACATGTACACTACTTACATAACTACATACATAACATGTTCTCATACATAACATACAGAACATGTACAACAATAAACAGAATTATAGGATTTGGGGTTCCAAAAATCCACACGTAGCCATAGAGAAGCCAATGCATCCTGCAAGAGTGACTGTTGGGTGTGGGTTTTGGAGTGGTAGCATCATTGGTCCGTACTTCTTTGAAAATGAAGATAGTAACAGCGTTACAGTAAATGGCATGCGTTATATGTTAACTGATTTTTTGTCTCCAGCTCAACTGATTTTTTGTGTCCAGGATTGAACGATATGGACTTGGACGAGCTTTGGTTCCAGAAGGATGGAGCAACGTGTCACACAAGCCGTGAAATAATCGACCTTTTGCACACTAAATTCGGTAACTGTGTTATCAGGCGTTTTGGAGAGATTAATTGGCCATCGCGCAGCTGCGATTTAACACCGTTGGACTATTTTTTATGGGGACATCTTAAGGGCCTTTGTTACTCCAACGGTCCAAAAAAAATTGACACACTGAAGGAAAACATCAATCGAGTTATTCGTGAAATAGAGCCACAAATAAATCGAAAGTGTACTGCAAAATTGGGTGAAAAGAATGAACTACTGCCAAGCCAGCCGCGGCGGCCATTTAACTCAAATTGTTTTTCATAAACAACTGGAAGGCATACTTTTTTTGAATAAAGCAACAATCATTAATAAATACTCAAAGATGTAGTTTTAATAGCAATTTTAAAAAGAAACCATCTGATGGCCCACCCTATACAAATACGTCTTTTTTTTACTAGGCCAACTTTAATGACGTTTTTTTTTGGATGGCCCGTTACATAGATTTACGAAAATCTGAAGGAGACAATTCTGTCACTTTGCTTCTCAGTGGTAAGTACATTTTTAGTGGTACACAGGGTGTCCCAATATTCCGTGTACAACGAGCTACCACATGCTCCTGGCGTCAAAATAAGTCGATGTAACTAAACTTACCTATATACCAAGTTGTCTCGTTTAACCGCTAGAGGCCGTCAAAGTTGACATAAAATTTTAGTTTTTTGCCAATAACTTTTTGGTGTGCTAGTATGTTACGACAGATGGCGCATTTTGACATTTGAATGGAAGTTATTCCATTAACATGGTGCGAAAACTACCCCTACCCTTAAAGTAATCTGCTCGTATTTTTTTGGTGGGGGTGAGACCGCTTCATCTAAATTTTTATCATAAAGATAAGCAATTTTTTAACAAATTTTCTCTCCTGAAATTTTTTTGTATTACTTACAGTTTTCGCTGAATTCATGTTTTATTACATCATTGCTGATTCTAATACGATTTAATTGATTTCACTTTAAAATTGATTTTAGGAGGAAAGCGAAATAAACAAACTTAAATAATCATTTATTGAGACTTAATTAGGTGTTCAAAATGACCCCCATTTTCATTAATACAGAAATCAATCCTACGTAAGAAATTAAAGTGCACGCTTCTCAGGGTTTCCTCGTTCTGCAATTCTTGAACGGCATTTTGAATTCTGTTCCACAATTGTTCCTCGTTCTCAATACTCACAGAGTAAACTTTCTGTTTTAAGTCACCCCAAATGAAGAAATCGCAAGGATTCAAATTTGGTGAACGTGGTGGCCATGAAATGGGAGCATCGTTTTCTCTGAAACTAAGTTATTGGCAAAAAAACTAAAATTTTATGTCAACTTTGACGGCCTCTAGCGGCTAAATGAGACAACTTGGTATATAGGTAAGTTTAGTTAAATCGACTTATTTTGACGTCAGGAGCATGTGGTAGCTCGTTGTACACGGAGTGTAGGGACACCCGGTATAACCCCTGATATTTTGAACTTCATTACATCCTTTAAATAGTTAATCTCCACAATTCATGTCGAATATCACGTGTCGATTATAGTCGAAGGCCAACACAGATGTGCTTCAATTAAACGTCGCCTAATCAAGAAGGCTCGGATTCACCGCCGGTCCTTTACAGAGCGCTCATCAGTCCCACGTGATTTGCATCGCAGTCGGGCGTGATACGTGAGTGCTCGCGAGATCCAGACATGTAAGGGAAAGACTAATGTACAGTCCTTTGTTGGCAAAAAGTTAACGAGGCTAATCCGAAGGGAATGTTGCAAAAAAGAGATCGCAGCGCGCTGATTGCCAGTAGCTTGCAGCGAAGAAATATTCTTAATAGGAATTTGCCGACTAAAAATATGCATATACAGGGTGTACGGGGGTTTTGATTTTGTATACTTACTCGTACAAGGTGGTACAAGCAAAAAGAAATCAAAAAAGCCCTAAAGAATGTAAAATTTAAATTTTTTTAATGTATAGCTTCAGAAAACTTGTTGAAAAAAATGAAAAGTTGTTATTGCATTACAAAAAGTGGTGACGTACCAAAATTGTTATTACTATTATTTTTTATTGGACTGCCCTGTGTATTTTCGCATTTTCTGATACTCGTTGATAAAGTGGTTTTAACAGACTAGCATATGTGGTATCTAAAATGAATACTTTGGACATTACAGACAATTGAAAATCGTAATTTTAAAGTTTACAGGACATTCAATTAAAAAAAAAGGTACGTCGGCATTTTTTGGAACACTGTATATTTCAAGCTGAGTTCAAGTTATGGCTTTTTAATGCTAATTTAAATTTACTTATTTATTTACATTTAACATTTCGTATTAATATCACTATTAATTTCAGATATTTACTTAGTTCCACAATTTTGCCTATCACTGTATATGCACACACGATTAACATCGGATTTTATTATACTGTGCGCGCCTAAAGTATGGAATAAATTCAGTAAATGTGAAATAAAAAATTGTTGGAAAAAAATCCTCGAACAGGTCGATTTTGCCGAAATAACCGTTTCCCTACAATAAAATTTACATATGAAGTGGGACACAATGAACAGCAACCATTTTTAGATGTATTAGTTATTAGAAATAGTGAAAATAAGTTAGAGTTTGATGTATATAGGAAAGAAACCGCGACTCTTAGATATATTCCCAACGATTCACACCACCCTTTTCAACATAAAATGGCAAGTTTTAATTTTCTAATTCACTGTTTGTTAAATTTCCCCCTCTGTAAAGAGAGGTTTGAACATGAGAAACAATTAATTAAGAATATAGCTAAGAATAACGGTTACTCAGTCAATTTAATAGACAAGTTAATAAGGAAGCATACATTTAAGAGAACTGTACAATTCCACGACTTTTCGTGGAGATACTGACAATTCGAAATTTGCTTCGTTACCATATGAACCTAAATTCACCCGCGGACTAGATAAAATTTTTAAAAATATTAATATCAATTTGGTTTATAATTCTAAAAATAAACTACAGACGCTTGTGGGTAACCCCAAAGACAAAATCAATAATAACAAAAAGTCATGAATATACGAAATAAGTTGTACAGATTATGATCAAAAGTATATTGGGCAAACAAAAAAGATCTATCTTGACAAGATTTAAAGAACACATGGCTCATTTGAAATGTGGCAGAACAGAAAAATCTTGTGTTGCCAAACACGCTTTTGACAACAACCATAGGATATACATAAATAATTTAAAATTAATTAGAAATGTAACAAACAGTAGACAGTTGGATGCTTTTGAAAGTTTAGAAGTCATTATGTGTAATAGTAGTATGAATAAGGACAATGGTCCGATACGATCGGCCAATCTTTCTGATTAGTTTCCAAACTACTTAACTAGTTTGTTAAATAACGTATTGTACTTCTACCAAAGCAACTGACGGTAACTTTAGTTTACGAAATGCATATAATAACCTCCCGGTTTTATTGAATTTTACATGTTGCACACATGCAGAGCTTGACAGGCTACGTACAAAACTTGACGGAGAATCAGCTGTGCCTTTCGCACTACGCGGCTTTTCTAGTTTCCATTTTACGAACGGTATGGCAATAAAAGTTTTCAATTTAAATGTAACGCCATTACTTTAAATATAACTTTACTAGGGCAAACAGCTCGGCAAACGCAATTTTACGTCTCCCGCTCTCTTCGTACTTTCTAACGTGCGGCATTTGCGAGCGGAATAATAAATGAATATCGAGGAGCGACGTCACGTCCGCTTGTCGGAGAAAAAATTGAACGTCCGCTATTGCTTCGCGGATCTTCTCGTATCTGCAATTCATCGGAAAAGCGTCGACGTGCCGGTTTCCCGTTCCAAAACTAATATTCTTCCGTTGTTTATGCGCAGTCAGTCGATACCTTTCCGTGACGTATCCAATTTCATGCGATGTTTAGTGCGTTAGCTGCTCTCCGATGGTTCGAGATCGTTAGCTTCGGGTACACGCGGTGTGGACAAGAATGTGCATACGAGGGTAAATCAAATGAATAAATGAACCGGAATTTTCGTTTAAATTTATTGGTACAATATACAAACATTAATGTACATACTATTTTTCCACATAATCTCTTGCTTTTGTTTCCAACGAATTGGAAGTTTTTTTAATGCCATAATCATAAAAAGAATGGCGGCATATTTCCAGCCAAGACTCAACACCAGCGTCTTCGACGAATCGCTCACCTCCTAGTGTATAAAAAAAATTTCAATGACATATATGCCTTTTTCAATAGATGATTTTATATGTGCTGAAAATCTCAAGTGAGAATCTAATTCTACACCCAGGTTCCTAGCTTGGTCAACTACGGGTAGTCGTACATTGTCCATGTGTATGTATAATTGATCTTTCAAATGGAGACGGTTCATTTTACTTCTAAAATACAGTACCTTTGATTTTTCAGGCAAGAAGTTTTAAGGCATGTTCCTCTGCTAACTGTTTAATATTATTTAGTTCTTCATTCATTTGATTAGCTGCAACAGCACAGTTATTTATATTGAAATGTAAAACAATTGCGTATCATCTGCATATGCTTGAACTTTGCACTGAGATACCGAGGTTAAAATATCTGAAGTATATATAATAAACAATAAAGGCCCTAAAATTGACCCTTGTGGAACGCCGGACATTGTATTGAGTGGTGTGGAATGTTCATCATTAATGCTAATTCTTTGAGACCTTTGACTTAAATATGAACTTATAAGTGAATGATAACTCATCAAATCCAATATATTTAAGCTTAGAACACAAAAGTGCATAACTAATTGTGTCAAACGCTTTTGAGAAATCTAACAGAACCAACACACTGACTTAATTATTATCACAGGCTTGAATAATATCGTTAGTAACTTTAGCAAGAGCAGTTGCAGTACTATGTCCCTGCCTAAAACCGCATTGAGAATCTTGACTATATATAATTTTTTCAAAAACATTTGATAAAGCTGGTAAAATACGTAACTGGGGTGCATTTTTTAGGTAAAGGCTTTCCTATTGCATGTTTCCAGGCGACAGGGAAATATCCTTTTTTTATTCAACAATTTATTATATTAGTGACATAAGGATCAATGAAAGGGCTGCAGTATGTTAGCATAGTAGAAGATATGTCATCAGTTCCATAGGCCGTAGTTTTATTATTATTTAAAATTTTATGAATGTCATCCTGAGTTACTAACCTAAATGAAAAAATGGAGTTTAAATCAAGCAGATTATCGTTATAAAAATTTATTTTGTTATCACAATTATTTGTAACATTTTGAAAAAAGAGGAAAATAAATTATTAATTTCATTAGGGTTAGATAAATGATTAGGAATTTCTGTGCTTCTTTCAATGGCTCAAACATGAGATAATCACATGGGGATAAGTCAGGACAATAGGGAGTGTGTTCAATGAACTTCCTCCAACTTTTCGCGTGTCAGATGTGGGGGGCGGGCATTGTCGTGAAGCAGAATCACGTTTCTGATCGGAAACTCGCGGTTTTTCTCTAAATTTTTCGAAACCCCAGTTCATCTCTAATGGCTTCCGACGCTTATCCCGATCTGAGCTGCAAATTCAGCAACCGTTAAACGTTAAATGGCGGTCATCCTCCAGAAGAACAGTGGCAATGTTTTGCTCATTCACACTGGCTCGAGGACGACGGACATGAGGTTCATTTTCAAGTAGTGTTACTCCTTTTTTGTATCATTCGTACACTTCAACAAGTCTCCCCAAACTGTGTTTTAAATCTTCGAACGATTTTTTCTGGCCTTCAACGGTGAGACCCAAGCGTGAACCTAGTAAGTCTACTGACAGGACATTGCCGACTAAACGAGACTAAACGAGCCTAATTGGTCTGGCAGAGGGGACAACATGCAGATTCTGCGTGGAAGAAAAGGAAGCCTCAGGTGTGAAAGACTAACAAGAGTGAGGTTTCAAATTCTAGGGAAAAGCAAAATGCTAATAGTTATACTAAAGAAACTGTGGAGGTAGTGGAGATTGATGAAAAGGACCAAGTTATATAAGATGCTCTAAAAACCAGTGGGAGTGATACAATATACCACGAAGAGGTCGTAGGCTAAGTACATTCTTGATTAGTATGTGTTGTTGATCACACACTAATTAGTCTTTTGAAATTATCCTTCAATACTTATATATAGCTATCAGCACAATAATGGTCTTCAAAACTAGATAAAACAACAGAAAAACAACTACCAAAGACTATAATAATCAAAATGAAAATAAAGTGGTTTTCAACACACTGAAAGTATCTGTCAAATCTGATTTCGATAATCCTAGCCAGTTATATAATAAAAGTATTCTGCGGTGACTTCTGCTGTTTATATAAAAAATGGATACCAAAAGTCATCTAGTTTTGGAAGGAACATTTTTTCGAAATATTGAGCTGGAGTAAAGTGGCAAAACCTGGCGAGCATTCCAGGTTTTGATGATTCATGAAGAAATCGCGCATTCTTATCCAAAATGTCTGTAGTTGAACAACAAAACTTTCCATACTTTCAGCAACTTGCGTAGTCTTGAATGTAGCAGCAATGTAGGAGCACGAGAGGAGTGTAATTTTCCGGAAAAAGTGTCGCAGCCGAAACTCGCCGATGCATCCTGCCCTTTCAATATCCTAACAGGCTTACCGGTTCGGACAGGACCGCATTTACTTCACAGAGATAGTATTACAAAGGGGCGGAAAGTAGGCTATCGAAGCTAAATGACCCGTGATGCTCATAGATCTGAGATATTGCAGGAAAACCGAGACGATAAGTGGTGGGAAATATCGCGGGACACTTTCAGCAAGCTAAAAAAATCTTATGAGTGTACGTTTCGGTTCATCATCTTATAATCCTCTAGCGGTATAAGAAATAATGATACTGTTACAACTTATATAAATTTCAAGGAATTTGTGGCTCCTAATTGAATAACTAATTTTTGAATTTTGTACGTTAACTGTATTCTTTTAAATACTTATAAAAAAAGGTTGCAATTATTCTTCTATTATTTCAACTTAAGAATATGGGTATATTACATACATCAAATACCTACATACATGTATGCAAAGGTTAGAGTGAAGAGAATGGCACCTAACGTGGCATAATTAGCTGTTTCAAGAGCAATATTAATTGGCTAAAATGTAGAGCCAAGACATTGCCTGTACTGCCTCAGATATTTTTTAACGAAATACAAAATTTACAAAAATCTAGGTATGTATATTTATCTCCATTTTTAAATATCTGTTGAAAGTATTTGCTGATGTAAAAAATCTTCGCTGGACATATTATAGAAATGTGATGGTTATTATAATTGGGAACCCAAACGAAAGTGGCATATTTTAATCAAGATCTAGCAGGACTGATAAAGAGTGTGCTTAATGTAGGAGAGTCTTTGAAGTCTTACATTACAGATGCCCTAGTTGGAAGATTATTTAAATTCACCTCACTCTATCCGCAATTTTAATAAAGAGGTCGTCCCAGAACATCAATGACCATTAATAATAAATTTAATCCGATCAATTTTCCAATCGCGGCGGATTTAACTACCGAAATTTCATTAATATTGAAATAAGTAGAGATAGATAACCCACAGAAGGCATTGAATAATACGATTAATCAAAATACAAGATTACTATCGATAGCTATATTTTGCCATTCATTATATAAACCTAAATCTTGCAAGTTTTAACTAAAGGTTGCAAGTGACTGTATTATTAACAACTTTATAATCACATGCTTAGGCTTAGCAAGGCTATCTTGACATAAGCAGATTGGTATTTTTTTGATCAATTTTACAAGAGCAAGGGAAAATTTGAAATAAGCTAATTGATGTAGTATTACATTCTTATTGAGAATGGTGGTTAAGGGGTTTTTACTACCCAGCAACTTTTTTTTCGCATTTTTTTCTGATGTATAAACTATGAGATATAAAGAATGACAATCAAAAATAATTTTAGGGGGGCAAACTTAAAAAAATACAGTTTTTTTCCGAACAAGTCTCAGCGGTCCAGAACGTTCGAAAAAGTTGCTCATCTGTATTATTATAGTTCCATTGGTAGTTTTAGTCGGTACAAATGAGTTATACTTTCTCGAAATATATATACACGGCGTTATTCAATCTTAGGGAAGCTAATAGGTTGCTACAATAGCCATATTATTTATATGATTAAATACATTTTCAAACTTTACACCGTAGCTAGCTCAGTTTTTATCCGATAGACTTGAAATTTTTATTGTAGCTTCTTATATACATTATCTATCAAAGTACTCACGATTTTTGACACTGAAAAATAATTAGATTTGCAATAAACAATTTAAGGTTGATTTTCTAAGAAAAACATAAAAACAATTAAAAGTGATGTCAATTTGTAAATTTTCAAAAAAATAAAAAAGAAAATCTTGGGTACTTCCAAAGAAAAACTAATGTAGATCAAGAAAAAAATTGTTTGTTTCTAAGTGGTGTACCAAGACTGCTACAGCGTACATATTTCCTCCTCCAGAAAAAATTTTGTTTCATGTTACCTGGAGCTACGAAGCCATTTTGTAACTTAAATGAAAGTAAAAAATACTTTTACATACATTAATACCGACATAGAATCAAGTGTCGAAATTTCATTTTGATCCAGTACATAGGCATCGAAAAAATTCCCAAATAATTTGTCGTTAATTGAAAGTTTTTAAAATTTTAAAGGTCATGCGTTTTACTGACACTTCAGAATTTCAATGAAAAATTCTTTTATGCAAAAAATATAGACTTTCACAAGAATAATTTTTGGGATTTGGTAGCTTTTTTAAATAATTTTTAGGCACGAATATTAAGGGCTTAAATATATTAAAATAATGGGTGGCAACATGTGAAAAAAATTTGATATAGGTATCTTACCGTTATTTGTAGAGGAAATCAGCCCGCCTGTCCTTATTGTTCACAAAAATGTTAATCGTCTTTTCATTAAAGTCCCAGATTTGTTTCACAAAATATAATACAATTAATTATTTGGTTTAAAATATGTCCGTTTTTATACACATTTTCATTGTCTTATATTTTCACGATAAGCACTATCAAGCTGTTGCCTTATGTCTATCTTTCCCAACATACTAAAATCTAAGATGTTATGTAAATGTTTTTGATTGTAGCTAGCATGTTTCTTAGCTCGTTCATTTAAATGTTTTAAATCACTCTCCCCTGCTTGAGTCCATGCACTTTGGTTGCCACCCATCACTAAACAAATGAAACAAAACAGTTTGTTTCTTTTAGGACACATAACCACTTAAATCTGTTGTAGACACTACTATTAAAATTTCGTGAATAATTTCGCGATTTTCCTACGTCTGTTTTGGAAATAATCAAATCGGGTATCGGCCTTCCTAACCGTTTAATTTCCGTTCGGATCTCGTATGTAATATCTTTATTAGTTAATAAAAAGTCCACCGAATTCATTTTGAAACGTTTCATAATCAAAAACAGTAAAAACACACTTCTCCGCGAAGAAAATAAACAATCACTAAAAAAGGTCACTCAACAAGTGTGACCCGTTCAGCTGATCTTCGAACGATTTAACGACGTCTGTTTGCTGCAATGGTCTCCAAATATTAACAGTCACCGAAAAAGCCTGATTAAAAACGATGGCTGGGATACTGTGTGCCCTCGGCCACGCGCGCGAAATGCGACTACGGTGGCTCGATGCGAATTCAGACTACGGTGGCTCGATCGATAGTCTGTCATATATATGTGATAAAAATCATTATTTGTGGTATAATAGGAATAATAATTAGAATATGAATAGTTTGTCGTATACAATTAATTGATATTATTGTAACAGTAATTTATAGTAAATTAACACAAAAGAAATATTTTCTATTGAAATTTGGGCTGGCCACGTGCCCCTGTGCCCTTTATCACCAGCCGCCACTGTGTTACAAACAAACATAAAACATAATTACCAAAGTTCTGCCACTATTTTACTGAGGTCATATCTCACGCGCGCTAGCAAAATAACAGAATTAGCCAGAAATCAAAGTTTAGCAAACGAAAGTGATTCAGTAACTTGCAGCCGTATAATTTGCTAGAGCTAACAGAAAAGTTTAAGTGATGGACCCACAAATCAGATAAAGTTAGAAACAGTAGTATAATTTTATATACCTCAGTTCAGAATGAAGGTTCGTTTAATTCAATTTACTTTCATTCGCTTTCACTTACTGACTTATTTAGTCTATTGGGGATTCAGTTTTAGGTTCATTATTAAAAATATATTCGTTTATAAGCGGTATCAAAAAATGGAGGTGAATATTGACAGTTTTTTAACATTAAATTTGTGAAATAAATTCCTAAATATGTCAAACATGGCATATTAATGATTCTTAATATATTTTTAAGGTTATATGTTACTTTTTACGATGAAAATCTATGGCCAGTATTTTATTTTTGTGTATTTTTGGAAGCACAGTATTGTATTGTAGTGAAATAAAAAGTTAAATTTCATATGATCCCGATATAAAGCAGTAAATCCTCCAGACAATGCTACGTGTGTCGGTTTTAGTATACAAACTTAATTAGCAAAAAAAGTAACAAGCAACAGCCGTTTGTCTCGCATAAAGCGAGGAATCCGGCCAACAATATGAATGATATATTCACTGTAATAAATGAATGGAGTCGTGTAAGTAAAAGTTTACATTCATCATCCTAAAAGAGCTGCCACTTCCGCGTTTTACACCACAAAGAGTCCATTTTCTCTAGTGAAATATCGCGCTCATTTACCCCAAATTTGAGATTTACATTTACATGTCGCTGCTACAAAGGCGCACAAGTTATTGCCTAATTATTTTGTCGTATACCATACCATACGTACCATAATTTGTCGGTAATCAGTTTCCTAGTACGCCAAGAGAATACAATTTGAAGGTTTAAATCATATGGTTATTGAGTGGGAAATAGTAAGCAATAAACATTTCATAATTCGAGAAATGATTTCTTGTCTTGATGTGATTCATAGAGTTGAGTATGTTTTGCTTGATTTCGCTTACTCTCAATTTCATTGCGATGCCATTTCAATTTCATTTCAGTTTTATTGCAATATCATTTCAATTCCATTTCACCTTCAGAGATGAAATTGAAAAGAGAATATTTCAATTTATTATCAGTTTTAGTTCATATCAATATTTCTTTTAGAGTTCGGATAGTGTATTTACATAATATCTGTTTTTGTGTGGACCGAAAAAGATTACACGGATACAAATTTTATGTGCGAGGTGTGTAAATTAAGTAACGAGACAGGCAACGTAGCGCCCGATCTCGCAGCACTGCGGAGACGGGACTTGGAAGGGCGGTAGGTTAACATCTAATGCACCTTCAGTACAAGTTTGAATTTGTTAGTCATTTGATGGTTCTTTGTGACTGTTTTCGTAAACCGTTTTTTTTCTAGTGCGTTTTAAAAATGAGTGACATAATTTCGACCAACGGTGTGCTATCAGGTTTTGCTTCAGACTTAAACACAGCGCAACAGATACTTTTGCAAAACTTCACTACGCCTCCGGAGGCATTCTGAGAAGGAGCAGAGTCGATTGAAGATGAACCACGCAGCGGAAGGCTTTCATCTTCAAGAACCGATGAAAATGTCGATAGAATACGGGATGTTGTGAGTTCAGATTGTTGGTTGACGACAAGAATGATCGGGGAAGATCGGGAATGATCACTTTTCATCAGACTTTGACTAACGAATTGGGGATGAGAAAAATCTGCGCAAAAATGGTTCTAAAAAAACCTTTCGCTGAACAAAAGGACATCAGGACAGAAAGGTGTCTTGACTTTTTGGAGCCGATTGAAAATGATCCACTTTTTATGGAACGTGTCATTACTGGTGATGAGACTTGGATGTTTCAGTACGACCCGGAAACCAAGCGCCAAAGCATGGAATGGCACACTTCAAGCTCTCCAAGACCCAAAAAACAAGAATGAGCAAGTCGAAAATCAAATGCATGCGGATTTGCTTTTTTGATAGCCAGGGGATTGTCCACAAAGGGTTTCTGCCTCCAGGCCAAACAGTAAATCAACACTTTTACAGGGGAGTTCTTGAAACACTTCGGAAAAGGGTCATGCGTGTGAGAGCAAACATCAAGAACAACTGGATGTTGCATCACGACAACGCGCCTTGTCACACGCCATTTCAGTAAACGAGTTTTTAGCCAGAAAATACATTCCTATGGCTCCTCAGCCTCCTTATTCGCCTAACTTGAGTCCATGTGAATTTTTTCTCTTTCCGAGACTGAAAAATCACCTCAAGGGACGTCATTTTGGGACCAGAGAAAACACTCAAACGGCTGTAACAGACCATTCCAGAGTGTATTTCAGTACACTCGAACCCCTCTTAAGTCACCTTCGCTTAATTCACATTCCCTCTTATTTCACCACGTTTTCCCCTATTATGTCACGAAACCGTCCCTCTTAAGTCGCCGCCTGTAAAAGTTTTAGAACTACGTTTGGAAATTGGATTCTCGCACGAATACAATTTTTAGTGAAAAAAAAATTGTGTAATACATTAAATATGTACACCTAACCTTTAAAATAGGTTAGGTCTCTTTTTAAAAATATTTAACCTTCAAAATATTCATTCAAGTGGAAAATTGAACTATGTCGCGCAGGAGTCGGTATACTTACGTTGATTTTTTCGTTCAGTTGGCTCATTTTTCGTTATAATTTAGAATCGAAAATACATCAACACAATATTTTACTGGTACTGTTAGAAAAGAGGAATATTGGTTTGATTTGTGTATAATGTTTTGCGCATATAATCTTTCGTGGAATGTCATCAACAATGTTCACTTTAGACTTTTTTTGGCAAAGTATTCGATTTTCCATTACCTGGTTATACAATGAAAATACGTTGCGTGGTGTGTCGTCCTCTGTCCATGTGAACTATTTTGAATTTCAATTTAATTTCAATTTCGTTTTAATTTTTGTTTCAACTCACTTCAGTGCCATTTCAATTTCGTTGAAATGAACTTGGAATATCACCTAATAGAGCACCATGAGTACTATAGCATATATTTTATCTTATACATCTCGCCAGCTTATGTATATTTTGATGCGTCATTCTGTAGATATTCCGAACATGTATTTAGAGTGTAAAACCTTCTGGCTGGACTGAATCGGACGTATACACAAAAAAAATAATTAAACACATTTAGACGGACAGTGGCTGCCGACGGTTCGGATTAGCAATTTTATTCGTTCGCATTCGAAAACGTAACGACATGGCGGACCTGTCGGAGCGAATTTAATCGCTCTTAACCGCCGGGCGACACGTAGTACATCGGTTAGGGGGATCGCACCGGACGAGGGGGGTGTGTTTGCTAGCCGAACGCGCCACCCTTAAGCCCGACACGGTTCTAATTAGTTTTGCAGGTCACCTGTATTAAATCCGTTCCCTGCCCGGCCAACTTTGATCATCGCCGGTCATTATGACGAATTTCCATGGACGAACTACTCGGGACAATTATTAATTTCACAGGCGCCGTTATCGCCAAAGTTGCGATCCGTCGGTCCGGTAATGAAATTCTTCGGGTTGGCGAAAATGCGTTCTCGTTGTACGGAGCGATTGGAAAATCCGTGTCAATAATCTCTTGATGATGCCAATGTATTTGGTGAAATGCGCGCGTCGAGTAACAATGTACTTAAAATAAAGTTACTACAAGAAGTTCTACGATACAGTACTAAAAAAATTTAGCCTTTCTTTAGTTAAGAAGGCTACATGCTTAATTGAGTTTTTTTTTTAATATAAAATAAAGGAAGGATGCAGTTATCTTACAAAGCTGTGCTTACAAAGGGTGCCAGAAGTTTGTGAACAGAAACTAATATGTGATTTCCTAATATTAATAAATTTCAAGCTTATAATAAGAAATTGCAGTCATATGAATTAGGAGAACAAAGAAAAGTAAAATTTAAGCAACGTAAAGAAGTAAAAACTTAAAAGCTTTTTGTTTTTATTATTACGTATTATATCATATAACTCAATACGTTAGTAGGATGACTAATAAAACAAAAAAATGTCAAAATTCCACTTGGTTCATCAACATAGTCTCCTGCTCTAACATTTCTATGCCTTTCTTATAGAACGATTTGTCAAACCCTTCAAAATACGTTTCAGTTTCGGCGATCACCTCATTGAAGCCACATCTCTTTCCGGCAAGCCTTTTTTTAGATTTGCGGACAAGTAATACTTCGTAGGGAGCAAATCTTGAGAATATGGCGGATGCGGAAACAATTCGAAGTGCAATTCATGTAATTTTGCCATTGCTGCGATCGACTTGTGACACGGTGCCTTGTCTTGGTGAAAGAGCACTTTTTTATTCGTCATTTGGGGGCGTTTTTCGCGATTTCGTCCTTTAAACGTACTAATCATGCTATGTAATATTCACTATTGATCCTTTTTCCTCTTCAAGATAGTCGCTGAGTATTATATCATGCGCATCCCAAAATACGGACGCCATAACATTCCTTGCTGTCCACTCAGCTGACTGCTGATTTGTCTTTGGTATGTAGTGACAGCTTACAAAGATGACGCTATGGGGAAAACTCAAGTGTACGAGTGGTTTGCTCGGTTTAAAAATGGCGACATGTCGATTGATGACAAACCTCGTTCCGAACGTCCATCAACTGCCCGAAACGGCGAAAATGTTGAAAAAATTCGAAAGCTTGTGCTCACAGACCGTCGACAGACAATTGATCAATTGTAAGAGATTAGTGGGTTATCTTGGATTTTTGGCGGACAGGAGACTGGTTCTTCCACCACGACAATGCACCTACACACACAGCCATCTCTGTTCGCCAGTTTTTGACTAAAAATGGTATGGTTCCGCTGCCCCACGCACCTTACTCGCCTGACCTGGCTCCGTGCGACTTTTTCTTATTTCAACGCATGAAAAGGGGCATGAAAGGACACCGACTTGACAACATTGAAGAGGTCAAGACAAAAATCAGGGAGGAGCTGTCAGCCATTTCTAAAGATGACTACAAAAAATTTTTCGAACAGTGGAAGCACCGGTGGGACAAATGTATTAGTTGTAATGGAGAGTATTTTGAAGGGGATAAGGTTGTTTTGTAAAAAAAATTGAAAATATATAACTTTAAAAAAAATAATTCCAGTTATTTTTGGGTGTATACGAGGGAGTCCTCGTATATACCTCGGACTCAATAAATCATCTAATCAAAAATGTTTATATAACTACGTATGTACTAGTATTACAACAATATTTATATATGTATCTTGTTTTTATCCTCTTCCTATGGTTTTCAGTATTTATTTCTTCTTATTTTTTTTTTGCATTTCATTTGGTTTATTATCACATTTGTAACTCGGATCCTATACGAAGCTTAGGGTAAACGTGGGATAGATGCCGTAGGGGGATAGATGCCCAAGTATTCACGTAGCGATCTGTATGGACAACACACCCGCCGTGTTTTGTTTAAATGTAAGCTGACCCCCTCCCGACTGTCAGTCAAAAACGTGCACTTTGCTCCAACAGATGAGTCGTGGGCTGTGCAACGAAAACCATTTTACGCGTCGACAGATTTGTGAATTTAGGTAACGTATAATCTTTGCTCACCTGGAATTATGGATATTCAAATATTATAAAGTAAGTGTAAACAATTTATTTGTTAAATTGGAGGCCGTCTATCCCACGCAAAAAGGATAGATGCCCCAGTTTTTGTGAGTATAGATGCCCTTAGAGGCTTCTAAAGGCATCTATCCCACATTGTATTATGAACTTAATTCATTATGTTTTCGTTTTCTAGACATGCCACGCAAGTACGTACGCAAATGAGGAACCCTCCAATGCTATTTCAGGGTTTAGAGCTTGCGGTATATATCCATATAATCGGGATGCTATTGAAGAAAGTTTCTTTGCAATCTCTGATTTCTCTTCAAACAATCAACTCCGTAATGAACGGGAAAATGTTTTGACTGAAGAACGTGATAGATTACAATTACCTGGTCCCTCATTCTCTCCTAGAAAACGAATCTCATGTTGTTATAAAAAAAGGGCAAAACTACAGAGAGCTAAGAAACAGAGATTTAAAGAAAAAATCAGACTAAATGTCTGAATACTCAGAACACAATTCAGAGTCCTGTTCGCAAAGTTCAGACAACGAAAAATATTGGCAAAATTTCCGATGAAAGAGACGAAGTTCTTTCAAATGAGTCAGACTCTTCCCAAGCTGCGACAAATGAATGTGGGGAATGTTTCTAAGATTTTAAAAAGACAAAATCGAAGGTAGATTGGATTCAGTGCGTTATGTGTAACAATTGGCTGCAAGAAACCTGCACTATGTACGACTATTATTGTAATAAATGTCAGCGATTAAAACTGCGTCAAAAAAAAAAATAAAAAAAATATAATGAGTAAACGTAAAAAAATAATAAATATCGCAGTAAAAAGTTATGTGCAATGCAAGGTACTATTGGAGAAGAATTTATGATTATTCTTATTTCTAAATTTAAATTTAATCATTTGTGTTAATAAAAAAGTACATATTTAAGATTTTGTACCAAAGATGATTTTGCCATCTAACTAACAATGATTAAAATTAAGAAAATCAAAATATTGTAATTGTTTAAAATATGTAAAATAAAAATATTGTAATATAAAATATTCAAGTTTAATAGATTGTGTCATGTACCTAACGTTGATTTGAGTTAAGAAAATCAAAGTATTTTTTTCATTAATTCCTCAGGGCAACTATCCCACAGGTCAAAATATCACTGAGGCATCTAACCCACACAGTAGGCATCTATCCTCATTTATAAGGTGTTTTTATTTCGTTTATAAATAAATAAATAAAACAAGAAATATTAAATTATATTAATTATTGTCTTCATTGATAATTACACTAATCTTAACAAAAGTTTCAGATTATTAAATGCTCACCTCCTGTATGTAAATCGCCCATTTCAAAAAGTGGGGCAACTATCCCACGTTTACCCTTACTTTTATTGCGATCGGTCTCCATTTAAGATTTTCCGCTAACAGAAGCTCATATGCATGCGAGTCAATTTCGTTTCGGCGAAGAATGGACAAAGTTTGGGTCGTAAAAAGCTTCATCCCTGACGTATCACACTCAATAAATTTCTAGGCATAAGATCCGGTAACCTTCTGATAGCCTTATTGACCATAGGGTCTATCGCATCCACTTTATGCCGGCCACTTTGCTACATTATATTCGCTGTCATGGCTTCATCCAGGCCGCGGTTTCAGAACAGCACCATATTCTAATCTGTCCACGAAGCAGCGGAAATCGATTTGAGACCGGATAATTCGACGAATATTGAGAAAGTTTTCGAATTATGGTAGTTTGTATGACAGCGCTGATAAATAGATTTTCTGTAAAACTGTGTGTTCAAGAATAAGTGCAGGAACGATTAGTTAAGGGATCACCACTTCCTCGAACACTTTTTTAAACATTTTTTAGATTGAAAAAAATATATATAATACATCCTTAAAAAAAATTAAATCATTATATGTATGTACCATATCAATATATTATTTTATTTTAAGGGGCCTTCCTCGCAAATAACTTAAAATGTTTCTAATTTATTTTTTTGGAAAATCCTGTGGTTTATGAGGAAGTGAAGTGATTTAAAGTCACTTTAACTTCAACTCTACAAGATTTTCATTTATATTTCGATACCTACCTCATACGACAAAAAAACGTTTATATCACGTTTTAGTACATTTTCTATAATATTTTATAACCCTATTAAAATCAACAATCGATTATGGAAATGCCACAAAACAAACCAAATACTGACTTGTTTAAAAGGAACGTCCAGTATATTTTCTGCAAGAACTCTTCCCTCTGATTTGTAAAATACGAGGTGTGTAAATTAAGTAATGAGACAGATGTCTTTAAATTTCTTTATTCGAATTGAATTTCAATTCAGTATTATCTCCTTCAAAATAACGTCCTTGGGAAGCCACACCGGATGTTTTGGGTATCAAATGAAAGGATTTGCTGAGAAGAAATAAGAAAATAAAATGTATTTACTCTAAATCCAATATGGCGGACTAGTTATTTTTTGCGCACTCTCATGATATGGGTATCAAATGAAAGGATTTGCTGAGAAGAAATAAGAAAATAAAATGTATTTACTCTAAATCCAATATGGCGGACCGCCCAAGATGGCGGATTAGTTATTTTTTGTGTACTTCCATGATATAGGTATCAAATGAAAGTGTTTGCTGAGAAAAATATGAAAAATAAAATGACCACTCTAAATCCAATATGGCGGACCGCCCAAGATGGCGGACTAGTTATTTTTAAGCACTCCCATAATGTGGGTATCAAATGAAAGGGTTTGCTAAGAAGAATACGAATAAACTGACGTCTGCGTTCAACCCTTCGAGGAGATGGTGTTCTACTGTCCGGCTGAACAGTAAGACTTAGCGGGGTCGTGTCTTAACTAATATCAACCTATACCCTAGGCAAATTCTAGCGGCAAAATCTTATCGAGTCCTGATGAGTCCTACTAATCGTTTCTGTAGAATTCTTTAAAATATTACGTCCTGTAATTATGTCGTAAAAGTATTCGGTAGTATAATAATAATACACTTTTAATTATAGTTCTAGGTAATTTATATACCCCAATTATTAAATGCAATTAAACATGTACATTTTACAAATTATTTTTAATTTAGAATTTTTATGATTTATGATGCTTAAATGTATATATCTTTTGTGGGCACATTTAGGGAGCTGTTTTTTTTTTTTTTTGTCCAAAGATGCTTTAGGTCTAAAAAGAAGACACTGTGTAAATTTGGCTTATATACATAATAGTTAATTTTTTAGGTTTCGATCACGTTTTTGCGATTCTGAACCATTGTGTGTAGGTAGGAGCCAATCCGCGATATTACGTCAAAGCAATACCTAATTATCCTTCTTCATTAGCAGTTGTTTGATGTTACGCATTGGATCAGTTCCGACTAAAAAATGCTCCATTAACAAAATTCACGGCCGGATTATCGTGGTGACGTAGTTAATTTACCTTTAATGCCTCATTCGGGATATACCGGACCCCGATGTAACCTTTACGTATTATACCTGACCAACTTTGTTACACGTAAAACGGGGGAAACTGCCCGGGAGGGGCTTTCCATAACGGCCCTATTATTTTCGTATAGCTCTTCGGAAAGCTTCTTTCAGAGTTGCGAAATTAGTACGGCCATTTTATGAGATTTATTGCCTTTTTTTTTCTAAAATGCTAGTTTCGGAAAGTATAAGTAAGTAACACTAATAGTGAAATAACTGATTGATGTACTTTCAATAAAATGCATTTGTATCCAAAGATTAGATTGGGGAAATAATATAAACAGAGAATATATTATTTTGATAGCCTGATTTGCTTTTTTGATAGCCAGGGAATTGTCCACAAAGAGTTTGTGCTTTCAAGCCAAATAGTAAATCAACACTTTTACAGAGAGGTTCTTGAAAAACTTCGACAAAGGGTCATGCGTCAAGAACAACTGGATGTTGCATCACGACAATGCGCCTTGTCACACAGCCATTTTAGTAAACGAGTTTTTAGCCAGTAAAATATTCCTGCGGCTCCTCAGCCTCCTTATTCGCCTGACTTGAGTCCTCGTGACTTTTTTCTCCTCCCGAGATTGAACAATCACTTCAAAGGTCGTCATTTTTGGACCATAGAAAACATTAAAACGGCTGTAAGCGATCAGCTAAAGGCTATTCCAGTGTATGAGTTCCAGCACTGCTATGAGGAATGAAAGAACCATCTTCAGCGTTGTGTACCTTCCCAAGGAAGTTATTTTGAAGGAGACAATACTGAATTGTAATTCTATTCGAATAAAAAAAATATAAAAAACTCTCATTACTTAATTTACACACCTCGTAGACCTAACCGATACTGGAATCGTGGTATCGTTGCCATACTTGGTCTCCTAGCCTGGGAACATTTGAGGACACGCATGTTTCTCCAGGATTTGGAAATCATATAACGTAAAATTCCTTGCTGTAAGCTGTTACGTGCTAAAGAGATATTAGCTGTGGGTATTTAGGACTACAGAAGTAGCCATCCCATCGGGCTTTTGAGTATAACCGACAGGCAGCAGCTCTCATAACAAAGACAGCTTCTCCATCAGCTGCTTGGTAATCCTACCTAATAAGTGTTATTGGCCAGAAGACGTTAACTATGAGCTTATTAACAAGAGCTTGATGTAAACTGTGAAATAATTGAGATGTAAACTATTTTGAAAAATCATAATTAATTAAGTTGTTAGAATTATTTTTTAAATATACTAATCTTTTATCTTAAAATCTATTTTTCGTTCTATCACACTGGCTGTCGCCAATGTCGCCCTGGGGTATATCATTCCAAGCATATTGTATGTGAAGCCGAAGTTCGTTAAAACTGTCTGGGAGATGGAGTTAATGACTCAGTTGGTACCGATCATATCCCAAACAGGTTCGATTGCTGAGATATCAGGAGAATGTACAGCTTGTACATGAGCTTGTTCCAAAAAAGTGTTCTTGATGAAAAAATTGGTTCAATCAACTCCAGAAGATATGACACAATAATTTCTAAAACATTGACTACTGGTTTTGAATACTGGTTGTTTTCAAATTTCCCCGAAGGAAAATTAAAGGTAACTTACTACCAAAACATATTGCACTCCAAACCATCATTCAAACATGTGTAAGGGCCATGTGGAATTCAACAGATAGTTGTAAATTTCTTCGTTCCCCGCGGAAACGTCTCACCCTTTTGAGTCCATCATGAGTCCACAGACAGAATGGGGACTCGTATTCAAAAATCACACGATGCATTTCCTGTATCCAGTACATTCTTTCTTCACCTACATTTAAATTTCATTTATAATTTAAAACCAATATATACGGCACAATTAATATATGTACTTTATTATTTCACAAACAGCGGCAAATAACTTCTACTACATCTAGCATCTAGGCAAATACATAAATGCTGGCGTGGGTTATTTGTAGCATAATAATGAAACACTGCAGTCGTTTCTTGATTATATTACCATGAATGATAATATCCTTTGACATAAGTTGGGATCCGACGGGAAGTCCAGCAAATGAGTACCGAATTCGTTAAAAACTTTTAATCAGATTTGTTCTACTGCGGAGATTTCTAGTCTCGGTAAAATATTATTTAGTTTGAGGAACTTTATGTATCTAATTAATCTGTGAATTACCTTGTTATCGTTATTATGTTGGAGTTTTTTAAAATATCGTTCGGGGCAATAGGGATATGTGGAGATGTTTTCTTTTATGCATTTTTTTTAAATGGCATTGTGTAAAGATATTTTTTTTACACAAGTCTGTTCGCATTAATATTAGATTAAAAAAAACTAATTTCTGTGTTTTCTTTCAAAATGCATCTCAAAGTCAGTTGCGATGTATAAGGTGTATATATAGGGTGTTCCAAGAAGCAATGTGAAACCGAAAGGGAGTTACAGACCGAGTCCTAACTGGGCATATGACGAAAAAAATTTTTTTATGAACCTACCTTGGTTTCGAGTTTAAGCCACTTTTGAAAAATTGGTGAAAAATTGCTTCTTTAAGTCAATATTCTTGTGCCAAGGCTTTAGATGAAGGCTGGTTGTTGATTTTTTTCGTTATATTGAGCTGAATAACACTTCATTTGAATAAACTATAACATTTTACAACACTCACGGTACTTTACAAACAATTTACATCGAGTTTCACGCGTAGGAAAATTATCTCGAAAGTGTTGACTTGTTGGTTAAATAGCAATATCTCCTTTTCAACAATTAAAAATCCTACTTTTATTGTCATTTTCGAATCTGCAGTAGATGCGATATCTTTTGGAGACAGTGCAGATTCCATGTAGTACATGTTTGTATAAAGGGTGAATAGTCAAAGTTGTTGTTGTAAAATATTACAGTTTCTTAAAATGTTCTATTTAGCTCAAATTAACAAAAAAAATAATCAACAATCAGCCCTCATTTGCATCTGTGGCATAAAAATATTGCCATTATTGCCAATATGTCCAGTTAGAACCTGCTCTTTAACCTCATTTCTGCTTGACGTTGCTTTTTGAGACACTCCAACAACTCAGTGTTAAAAACAATTTCTGGGTTCTCCTTCTCCTAAGGGTAAACCTCTAAGAGGATTATCTATATACACAGGTAGGCTTAATTTAAAACCACGAATGGATCCACGTAAACGCAGAAACCAGAGTTATCTCCCACAGCTAAATATTAAAAGCTAATTTCCCGTATGCTCCAGATTAACTGCGCCGTGCAGCTTTATCTCTCTGCCGGGTTTATTTTTGAGAGGCGGCGAGTTTATCAAAACGCCAACGTCAACTTAAGAATGGACGCCTAATGGATTCAGCACTAAACTCGCCCGGAAGCGGCAGCGGCAACCGGAACATTATCCGACGTCTCGCGCATAGCGTCGCACGGTTGTTTATATAAACATACCTCAGATAGCGGACGCAGCATCCACTAGCCTACGGCGTTATGTGCGCCATATCCAATTTGGAACACGTGCTATTGGTATCTATGCATTATGACCGGGACTGCATATCTCGTTCGTTCTACATACATACGTATTTATATAGGGTGGGCCATCAGATGGTTTCTTTTTAAAATTGCTATTAAAACTACATCGTTGAATATTTCTAAATGATTATTGCCTTATTCAAGAAAGTATGCCTTCCCATTATTTATGAAAAACAATTTCAGTTAAATGGCAGCCGCGGCTGGCTTGGAAGTAGTTCATTCTTTTCACCCCATTTTGCAGTACATTTTCGATTATTTGTGGCTCCATTGCACGAATAGATCGATTGATGTGTTCCTTCAGTGCGTCAATTGTTTGTGGATCGTTGGAGTAACAACGGTCCTTAACTTAACATGTTAAATCGCAGCTGCGCGATGGCGAATTAATGTCTCCACAACGGCTGATAACACGGTTACCGAATTTACCTGTGGTGTGCAAGAGTTCGATTGTTTCACGGCTTGTGTGACACGTTGCTCCATCCTGCTCCATTATTGAACTGCTTTGGAAATGCTTTAGGCAATAGCTAGTAGGCAATAGCTAGATGTCTTCACTTAATTGCCATATTTCCGAACACACTCTAGGCGCTTATTCTGTTCCTTTGAACATCTCGTCGCGATATTAACGGATTTATCGCCGGCTCCGTTTCCAGATAGAACTATACATAAGAACTGGTATAATTGCTTTCCAAAACACGCTTCCCCCACTGGTTCTTCCGTTTCATCCGATTTAATTAAAACGATATACCGAAAGTTCCGTTCATAGTTTACGATTCCGCGCAAGTTTTCCGCCGAGAAAATTGCCAAACCTCGGAGTGAACGTTTGACTCATCTGGTCACGTATCGTGCTCATCCACCGTGATCCGTCGAGGATGACGGAAAAATTATAAATATGGCCGTAGGTAAGTCCGATAAAATGTGGGTCGCCGCGTCGATACTCGCCAATGTCTACATAATTCAAGAAGTACTCGATTCTATTTGGTTGGTGTAAGTATAGCATATTGGCGTTGTCGTTTTAAAATATGTACATCGAGAAAAAAAATGTTAATTCGGGGAAATGTTCTTTTTTCCACAGGAATAACTTCTTCCAATACAGTGAATAGAGAGTGTCTTTTGAAACAACATCAACATTGACCTTTTAGAGAAAGAATAAAAAACTCAATATTATTAAAGACTGTTCGCTTTATTGAAGTAAGGCCTGATACTTTTTGCAACTGGTTATTTATATTGGGGCGAAGAAAATTTCGAGATAATCAAAACTCTACTAACACTAGAAATCTAACTGGAGGAAATCACGTGGCATTTTCTATACGATATTTAAAGATGAACTTATAAAAGCTTTTTTTGTCAGGAAAATGAAAAATCAGTAATGAAAAACAGACTGCTGGTGAAATTTGAAGCTCTTGTATTTTCATTTTCAACAGATCATTGGACCCACATCATATTTTAGGGTGTAATTACTAGACTAAAGTAAAAAGATGCAGTAAAAATTGCATGCACGTAATGCATGCATGAATAAGTTAGGCACACAGTCTTGAGCCACTAATTCAAACGTATTACTTCTTCTTGTTAAGTTTCGAGAGATGTCAAAGGTTGCTGTTCTACGCCACAACTTCAGCGGATATATTTCCTTAAAGACAGTGATTACGAGGTACTGAGACAGGGTAATTTGAGGGCTCTGAGGAGAACAGGTGCAACTACTTAATTTTCCTCATGTGTCTAATATGTTCTTAGCAAGGGACGTTTTCTGAACTGGTTACTAACAATTTGCTGTCTGGAAAGGACTACAGAATCAAGTTGTTGGTATGATGGTAATAAACTAATACTTCTTTATTGTTATTGTGATTTTTTATCTGAAAAATGTACCAAGCTTTTTTGTTATTATCCACAATTCAAATTTTTCTTCAGGTTCAAAATTAGTTACAAGAACACACAATATTTAGTCAGATAAAATCAAGAACATATGAGTTCACTACTCAAATATTGAAAACACTTATTTTTAATTTTACTCTTTTTTGGTCCACTCTTATTTTATTCCTTTTGGGTCATATTTATCGGGTCATGTTTTTGTGTCTTTTGATTGATTGATTGATTTAATATTTTCATTACACGTCACTTTCTGAGTACGTTTAAGACAAAATAAGTTGACTTGGTTCAGTGCAGTGTTGACCTGGGGCTCTGACTTGACTCTGAATTGACTCGACTATCAAGGCTCTTAAGTGACATCTTCAATGACAGGTTGATAATAAAAAAAATACAGTGTGGAACAGCCAAATGGAATAAATTCAGTAGCTCCATTATTATGCATTTTTTAGAAAATCCTGAGACACGTCAATTACTAATTCTAAAATGATATCTTGCGACGTAAAAATGCCATCCCTAAATTCAACCCCCTTCAGGTGACAGCTACAACCCCTAAATTTTCAAACTGGAAGTAGGGGCTTGTGATACTTAATTTGAAAGGTCTTTTCATTCTCTATTCAAAACTGCTATGGTTTTAAATTTTTTTTGCAGAAATTGACAAGAAAAAAAAGTTTCTCCAGCGTAGGAAATTCTAAAATATTGAATTGTAATTCGAAGAAGTAACTTTGCAAAAGCGGGTACAGAACATACATACAAGCCAAGCTAATATAAGCGTGCTAAAAAATATATTCAGCTAGATTTACGTTACAATTCATTAAATACTTCAGTATTTATCAAAACGTGATCTGCGTGAAAATAACTTAATTTTAAACGATTACAGCCACTTTACTAATTCACTTCTCGAAATTTTAGGCCGATACGTCGTAAAACCAGAGAATACGATACCCCGAAGCTGTAAGCGATAGCGGAAAAAATATGACGGGGAATGCCAATAAGGCTCATAGTATTTCTATCCGAGGAGATCGTTTCCCAGATATGTAAAAGAAAGCGCGTAACAGGCCGATGTTGAGTGAGTGTAATAAAACTGAATTTCGGGTAATGTTATGTTATCAGCAGCGGCGGCTCGAAATAATTCTGGAGGGGCTCTAATCTCCTGTGTCATTGTACGAGGTGTGTAAATTAAGTAATGAGAGAGATTTTTTTTTATTCGAATAGAATTATAATTCAGTATCGTCTCCTTCAAAATAACTTCTTTGGGAAGCCACACAGCGCTGGAGCCGGTTCTTCCATTCCTCATAGCAGTGTTGGAACTCATTTACTGGAATAGCCTTCAGCTGGACGGTTACAGTCGTTTGAATGTTTTCTATGGTCCCAAAATGAAGTCTAAAATAAAACAACATAATCGTTACGTCCACTGGTGGTCGCTCAACAAACTAATGACTGGGCCATCGTTTATTCAAACGTCCATTTGAGTGCCATTGTTTTTGAAAATTTTCCGTTTATATTTGTGTTGTATTCATTAAAAATTATAATATTAGCGTTATTTTGTGAGTATTATAATTAGAATGACTATTATTGTGTACTTACCTCGCTGTTCGTTCTGGATTAAGAGGGATCCCCAATTGACTTTTCATTATTTCCTGAAAAAGGAAAGCATCAAGTTTCCCTGGTAAATAAATTTGGTCAAAAGGAACATCAAGAAGACTAGAACTAGTTCTAGTCCTCTTGACGGTCGCATAGACTGACGCAAGGCTTGGATATTAAAATTGACTATAGGAAAGCCCGTCAGTAAATTTATGAAAGTGTTCTCTTCATTTTGCTGAGGAGGATTACTTTTATCGATGTAAGTTTTAGTATTTTTTAAGGTTAATGTAAAGATATTTATAATTATTATTGTCTGTTTCAGCTAAGAATTCAAAAAAAGCGGAAGATACTGAAAAAACTGCAGTACCTTCAAATGTATAAATTCATGAATGGCCTGCATTCAGAACAACATGTTCACCCTCATATCCACACTTTGAAATTACAGTTCCATCTAAATAATCCATATATTTCAAGATATTCAATCTAATGCTGCCATTCTACTTAAAAATGTGTTTTTAGGCAGTAAATAATCAAATACTACACATAAATAACAAATTAAAGCGGCAACTTGAATATAAAACACATTAAAAGCCGATGTAAAAACAAACGGCTAATGGCCCAATGATTAGTTCGCAATTTTTCCGCACTGGCGCTGGCATCTTAAATTCTGAGGAGCCACAGGAATGTTTTTGCTGGCTAAAAACTCGTGTACTGAAATGGCTGTGGGACAAGGCGCATTGTCGTGATGCAACATCCAGTTGTTCTTGATGTTTGGATTCAAATTTAACTTTTTTGTTTGGTTGGATTAGATCCAGGAATAAATAACAATTATTCGATTTTTGCCAACGTTTCAGAGCTTTATTTCTCCTTCATCAGGGCTCAATCAATGTTGTTATTGAGCCCTTATTGTTGTCAACATTGATTGAGCCCTGATGAAGGAGAAATAAAGCTCCGAAACGTTGGCAAAAATCGAATAGTTTGTTATTTAGTCCTGGACCTAATCCAACCAAACAAAAAAAACTAATAGAGAAGAAGGTCGCTAAATTCCCCACAGATATTCAAATTTAACTCTCCCCGATCATTTTTGTCGTCAACCGATGATCTGTCACATTTGTGAGAGCCATTATTTGTTTCATAATTGTGACCAGTGGCGGTGCGTGATATTTCAGTTAGCCATATCTTGAAAACGACGAATGGGACCCACTTCACTTTTTAGGTGATGACTATACACCTCTTACAGAAAAGGATTTATAGTGAAAAAACCGTCAGCAAAGTTTGCGAAAAAATTTTCAAAAACAATGGAGCAACCCCTGGATTCTCAGTAACGCTCTGTGGAATATTTGCAGTATATATTTTTTTCATAATCTAGAAACAAATATAAGGAGACGTTTTTCGATTTGTTACAAAATATTTTTTGTTTCAAAAAAGTTATGGCCATTTTAATTTTGGGAAACAAAATGTTCCTATAAAATTAAAATTAAAATGGCCATAACTTTTTGAAAAAAAAATTGTTTGCAACAAATCGAAAAACGTCTCCGTATATTTGTTTCTAGATTATGAAAAAAAATATACTGCAAATATCCCACAGAGCGTTAATGAGAACCCAGGGCGTGCTCCAGTGTTTTTGAAAATTTTTTCGCAAACTTTGCTGACGGTTTTTTCACTATAAATCCTTTCTGCAAGAGGTGTATAGTCATCACCTAAAAAGTGAAGTGGGTCCCATGCGTCGTTTTCAAGATATGGCTAACTGAAATATCACGCACCGCCACTGATTGTGACAGCTACTTATACAAAGTTTGACAACAACAATGTTTCGTTTTGAGCTTCGAGATAACCGCTATTCCCATTTCTTTAGATGTAGATTTTCTTTTCATTCGATGCCTCGAAAACTAAGCGAGATATCGAAAAATTGTATTCTTACATTTCGTTTTAACTCCTCGTTTCGTTTGCCCCCTCAATATCGTCGGGATGTTCCAGCCCTTGACAGAGCGGACGCCGCTGATTATGAGCAGAAGACGCGAAAGAAAAGAAAAGTCGGCGGGGGGGCGTCAGAAAACACGGCGTCTCCGCCTGGAGCGGAGGTGTCAAACAGGTCAGAGCTACCAGATGTGGCGCCTGCGCAGCGCCGCCCGAGCACGAAGGGCTCAGCTTCAGCTGCAGGAGTCAGTAGCCGCGCTGTGATGCTGCGAGCAGCCGATTTCCCGGAGTTTTCCCGACGCCCGGACTCGGAGATCGCGCTCCCGGCTTCCGCTGCTGATATCGCGAACATCGAACCGAAATAGACCGGAGTGTTTCGCATCGTTTGTGATGTACAAAGCGACATTTTTCTAACCGTTAGGAGAACGCAATTGCGCGTGTTAGTTATGAGTATGCAGAAGTTAATATGAAACTGAAAAATTAACCCGCTGGTAAGGAAAAGGAAAAGTTTTTAAAAGTCTGCGGATAGAAAAAAAAACTACTTACTTCTTAGTAAAATTTGACGATTAGCGATACTATGTTAATTAAACAAAAATCATGGATCTTTTTGCATTCAAAAATTGTATAGATGTTACTTTGGAGATAATTTTATTATTATTATTATCTCCATCTCAGCAACTTCAAATCATGGTATGCAATTGCTAACCAAGAGCTTGTTAGTAGAAATTGAAATAAATGAAAATATAATACAAAAAAATTATCTACTATAAAAAAAGTTCAATGACTTTAATACACCACTTGCTTATCTTACCAATAATAATTACCTGTCTATGGAATAACTCACATATTAAAAAATATTTATCAGTTATACAGGGTAAGTATAATGTAAATATAATAGTACAAAACTTTTTGAGTTTTTTAAAAAATGTTATTTGGAACAGAAATTGTTTTGAATAGTTCTAAATGCTGTTAAAAAAATATGTCTCAATTTAGGAATCACCCTATATATCTTTTTTTCAATCACGATCAACTATTTATCATCATTATTTACCTATATACGATTTTTATTATTAAAAATACATCCCTGCGTGTGTTAATAATACCTTCCCATTTGTGTCATGTTTCTATACCAATAAAATTCTCACCTTCAATTTAAAATAATCTTCTCATATTGCACAATCATTTCAGAAAATGATTCCATCTTACCGGCAATTGTGAAGATGAAATTCGAAACGAATAGATATTATCCGAGGTTAATGTTTAAGCGAATTTGAGCGTACGATATCTGTTGCTGGTGTTACAAGTTGTTGGCGTACCAACCAACACCTACGTTCTGTTTACTCCAAATCCTGCTGTCACTTACGCGGCAATTTACGAGCTAATGATATTAGTAAAGTTTGATGTTATAAGTTGTAACTTAGTTTGAGGTTGCAGATTAGACACAAATGGTTTTCAAAATTCATCGCATATAACTCGATGAAATATTTAATATACTGGGTGCTGCAGATTTTTTTTACACATTATCTCGGTAATGAGAAAAAAACTCAGAAAAAATATCATCAAATCAAGGTTGATATAATTCAGTAAAACCGTAGTCTGTGTTAAAATGTACTAAATTTGATTTTCAAATAATACCCTATGTAGTTTAGGTTCCTTTTTAAACGGATTTTTATATGAATTTACCAATGTTCGGCATCTGACATTTTCTATACATCTGTTGCAGACAGATTAGACCTATCTTGGTAATATTTCAATTTACGTACAACAGATTTGAAAAAAATAGTTCTCAGATTTTGAACTCACCTTACACAACAATTAATTCATTAAATCCCTTTATGTTATGTTTATCTTAGAAAATTGTACAAGATTAGCCTAACTTCTTGTATACCAGTAACTGGTTTATATATGATGATCGTATTTTGCTAACTGGTAATCTATCTTGGAGAGCGAAACGAGCTTTCTTCCGGTTGATACCTTCAACAAGTTTCAAGTATGGAACTCGACTAAAGAAGCTAATGGATCATATATGTTGTTTTTTAATCCAAGTAATCTTAATTCAGTTAACTAAGGTACAGGTCAGTTTAAAGCAGAAAAGTAATTTGATAATCAACAATAGTAATATGGTCTATGAATCAATAATAAGGGCACGTATCAATTTAAAACCCAAGTTAATTGTAAATATTAATCAAATGCTCTTTAAAAATGTAACATTTTTTTATTATATAACCTTGTAGCATATTAAGTATAACTTCATCCCTAAACATTTCAATCCATTATCATTACTCGCTTACTAGACAATGGGGAGAGCACTTCACAGACTCACCATGTATAAGAGAAATGGCATGACTGTTGAATTAATCACCAATTATAATTACGAGTACCTATTAAAAATCGCTGCCTAAGGAATCTGAAATAAACCACATATTTTTCATATTAAATTTAAAGTAATACTTAAACAAAATAATGTAATATGACTTCTTAGTTAGGTATACAGGTTCTATACAACGTAGCGCCTAATCTAGCAACACTACGGAGATGGGACTTGGAAAGGCGGTAGATTAACATGTAATGTACCTTCAGTAATTCACCTAATGACTCTTTTGGAAAATCATTTTTTTTCTAGTGCGTTTTAAAAATGAGACTTTAATTTTGAACAACGGTGTGCTATCAGGTTTTACTACAGACGAGTATAATTACGATTCAGTTTGAGTACGACCCGGAATGGCACACTTCAAGCTCTCTAATATCCAAAAAAGCAAGGATGAGCAAGTCGAAGATCAAATGTATGCTAATTTGCTTTTCTGATAGCCAGGGAATTGTCCACAAAGAGTTTGTGGCCCCAGGCCAAGCAGTAAATCAACACTTTTACAGAAGGGTTCTTGAAAAACCTCGAAAAAGGGTCATGCGTGTGAGACCAACCATCAAGAACAACTGGATGTTCCATCACGACAATGCGCCTTGTCACACAGTCATTTCAGTAAACGAGTTTTTAGCCAGTAAAAACATTCCTTTGGTTCCTCAGCCTCCTTATTCTCTGTGGCTTTTTTCTCTTTTCGAGATTGAAAAATCACTTCATGGGACCTCATTTTGGGACCATAGAAAACATTCAAACAGCTGTAACCGACCAGCTGAAGGCTATACCAGTATATGAGTTCCAGCACTGCTATGAGGAATGGAAGAACCGCCTCCAGCGCTGTGTGGCTTCCCAAGGAAGTTATTTTGAAGGAGGCAATACTGAATTGTAATTCAACTCGAATATAAAAAATTAAAAAAACAAGTCTCATTACTTAATTTACACATCTCGTATAACCCCGTTATTTATATTCTGATTAAAAAAAAATTAAAGTAGCTAAAATTAACACACCTTTTACAAAAATTATGTTATCTCGGCCGTTTTTGAGAAAAATTAAGTTCCTTTGAGAAGTCAATCGCCCTGTACATAAATATATGCATGTTCCTCTTATATGATATGTGTTTATAGTTACGAATTCCAAGAGAATTATTACCGAAAAAATCGGGAAACGATAGAATTTGATAAAACGTTTTGGACGCCTTTATGGCATTTCGGGCATCCATACCTATTTGTCTAACTCGAACCGAATGTAGGTCATCTAGACGGGATCTAGCGGATGCGATAAAGTGATTATATCTGATCATGCTCGGGCAAGGTTTTTATCTGTTCCAGCATAAAATATATACATATATTCTCGAAGCGACAGAACAGAGCCGGGTCTTTAAATTTATAGCGGAATTTCGTGAGCATTCAGTGGGGTTAATTTTATTTGTGTTTGCCCCAAATATATCGAAGGGCCATAAATAACGTCTGGAGTATAAACAAACATGATAAACGTAAAACATTCATCCTCCGTAACTTAAAGCAACAATAATCATTAAAGGTTTTCATTAACCTTTGGAGCGCCGGAAACTTTTATAGAAGACGCTCTCCATAGGCTATTCAATCATTCTTAAATTGCAACGAAACTTACTAGTCTTTGCTTTTTGGAGGTCGTTGATCACGAAAACAAAAAGGCTTGGGGGTTAACACCCCTAAAAAAAGTACCCCCGATTCTGATATCAATGTAAGATTGAGTTTTGAGTAAAAAATATAATTTCATTTTATATTTAATGTGTCTTTGCACTATGAACGGTGGCAGATACCCCTGAGGGAATATCTCGTGGACGTTTCTGATAGTAAACGAATGAAAATCAATTCTTGTTGTTATTTCCAGGGGTGTTTCTGAGTTAGACGATATTTGAACTTGAATATTTTTAAAATGTGTAATAATTTACTCGTTTAGAATCAACTGAAAATTTTAGAAGTTCTAAAAAAAAATACTAAAAACAAAAAAAACCGTAAAAAACGAAAAAAAAAATGAAGCCACAAAGTCTCTCTACGTCCTCGTCGTTGGCTTCGGGTAATACTGAAGGAGAGACCATCAATCAGTCACACACTGAACTGCAAAATGATTCCAAAATCGCCATAAAAACCAATCCGATTTTGAATCGACGGAGGGAAAATGTTTTTACGCTTTGGAGTGGCTAGTGACAACCTACTACGTTTTTTTCCAACCTATTCTTGTAAATGATCTATTTCAGGAATAATTTTTTTTTAGTTCAATTGAATTATTGACTGACCCTTGAATGGCCAATAAATATTTTATAGTGAACGTCGTTTATAATTTGATAAAATGATTTTCTTACCCAGTGAGAGAAAAAGGAGCAATACGTACTCGCCCCTGAAAAGGGTAGAGTATTATAATACTTTATTGTTGTAAACAAAAAATCATCTTTCCTGATTTTGGAGAATTTTCTACTCTCAAAAACTTATTACAAAGTAATATTGTAGATACTTACGTCAGAGTCCGAGAAAAATGATAAAAGGGGTAGTTTCTAATCAGAAAGGGGTGATTTTTGAAGGGTAACGCAAAAATTACTATCATCATCGCATTCCTCATCCTCGAAAACCCCATAGGAGCATTTACTTGGAATCAGGTTCTGCGTTCAGATCGTCGGTTGACGACAAGAATGATCGGAGAAGAGTTAAATTTGAATTACACCACTGTTTATCAGATTTTGACTAACGAATTGGGGATGAGAAAAATCTGCGCAAAAATGGTTCCAAAAACCTTTCGCAGGAAAGGATCAGGAGAGAAAGGTGTCCTGACTTTTTGGAATCGATTGAAAGTGATCCCTATTTTATGGAACATGTCTTTATGAAACATTTCTGGCGATGAGACTTGGGTGTTTGAGTACAACCCAGAAACCAAGCTCCTAAGCATGGAATGGCACACACAAGCTCTCCAAGACCCAAAAAAAGCAAGAATGAGCAAGTCGAAGATCAAATGCTTGCTGATTTGCTTTTTTGATAGCCAGGGAATTGTCCGCAAAGAGTTTGTGCCTTCAGGCCAAACAGTAAATCAACACTTTTACAAAGAGGTTGTTGAAAAACTTCGAAGAAGAGTCATGCGTGTGAGAGCAAACATCAAGAACAACTGGATGTTGCATCACAACAATGCGCTTTGTCACACAACTATTTCGGTAAACGAGTTTTTAGCCAGTAAAAACATTCCTGTGGCTCCTTCCAGTCCGTCCTTCCGTCCAGCCTAATTATTCGCCTGATTTGAGTTCTTGTGACATTTTTCTCTTCCCGAGATTGAAAAAATCACATCAAGGGACGTCATTTTGGGACCATAGAAAACATTCAAACGGCTGTAACCGACCAGCTGAAGGCTATTCCAGCACTGCTATGAGGAATAGAAGAACCGTCTACAGCACTCTCTGGCTTCTCAAGGAAGTTATTTTGAAGAAGAATATACTGAATTGCAATTCTATTAGAATAAAAGAGAACACACCTCGTATGAATCAGCTTTAATTGCTGTCTCGATAAGTCTTTGGTTATCTCAAATTGATCCATAAAATGTTATTCTATGGTGTAGAAAAAATAGATTATTCGAGCCTATATTTTATATACATAGTCCCTCTTTATATAGGCTTTATATTGTTAAAAAAATCTTTACTGCAAAAATAAAGAAACAAAAACCTGAGATAGGTAGGCACATTTTCCGTTACAAATCCCCGCGTTTTTCGTGACAAAGAATGAATACGTACCAACCATTTCTCACTTGTGTCATGCGGAAATATTTCTAATTACCAACAATGGCTTCGCGTGTGGATGTACTGGCCTTGAGCGGATTTCAGCCGCTGATAAAAGGAAGGCATCCCACAATTTTTACGTAACAAAAGTGGTCCTATACGTACATCTAGCTCACTTCCTTCTTTTCGATTATTCTTTCAGCACATTGTCGTAAATTGAAATCATACAGCTTTAGTAAAAGAAAAGCACATCGTCAGTCACAGGTATTTTTACAAGAAATTTGAATAATTGGCATAGCTCTGGAGATTGCTTGAATTGGGATGATGGGCAAACATGTGGAATGTGGATAGTAGATAAATTGATATGAAATTTTAAATGTTTGTTTATCTCTGCATAGGCATAAAATCACCAACGGGTATTTCACCCTTTTAATAAATTAATATTTGAAAATACGAAAATTATCAAAAACCAAACAAAGAAAAGTTAATAAAATACTTAATTTTCATTCATTGCACCATTATTAATAATCCCATTTTTAATAATTTTAATAATTTTTGTTGTGTAGGTATCGTATCATATCACAAAAAAATATTTGTGAAAGTGAAAATAAATAGCTCGATCCATTCCGTTAAGAGTATTGACAAACCCTTTCAACTTCCCAGTATAACCTTTAGAACAAGGGTATCACGTAACCTGGAGATAAACAGCGCTTTTAAATATCTAAAATATTAAACAAGGTAAAAGAGAGGCTTAAGGTTCATTTTGAGGGTATGGAGCGCTCAATCCCTTGTCCATTATAATAAATTTCATCATAATTTCATAGAAAGAGATGTCGAAAGCACGGTGTCGAAATGTGAACAGGTAAAAAACTCCTAGACCCAAGAAAAAAACACATATTTCTGTCAATTAAAAAGTGAAGATTGGCTGCCGCCTTACTTTGAACTTTGGAATACGGTAAATACAAATTTGATGATTTTTTGGATATAAAAAATGGCACTCGGTTTTGAACTTTTGTGGTGAGGAACAGACAACAGTTAGTGTTTTTTTTTGTTTATAGAGGCTGTTATTGATTCTCCTGGAATTGTTAATCATCTTACAATCAGATAGAAGTACAAACAATAGAAAAAAATGATAAATACCTTTCATTATCGAACAAAGATTTGTGTTTGTGCGAGAACTTATAGAGGACAACCTTAACCTTGTAACATGTCACCATTCTGACGGAAAATCTTCGCCGTTTACCATTCGCTGTAACCAGAATCATAACTAACAGGCTAACACAGGCCTCTATTAGCAGAAATGAATCTCGAGCAGCCGAAATCCTCTCGGGATTGGAGACCCTTTCTATGTCACATACAAATGCGTTGGGCTTTATATTGACGTGTAACGTATTAATATAGTTTTTGTGTGCATATCAGCCGCCCGATGGGAGGGATAATATCAGGCAGATATATTTCCATAGGAAATAAAACTTGTTTTATACAAGCAACAAAGCGACATCATTTCAAATTCAATTTATATGGAGTTAAAATTAGTGTGGTTGACACATTTTATGTTTTATTTGAATATTAAAGGAGACTACATTAATATATTCGACCATAAAGACTTTATTCCAAGACTTATAACATCAACTTTCACGATAATCAGTTCAACAATACACAGGTCGACAAATTTAAACTTTTGTGAAATAACATTGACAAAAATTGGTGTATACGAAGTATTTTGTCGTCCTAAATCCAAAAATGATAAGCTTATTACACGTAGCACGTACAGTTTTTTTGTTACAGGAGGCAAGGTGGTGGAAGCAAATGAGCGAACTTATTTTCACAATCTGATATTTATTTAATATAAACAGATGTGAAATGTGTCAAATTTAAGCAAAACTGTTGATATTAGCACATAGCATATACAACAACAATACAACAAAAGAAACTTTCAAATTTTCCTCTTGTGTTCTGTAGCATCATCTCTTTTTAAAAATCAGCAGTAGTCGCCTAACATTGATGGGTCCCAGCGACCCTGATATCTTATTTCCATCACCCTGATGTTCTGGTGGAACCTTTCTCCTTGTTCGTCGCTTACTGCGCCCAAATTTTCCGGAAAAAAATTCCAAATGTGAGTGCAAAAAATGCATTTTTAGAAACATGCGACACTCTACTATTTCATAGGCATTCAAGAGATCATCTATGAGGTTTTTATAGTTTTCATCTTTCCTGTTGCCCAGAAATCTTCTCACTACACTTACAACACACTTCCAAGCTGCCAATATCTTTTCACTTAATTTTTTCTTGAAAATGCAAATCATTTAGAAGGTTACTTATTTGAGGTCCAATAAATATGCCTTCTTTTAGTTTTGCATCACTTAATTGTGGAAATATTTCTTTTAGGTACTTGAAACCATCACCTTCTTTATTCATGGCTTTTACAAAGTTTTTCATTAATCCAAGCTTAATATGTAGAGGCGGAAGAAGCACCTTTTGTGGATTAACAAGGGGGGGCATATTTTATGTTTGAAGTACTAGGTTCAAAAGAAGTTCCACGAGGCCAATCTTTCTAACTTAACTGTAATGTTCTTTTGTTGCCCTACTATCCCATAGACACAAAAAAACAGCAATACTTTGTAAAACCACCTTGCAATCCTAGCAATATACCTACCACTTTTAAATCACAAATTTCGCACTGATACTGTTCATTTAACGCGATATATGGTTCCTAAGTTGTCATAGGTTTCTTTCATTGTAACGGAATGGGCTAATGGAATATATGGTTTCTTGTTTATATTATGAAGCAAGACTGCTTTTAGGCTGTATTTAGACGAATCTATAAAAATATGCCACTCGGAAGCTACATGTTCCATATTAAACTCATTAGTTGAAAATGGGATATGCTTAGTCATTTCTGTGAAAAGGTGATTTAATAATTACCTAAATGAAAGGCAAAAAGAGCATTGTCATCAATGTTACCAAAATCATGTTGACCTGTGAATTGTTTATGACAATATCAGCCATAGAATGGCTCAGCCATTAAATTTTCCATGATATTCATTTTTATTTACAATGAAAATACGCACACACCTACAAACGATACAATCTACGCCGCGGCGGAACGACAACCGGCTAAAATATGTGACGAGTTTTTAAATAGCACGAACAGTGCCAGCGGTTCGCTGATAGTACATATCGATTACGAAACCCAAACTTGTTGAAGGCGTCTAAAAAAAAATAGGGCAGGCATTTCGAGGAATACCTATCTTAGTAGGCGTTGAACATCGTCTCACCTTGACCGCACGGGTCTTAACATATTGGATAAACTTGTGGAAAGGCACTTTGCGGTAAGGGAGTTTACTCAAGAGTTTCCAACTAAAATAGACCACAAAAAATGTTTGAGCACGGAAGGAATTTGTTTTAGTTGTTCAACAACGAACGGTTTCTAGTTGCTTTTAATCGGTTACTTTGCGCTTTCAAGGTTTACACTTAATTTCATTTTAGTTAGTTTAAATGCTCCAATGAATATTTTTTCTTGTGTCGATTGAAGGAAGGTCTTGTTAGTATTTACTTTTCGAGGTATCAATTTTATCTAAATGAGCAGAAAATTCTACGTAACTTAACAAAGCTGACATCTGAGCCAGTCAGAAAGAGTACTCCTTTTCATTTAATATTTACTCAAACTGTTTCGTTTCACTTAGGTCTAGTGATAGCCGGAAGATTGCTAGATGAATGATTGCTATGCTAGAAACACAGGTCTACAATGAATATACACCCTAGGAAATTGCACCTTTACATATTGGCGATACATGTGTAGAAGAGAATAAGTTAAAAGACACTAGTAAGGACAGACAAAGACATTTAGATGCCACATTGTTTCATGCTTGTGCACGTATCAGAAACGTATGAGGCATGCGCGTAATATAAATTTGGAGTGGGGTATTACCTACACGCCTATCGCCAAATTTCATAATTTTCTTGACGTCAATTAATTACCACATCCTCCATTAATAGTACAATGGTCAATATAATTGTGTAATTTTTTTTTTTTTTTAGATTTTTGGGTTGCTGATCATGAATTTGATGTCAAAGTGGAAATTTGACGTAATGACAGTTCTGAAAGTCGATACTTGGTGTATATTATTAAGTTTTCGGGGTTTTTGATCACGAATCTGGTGCAAACATTGAACATTGACAATATGAACAAGATGTTAACAAAATGAACAAAAATTTTGTAGTACTGTTCATTATGTTACGTTTATTTAAACTGTTATACAGGTTTTTTTATATCCACCGAAAATTAAGAAATAAAGGGGTATATTCATTTATAAAACGCACCCTGTACATTTTTATTGCATTTACGCTGATCTTTGTAAATTCACTGCTGTGTACTGTATAGATTTTATAAGGTTAGTAAAACATATACATGTACCCAGACATATACAAAACACTTCGTTTGCTAGTTTATTTGCGTAGTAAAGAGCGATAGTAAAGTTGTCACCCCAGTGACAACTCTAAGTTTCACGTCTCCCACACGTTTTATGAATTGAGGGTGCAATTGGGAAACATCAGAAATAAACAGGCCCTAACGTGAAGGCACATCACGTAGACGTCGCGTGTAAAACCCTGAAAGAAATACAAATGCAGGCTGTTTACAAACGAAATTTACAAACAATGTGTTTCCTATTTCGCGAATCTACAACGTCAGTCTGGGGTTACAATAAGTCAATAAAGAATATGGGAGAGAAAAAGGGAAAACGGAGGTGTGGGCATAATATGAGGGGTAGGGGTGTTCAACAAAGACTAGGGCCAAATTAATTAGATGTTGTTATATTTATCTACAAAACTACAAGGCTTCTTTCATGTTGCAAAATGTCAAATGCCACAATTTTTTGTACATCTGTTTGTCACGGTTTTCAGCTTAACATGTTCTCATTGATCTTCTAAAAATCGGGATGGATGGATGGACGGCATTTCGTCAATCGTTATTCAAATATGCATGTTTTAGATGGCACAAATAATTTCTTGAAAGTCGAATGAGCTGTCAGTTGGATTCAAACTGTCCAAGGGCTCTAACTGTTGCGTCAAAAATTGTATATACTAGCGCATTAATCATATTTGATAATGTCTTTCCTATTTCATAAATCTACAGCGCCGATTCGGGGATAAGAGGAAGAGAATAAAGGGTACGGAAGAGAAAGGGGAAAGCTGAAGGGTGAGAAAAAGATGTGATAAGTTTGAAAATGGTAGATCTGATCTTAATGACTCGGTGATTCTTTTTTGTGAGTAACCTGATTAAATGCCAGCTGCTGCTGACTCCTGATTAAGGAGTTCGTTTCATTCCTTTCGAAAGAGACGGAGTTGGTGAATATAAGCGGATAATTATTAAAATGTAGACATTTCTATATCAGAGGAGTACTTGTTTATTGTATATCGTGTTGTTGATATCGTTATAAGGAACATTCTTGTGGAAAATATTCGGTTTTCATTGAAGATTGAATGTCAACCAATTACTGACTGGTAGTTAACAGTTATTTTTCTTATGGATCACAGTTATTAATGTAGTTTGCATTATCTTTAAGAAGACTGGGACCCGTAATAAAAATAATTTATGAAATTTGCATTATCATGAAGATATAGTGACGTATATATTTCTTATCCTGCTGTCAATACGTCTCTTAACGTTTAGAAGTTATCTGTTACCGTGTTTCCCCTGTTAGTGGGATGGTTGTTGAAAAAGTATAAAAGAGTTTAAAAAATATGTCAGCGAGATGAGCATATATTTTCACTATTTATGCATTCAATACAATATAGGTAATAATATCTGTTTTAATATTACATAATATGTCCTTATACAGGGTGAGCCAAAAGTCCCGAAATGGCAGAATAACTCGGCGGGAGTTTTCGCGGATTTTCGCAGTTTGACTTGTGGGGATCCCCAAGGCCAAAGGAGGGGGTCACTGAAGGCCACATCTGAACGTAAAATTTTCTATTCTCTCTTTTTCCGGCGTCAAAAGTAAGGAGTCTCATTAAAAAAATCGGCTTGACCTTTAAATAACCTTTAAGGTCATGGTCAAGGTCAAATCCAACCGTTAAATAGCCAAGAAAAAATCGTAAAACTTTTGTATTCAACATGTTTCCCTAAAATGCACTTCCGCCTAGTTATTCTGCCATACCGGGACTTTTGGCTCACTCTATACATTTAATAACATCGTAGCTTAAGATGGTATTAAGATGTATTCACCATTAAAAGAAATAAAGTTTCGTGAAGCGAATTTTATTTAAAAACTGAATATCAGACACTAGAGGATTCTACCAGAGAAATATTAATATCATTTTTTAAGTAATAAAATTAATATATGTGCCGCTAACAGCCTGAACAGCGACTTACCTTGCCAGCAATATTTCATGCAAAACTAAGAGCGGGTATCATTAATCATGTGAATTTGTCTAAATTAATGAAGATGCCGTGATTAATCACCTCAAAAACCCTTGATTCTGTAAAATATAACTTTAATACAGTCGCTTCGCATTAATTACCGATTGCCTTACATAAAGGCACCTTAAGCAGATTAAAATTGATTTGAAAAAAGTTCGGCTTCCATCTACAGAGTAAACTAAATAAACAAGAACTATAAGTAACTATACAATATATTAACAACTACTTAATTATAATTGATTCATACATATTGGTAAATTAACAATTTTGTAGGTACTTCATTTTGCATTAAATCCGATTTTGCTGGAACTTTAAATCACCAGCGAATTCGCCAAAATCAATAACATTTTTTGACATTCTCAAATTTGGCGAAGGCGCTAGTGATTATAAATTCATACGTATAAAAAACGGATTCCATACAAAGTGAAGAATAAAACTGCTCATTTCAAGATAAGGATTCATATAGTATTCTTAATGAGTAGTTATTTGCAGCATTCCAAGGCGAATACTACCTTGAGAACATTATTGTGGAGTTTTTTTTTATGAAATAAATTATTCGCATTTTTACTTTCATATTGGCCATAAATTCTTACATATTGATATTTCAATCTCATTGGAACAGTAATCTAAGTATAGCAGCTAAGGTGCTGCTACGAAAAGGTGTCCAGATTTAGAAGTACCTAATAGATAATGAATAAATAAAAGTCTCCATAACCATTTTAGTAGCGTTGTGTACGCTATGAATAGACATTTTGTAATACAATTTAAATGTTTACAGAATTATTATATATAATAGTACGTAGATGAAATATTAACTTGAAAAACTTGTAGAACTTATAATCACTCGTGCATTCGCCATATTTGAGAATGTCAAATTCTTGTTGTTAATTTTGGTGAAGGCGCTGGTGATTTTTGTATTTCTACCTTGGAAAAACGGATCTTATGCAGAATGAAGCGTCATAGAACTGTTAATTTCCGAAGCTTTTTGTATTTATAAATAAGTGGTTTTCAGTTGCCGAACGCATTACTCTGCGGACTTTTTTGTGGGATGTTATTATTAAATTTATGTTACGTAAAATAATTATATTTTACGACCTATTTGTAAAATATGTCAAAACAATTTTAGCAAAATTTTAAACCCAATGCTCACGTTAACCGTTTAAAGCGCGATTTGATATTCCTCTTAATTAAACGGTTTTTGGTGTTCACCAATGTATTATAATACGCCATACTCCCAAAGGCCCACCTTATTTATGTTTTAATTGCTCCTTCTTTGCCGTAATTCCCTCCATATTCTACCGTTCTCGAGGCAGATGTCTATTTCGCGTATTTAAGGAAGCACTAAAAATAAATGTTTCCCTTTCGGGGCTAAATTGAACGTTTGTTGAATTTAATTAACATTGTTTAATTCATTAGTGAGCCCACCCGGTTACGATAATTTAGATCCCACTCGATCGTCTCGTCGTTTGTAGATGTATGTTCAGTGGAATAAGAAATTACTCTCCTACTGAAAATTATAAAAGGCCACTTAGACATTTTATTCTGGAATAATAATTTTGTATATATCTGTATTTTTAACGCCCTGTTAAACGAGTTGTTCAACCAGATAATTTCACAGATTTTGGAGCAATACTAAGTAAGGTTATATGGTCAAATTTTCGAGGAAACAAAACCAATAAAAATAAAAAAAAATCTAAAAAATTATAATAAGCCATACATAAAGTTATTAATTACTGGTTCAATTAGATAAATGCACCTTAAGCGGATAAATATTGACTTTTCCACAACAAAACTCTCCACATCAATTTATATTTGTATATTATCGTTTAAGTTTTATACTTCATTTTGTATAAAATTCTTTTTCCGATGTAAGAATTTAATATTACCATCGCATTCGCCAAAATTAATAATTTGTTTGACATTTTTAAATATGGCGAATGCGTTAGTGACTAAGTTCAAACATCAGAAAACTGGATTTCAACTGTCAATTTTAAAATAAACACTGTTCTGAAATAAGAGTTTTCTATTATTGTATATTAACTCCATGTTAAACAAGTTGTCCAATCAGATAATTTCACCAAACTTTTAGGCAGATTTTACATTTTACAATTTTCAATTTCAAACATTTTACAGCTTTAGGCAGTACTGAATAAAGTTGGGTTGTTAAATTTTCAAAAAAAAAAACACGTTACAATAAAGTTTTAAAAAAATCACGACGAAAAAATCGTGGTATATATGGCCACATATTGTTAACCGGATCTGAAGTTATTTGAAGAGTCGCTACACATGTATAAAAACATACTGAAATCATGTAGTACTGTAAAACTTCAAAGGTGTGTTCAAACCAATGCAATTAAGAAATCACAAACAAAATCCCTGTATGGGTACTGAAATAACAGTGCATTCAGGATGGCACGGGTTTATATGTAACTAACGTTATCGTGATTAACCTTGGATTGCAACACGGACTGATTTGTTTTATTTGGGACTGTTGGTGCCGTCCTAGTTTAATTGTACTGTAGTTTACAAACGAATTTATATACCAACCGCGTTGTTAAGAGTAATGGAGGTGTACTTTCCTAACACTTAGTGCACACTGTTCCGAAAATACCGGTTAACTTAGTAGGACGTCGGTCGCTGATTTTAAGTCAGAAAGATTAGTTGTACACTCGAACCCCGTCTTAATTCACATTCGCTTAATTCACATCCTCTCTTATTTCACCACGTTTAACCCTATTATGTCACGAAACAGTCCCGCTTAAGTCACCGCCTGTAAAAGTTTTAGAACTACGTTTGGAAATTGGATTCTTGCACGAATATGTACAATTTTTATTGAAAAAAAATGATTGTGTAATACATTTATTGGTTTAAAATAGGTGTCTTTTAAAAATATTAAACCTTTAAAATATTCATTCAAGTGGAAAATTGAATATTTCTTTTTGTAGTTAAAACACGAAAAAGTTGACGTTATGATCGCGACTTAAGCGAGACTAAATTTCGCAACTTAAGCGAGGCGATGATGCACGGATTTGGTGAATTAAGAGGGGTTCGAGTGTACTCGTAGTGATATAAATACGAGGGGTGGCAATTAAATAACCGAACTGCTGTCATAACACTTTATATTCGTTACCAATTACAATAGCAGTATCATTGCCGTACACTTCTTACATAAGCTTCTGTAAAAGTTTTGCCCAGTTTAACAACAAACTTGAGATTAACTCGTTGCTCCATCTGAATACCTAACATCTTTTCGACGCGTCGCTGGTGCGTCGGCTAATTAAAACGACTGCTACAGTCAAACTGAGCGACCCACTGACTTGTCCAGCGAACTCAGGGTGGGGAAAGTATCACCAGACACAGTTCTGGTCAAAATTGAAGCGACACGTTCGCAACGCGATGGGAGCAGCATCAGTTCGGTTATTTAATGGCCACACCTCGTAGTTAGATCTATTCGGTAGAAAGTTATTTTACAATGACTGAATTAAACTTTAAATGTAAATAACTGAGTCATGATATCAATTACCAAAAAAAAAAAAAAACAAAACTAAAAAAAGAAATAAGTCGATTTGTGTTTATTTGCGATTAAAAATATTCGTATTTGTGTATTAGTTTAAATAATGAAGTCTTTTATACGATGAAATTACGTCCGGAATGTGCTAGGGACCGCGAAAACCATATTGGCTCAGCAAATATAATGGCGCCGGTGAAAAAACAAACGACGAACGAGAGACGTAATGAAGTGGGAACGTAAAATCGGAAACATTTTGCGATAGATTTTTCGTAATAACAGAGCTTTCGGAACAGTACGAATTTACCACATGTACAGGGTAATTCAGAAAAAAATCGACATTTAGAAGGGGCTTGGCTACTCAAGATATGATTGCTAAGTTGCTTCCTCTAGGAAATATAGACATATTAGAAGCATATTCATTAGTTCGTTAAATGCAAAGCCGTTTTGATAATAATAGAAAATTGAAATTAAATTATTCACTTAATTACTACATTTGAAAGATCGACCTCACCTACTATAGGCATTTTTATTACTTTATAATTATTGATTATTCAGACTCTCCTGTGCAAAATCGCATTTATTAAAAACCATAAGGTTTGGAAAATAATTAAAGTAAAAAGTTTCACATAAGAAAACATATTTTGTTATTTTTTAACACTGTGAAGCCGGAAAAGAATCTGCGTAATTTTAAAAGCGAGTCAACATCAATCAAGGTTCATAGTGAGTAGATTTTGCGTACCAACTTAGGTTCTTGCAGGTCGAACGGCTTTGGAGATATTATTTTTTTTATTCTTAGGGCGACTTTAGAGGTCATTATCTCCTTGGGGACGCAACTTGGTATATACATCCAGCAGCGTAATTTTTGCACTACGGTATTGATTTGTTTACTTCTGATAAGAAAAAAAACTGAACGTTTTCCACGAAACACCGAACTACTACACTTTTCTCGACGCGCGTTTCGCCAACCATGTTGGCATCTTCAAGAGAAGATTAAAACTAAATTCTAGCCTACACACTTGCACTATTTATGATAAATTTGTTGCCACGGTTCACTGAACCGTAACTGTCTTTGTGTATCAGAGCAAACAGTGGACTGGTGGGTATCGGACCATTGTCCTTATTCATACTACTGTTACACTTAATGATTTCTAAACTTTCAAAAGCATCCAACTGTCTACTTTTTGTTAAATTTCTAATTAATTTTAAATCATTTCTGTCTATCCTATGGCTGTTGTTAAAAGCGTGTTGGGCAACACAAGATTTTCTGTTCTACCATATTTTCTAACGAGCCATGTGCTCTTTAAAGAACACATGGCTTTAGTTTAGAAATCATTAAGTGTAACAGTAGTATGAATAAGGACAATGGTCCGATACCCACCAGTCCACTGTTTGCTCTGATAAACAAAGACAGTCACGGTTCAATGAACCGTGGCAACAAATTTAGTATAAATAGTGCAAGTGTATAGGCTAGAATTAGTTTTAATCTTCTCCTGAAGATGACAACTTGGTTGGCGAAACGCGCGTCGTGAAAAGTGTAGTAGTTCGGTGTTTCGTGGAAAACGTCCAGTTTTTTGTTTCTACGTCGAAGGTTCCAGTACCCACTCCAGGATACTTCTGATAAGATTAAAGCTTATGAAATGTTGTGTTTAGTAAAGTTCAACCTCAAGTTGAAGGTGAACCCCAAGACCAAGGTGACGGTTCAAAAACTTTGAAAAGGATTTTATATTTTCGCAGTTATTCACGGTTTTTTGAAAACATCGCAATTTTACATTTTTAGCGATATCTTTTCACACAATCAATATGCCATCTTCAACTTATTAGACGCAAAATGTAATAATTCGAGAAATGCGTTATTTGATGTTGACGACTGGCTGCCGCCAAATAGACTTTACGGAGTTCGAAGGGTAAAAGTTACTTATCGATCCGCATGCAAAATGCAGTTGCCGAAATGAATTTTCCGTTCCGGCTGATCGAAGGCCGGATCTCTGCTTCCTTATTTGCAACTGTTTGTCGTTTATTATTGCAGAAATCTCCGACTGAGTCTGATGTGTTCATGAAAGATCCGTTTCCTTGCTGATTCAGTTTCTAAACCGTACACTTTGTCCATAAACCACTAATTTGAGGGATATAGTATGAAAAAAGTCCGATCCGTAGTCAAAATAAACTCATTAAAATGTGTTTGTAGACTATTATTTTAATTAGAGCACTTCAAAAGGAGAAAAAGGAAATGAAATGAACAATTCTTTAAGGGGGGCAGTACACATTTATCACACTGTTTTTTTCAAGATGTTTTTTTATAGTAATATTTATTTTAATTTTTATGTTTATTGTAATTTTTAAGCCACTTGTGGCCGTGATATGGCTGCCTGAAGTTAACCATCTAAAAAAACGATTGGCAAAAAATCTCAGCTCTAGAACGTCTGAAACAAGAAATTCAAAATGGATATTAAAATATAAGCCAGCCGCTATCGTCTGAACTAGAAACAAGTATTTTGAGTGAAAAAACAATATGGCGGAATTTTTTATTTTATAACCCCTTTCTTTTAGTGAAATAAGGGTTAAAAAGGGGTTAAATATCAACGGATTTTCATGATTGTAGTTCAGCTATACATGTGTAGAATAAGCTCTCAAAATTTCAGCCCGATCAGATCAATAGTTTTTTCAAAAAATTGCCAACAATTTAAAAAAACATGGTTTGAGAAAAGCGCGTTTAATGTTTTTTTTTTTGTTTTTATTTAAATATGTATGAAACTATGAAAAAAAAGTACCTTATGCTTAAACAGCGATACCTCGTCCACACATTATACCTTCCTGCTCCTCATAAAGCTCAGATTGTGTCGATCTAGCCTTTCTGAGCTCTGACCTCCGTTCTTTTGAATCCTCTATGCTGCGACGTTTGCCTTGCCGTCCCGGAACTTTTGACACGCACTGTATATTTATTGAACGTTTTGGCCTATATAACATATTGTTCACTATTTTTACAGGTATCTTCTACAAGAATTCGATGTTTTTGGAAAATCGATTTTTTTCAAAAAATAAATGTGTACTGCCCCCTTAAAAAATGCTTCTGACTGCACCACCAGTAAAATAAAATATAAACTGATAAAATATCTGAGACTTTTTTCAGTATTATTTCTAGGAAGGCATTAAAAAGTGTGATAAGGTTGGGTATACTACGAGGTGTGTAAATGAAGTGATGAGACTGGCAACGTAGCGCCCGATCTAGGAACACTGCGGAGACGGGACTTGGAATGGCGGTAGGTTAACATGTAATGCACCTTCAGTACAAGTTTGAACTTAGAGTCATGTTTTTGTCTTTGTGACTGTTTCCGTAAACCTGTTTCTTCTAGTGTGTTTTAAAAATGAGTGACATTAATTTTGAGCAACGGTGTGTTATCAGGTTTTGCTTGAGACTTGGACACAGCGCAACGGATACTTTTGCAAAACTTCAACACGCCTACGGAGACAGTGTTTTTTCAAGAGCCTAGGTTGTTTGGAGGTTTAAGGCATTATTAGAAGGAGGAGAAGGCTTTCATTTTCATCAAGCCATGAAAATGTCTATAGAATACGGGATTTTGTGCGTTCAAATCGTCGGTTTACGACAAGAATGATCGGGGAAGAGTTAAAACAAAGGGTCATCAGGAGAGAAAGGTGTCTTGATTTTTTAGAATTGATTGAAAATGATCCCCAGTTTATGGAACGTGTCATTACTGATGATAAGACTTGAGAGGTATTTGAGTACGGCCCGGAAACCAAGCGCCAAAGCATGGAATGACACACTACAAGTCGAAGATCAAAGGCATGCTAATTTGTTTTTTTTTATAGCCAGGGAATTGTCCACAGAGTTTGTGCCTCCAGACCAAACAGTAAATCAACACTTTTACAGAGAGATTCCTGAAAAACTTCGATAAAGGGTCATGCGCGTGAGACCAAACATCAAGAACAACTGGATGTTGCATCACGACAATGCGCTTTGTCACACAGCCATTTCATTGAACGAGTTTTTACCAGAGCCAGTGAAAACATTCCTGTGGCTCCTCAGCCTACTTATTCGTCTGACTTGAGTCTTTGTCACTTTTTTCTTTTCCCGAGATTGAAAAATCACGGGACTAATTTTGGGACAGCAGAAAACATTCAAACCGTCCAGCCGAAGACTATTCCAGTACATGGGACAATCCAACAACAACCCCCGAGAAGAAGAATGGTGGAAATATAAGCCGACAAACACCTCTATGGACGGTAGATCGTTTGTCGTATGTTTGTTGACCTATGGTTTAAGAAAAATCGTTCGAAAAAGATGTTACGTTTTGAGTAATGAATTGTTAAGAATTCAGTTAGGTATATTAAGTACATATAATGCGAAAAAATATATATTTCCTACAAGTATTGATACTGAAAAACCGGCCCCACTCCACCCCACAGTTTCGCGATGTATCGCCCGATTTTCATGAACTGAAAGCAACTTCCCCAGCAATAAAATAAGATATTACAGCTTCGAGTAAAGTTTGGGAACGTTCTTTGCTTTCCCCGAATTTTTTCGTCTACGCAGGCAACGGGCCAAAGCCACAGAAACAATGCCGCCGCTTCGAATGAATCAAAACTGGAATCGCCCAGAAGTTCTCGAATTAATTGTTCGAAAGTTTGCGGCCGCGCCAGGAGCTCGGTCGGAGTTATACTCTTCATATTGCTTTATTTAACACTGCCGGTTTAAAGCTGACTCTGCCGACACCTTTGTGTTGTTTTACCTAAGCAAAACGAAGGCCGGATTATTCGATATAAATATTTTCCTGCTTTTATTTTAATACGAAACAATTGACTTTAATTAATCCTCCAGAGAATTAGGCAATTAAATTTCCTATTAAACACAGTGACGAATAGAGCGTACCGTGAAGAATTACCTTGAAGGTAATACGAGTATATCGATTTTCTGAAAAGGTATCGTTAAAAAGGTAAAATTGCAATGTTTTCATAAAACCGTGAAGAACTCCGAAAATATTAAAATGTCTTCAAAGTTCTTGGACTCACATTAAAGAGGAATCTTCAGAGTATATATTTGACTAAGCCGTTTTGGAAAAAAAAATATAGACATGAAAAATGTTTAAAGTTGAACCAAGAATATCACAAAAAATAAAACAAAAAAAACTTGTGGCTTTTTACGCCGTATATAAAAACATTAATCAATTACTAGGTATTCCTTTAGCACTCGCTGGGTTTTATTAAAATTTCACGACAATGATTAATACGAAAACTATGGTAGGATTGTAGAGTTTTGGATTTTCATACAAGTAGCCTATCTGTCGATAAAAATGTAACGCTCGTGTTTAGACACAATAATATAATAATAATAATACTCACCCTATAATTACTCCGAAGAGTAACCCCAGAGGTCCTCTCAGGGATTTGTGTGGGGAAGGGGTGGCTATTATTATTATTCGCCACGGCGCACTGGGAGCGACTTAAGGTTATTTCGGTAACGCATTTGTTTTACAGTTCTGAGGAAACCCAGAAAACTCAGAACGTTACCAAATCTAGGGCATGTGCGGTTGGATTGGCATCTATGCATCCACACCTATACTAGTGTGTACTAGTGGTTGCATATCAAGTCCTGACAGAGAAAGCGAGACAATTAAAAATCTTCTACCTCGGCCAAGACTCGAACAACACGCACAGAGGTATCGCGACTGGAAAGACGGTGCTTTAATCCACTCGGCTACCCGTGCCCCCTATCAAGAATGACACCTACAATGAATTAGGTAATCAAGAGCAGCTGGCACACCTACGTATCTGTTTTTTTTTTGCAGCAATGAAGTGACGCCGACAATGGCAGATACTATTTATCTATCACTTGATCCGCGACGTTGAGCAAGAGTTGTTACTGGTGTACATTGTATTATTAGTAATATTGTATATAATTGTATCCTATGACAATTTACTCACAATATGAGGTGTGGCTATTAAATAACCGAACTGCCGTCATAACACTTTTTGTTCGTTACCAATTACAGTAGCAACTTTTTCGCCTTCAATGTACTCCCCTTGGCGATCTCTACACCGCTACATATGTATTTTCCATTGTTGAGAACAGAGCTGAGAAGTCCGCTTCTGTCAGCTGGTTCAGAACGCTTTTTTGGGGGTGAGGAGTTTTGGCACCATTTTGCGCAAACTTTTCGATTCTTGCAAAATCTGGCGAACACATTCTTTATCGATTCCTGTTATTTCAGCAAGCCCTCGGATGCTTAGACGACGATCTTCGCAGATTAGTTTACCAATGTTTTCGTCCGTTTTTGACGTTGAGGGCGGTCCGGGGCGCGGATCGTCTTCGGTCGTTTCACGTCCTTCTTTAAACCGTTTAAAAAATTCAAGAACTTATGTGCGGGATAAACATTCATTCCCGTATACTTTATTAACATTGCATAAGCTTCCGTAAAAGTTTTTCCCAGTAAATCCCAAGAAACTTGTTATAAACCCGTTGCTCCATCTGAACACTTAATATATTTTCGATGCGTCACTGGTGCTTAAACTAATTCAAACGACTCCTACAGTTAAACTGAGCGACCCACAGGCTTGTCCAGCGAGCTCAGGATTATCACCAGACACAGGTCTGTTCAAACGTGTCACAACACGCTCGCAGCGCGCTGGTAGCAGCATCAGTTCGGTTATTTAATAGCCACACCTCGTATCTATAGCACTATTTGCAAATCAAGCAAAAAAAACAATACTGTAGTATTGTTTTTTAACCTTCAAAGAGCAATGAAGACTTTCATGAGCAATGAACACTTTCATTGCTGGCTGTAAATCATTTTATGTCATCAAAGTCATGACTACCGAGAGGTATACTTCCTAAATACATACGTCTAAATAATTTTCTTCAGATGAACTTATCAGATAAATAGGATGTCATTGTATCCTATGACAATTCTATCACAATATATATTTATCATAATCCTATATTTTCATGCCACCACTTCTTTTGATATGCCACCGACAATGTCATTTTGAGCTTCTGATATCGCTATAAGTACCGATTTTTTTTGCGAAAAAAAGTATGAAGAGGAACTTCTATTCAATACGTATCATATGTTCATTAATTTGTAACATAATGACAAAAGTAACATGTGTCCCTTTTCTAGTTTCCTTTCAGACAGCTCTATTTTATCGTGGAATCTATACTGACAAGGGCAAAGTACGCTATGCTTTGCCTTGTCTCTTTGCCAGTATATCAAGCTAACTCATCCATAAAACAAGAAAGTAAATTCCATTGCTTTTCAAGCAGAGCCAATAATACACCTTTAATATTATTAAATGGAATGGTTTTCTTTCAGTTCTCGAAACGTTGAAAATAAGATTTAATCCTATTTAATGGACTTTTCAAATTGTTACAGGTATTATATTTCAAAGTGTATAAATGGCTACATCTTTAAAAAAATCCTTGCGTCTTAATAGTTAATATTTTTTGTATACGATCTCTGTCGATGTAATTTATCCTAAACGTATAGCAGCTACACTATGAAATTAGTTCATTAATTTCAATTAAACTAGGAACGAGATTTTGGACATTGTTAGGAAGTTTACACGGATAAACTAATTAATTTTCTGTAAGTTAATATTATCTTGGTCCTCCTACCTTTGTTCGCCATTGTTAGAGAGGGTCCAAGAGTTGTCGAAACTTTCCTCAATGAATATATCCAATAAAACGGATAATAAAGTTTTACCCTTTATGGACCGGAGAGGCTTGTATTGCTTGATATAAAGCACGTCAAATTTAGTTTATTATGGAATAAATTTACACATCGTGACGGAGTTACTTTAAAGCATTATTTTTAATGCTAGGTAGTATAATGCTAGGTGCAAGAGTATCTAAAATTGTATAGAGTTCTGTAAGTTCCAAATGCAGTTTGGTGTTGAGGATTTTAACAATAATACAAACAAAAACTGAACAAACATATATTTTTTAAATGTAACACTCAGTATATTTTTGACTTTTCTGCAAGAACGTGTCCCTCTGATTTAAAAACTTTGTTAATGTTTCATTTGAAAGTCGTTGAAATATTTAAATGATTGACATAGTAGAGGCGCCAATGGTAAATCCAATTTACCATCGGCGCCTCCGTCATTTTTAATAAAATTTACCAATGACGCTGTCGTTCATTTAGAAAATATGACAATCTATGAAATATTTATGCATATGTTTCTATAAACTTTGAGTTTTAATTATTCATTAAATTCTTATTTCATTAAAAATTCATTTTCTTGCTTTAAAATGTAGCTAATTATAATTTTTGTTGAGTAAACTTTACACTTCCTGTGGACTTATTTTCATATTTATTTAATGCTGTAAAAATCAAGTATACTTAACTAAAATCATGATTTTATTTACAGATTATATCTGATGAAACTATAAATTGAAAAAGTCACATTTATATTAAAAATAATATATAAAAAGTAAATTGTAGTGTCAAGCAGTGGCCAAGTGACCTACGTCCAAAAAACTCTAGCAACACTATCATCAGTTACTTCCTTCTTTCTAAGAGATTTTTTTTATTGCGTTCACTTCTTGAAGTTTTTGCTCGACGAAAATATACACTTGATTAATTACCATCTCCAATAAATTGAGTAATTTCTCGTCGTCGATCACTTCCAGAATCTCCGTTATCAGAATATCGATTACGATCCGTCTGAGTATCAAAAAGGAATGAGAGCTGTCGCCTGCGCTCGACCTCCATCTGCCCGAAGGTATCCTCATAGGAACTGATGTGATTAAATATTAGTTCAGCCGGCGGGAACTTTATGAGGTTTTTCTGCTTCTCGATCTTGCCGTACACAGAATAGGAAGTAGGTAAAATATCTTAGATATTACAGGCTGAGAATTCTATTATTATTACTGTGGCACTACGTAATTTATTGTGTTGTTTGTTACCTTATCTTTCTATAGGCATATATACAGGGTGTCCCCGGATTGAGTTACCTATAGGTGAAATGGACAAAAAAATTAATTTTTCGACAAAAAGTCATTCCTCATAAAAAGTGTTGCTTGTCTCCAATCATCCAGAAGGCTTGTTGTTTGTTTAATTTAACATACAGGGTGTTAAAAAATAGCAAAAACTAAATAATAATGAAGAGTAAATTACCTTAAATATTAACGCTATGTAAAAAAGTTATTAAGAAAATTTTTTTTGCAATTAAATTTAATACTCAAATATGAAAGCATGGCCTACTAATCAATATTAAGTATTTTGAAGAGATTCCGCAATTTTTATCGTTATACGTTTGAAGTATAGCCATTTTCCTTTAAAAAATATGTTTAATACTAAATGCGCAGACATAATAAGAAATCATAAACCCCAAAAATATTATTTAAATATTTATTTTGAAGAAATTATGATTTAATAGACAAATTCAACAATTATTTTGAAAAAAACAGCAAGATTATTATTCACGCACCATAACTATTCTACATGCAGGCCTACAAGTTCAACACACCTCTCCAGTCTCGTTCTAAAAGATGTGTATATTGAGTGGATCATTTCTGATTTACTTACTACGCCACTTTACTTACTACGCCACTGCTTGAATGATCTGATTCTTGAGTAAATCAATATTGTGTTCTATCGGCTGTCTATAAACTATTTTCTTCAAAGATCCCCAAAGGAAAAAGTCAAGTGGCGACAAGTCAGGGGATCTTGCTGGCCAACAAATACGTCCATATCTTCCGATCCACATCTCTCCAAATTGTTTGTTAAGCTAACTGTGGACCTGAATTGTTGATTGGGTGGCATCCGTTCTGTTGAAAATACGCTTTTTTTCTATATTCTAAATTCTCTTCGTCTAATTCTAAAAAAATCTGTTTAGCATCTCAAAGTATGAATTTTGATTTAAATTTTCTTTAAAAAAGATACGGACCAATTATTCGATTGAAAGTAATTGTACACCAAACATTCACTTTTTTGAAATTGTAACTTCTAGAAGTAACTGAAAAAGACGGATTTTCTTGTGCTCAAAAACGACAATTCTGCGACGATACCACTTCATTGGTAGAAAAAAATGCTTTCTTCGGAAAAAATTATACTCTTGTGAAAATGCATATCTACAGTAAGCCTTGCTCCTATTTCTAAACGGAAATCCAATCGACGTGCATCATCACCAACTTCCAACGTGTGTAATATTTTCGGTTTGAAAGGTTTAAACTTAATTTCGACCAAAATTCTTTGAATGTATGTCTTGCTAATATCAATTTGTGCAGATCTCTTTCTTAGTGATAGTTTTGTATTTTCTTCGACAGAATTTAAAACTAGAATTGTGGCTGCATCGTCGTCATCGTGGACCTCTTTTGCTTTTTTTTCCCCATTTTACATCACCAGTTAAATCAATTTTCGTACTAACATTTTCAAACTTTGACAGCTAATTTCGACTTCTGGATATTTTTCATGAAACAATTCAATTGCATGACGATAAGAAATATTACCAACCCATAACACTTAATAAGATAAATTTTATGTTCTAAAGTAATCAATAACAATTGACAATAACACAATGACAATAACACAATGTCAAACAATAACAATTGATGGCGTACTGGAATTTCAAATATTCTAATTAGGGACTTTGAGAAGGAATAGTCTAAAGACAACCTATTAACTACAGTGTTGATTGACTAAATGATTATCTGGATGTGCTGTTTCTTCAAAATAAATGTTTAAATAATATTTTTGGGGTTTATGATTTCTTATTATGTCTGTGCCTTTAGTAAACATATTTTTTTTAAAGGAAAATACTTTACTTCAAACGTATAACAATGATAAAAATTGCGGAAACTTCAGAATACTTAATATTGACTAGTAGGCAATGCTTTCATATTTTAGTATAAAATTTAATTGCAAACAATTTTCCTTAATAACTTTTTACATAGCGTTAATATTTAAGGTACTTTACTCTTCATTATTAATTGGTTTTTGCTATTTTTGAACACCCTGTATGTTAAATTGAACAAACAACAAACTTTCTGGACGTTTCAAGACAAGCAACATTTTTTATGTAGAATGACTTTCTGTCGAAAAATTATTTTTTTGTCCATTTCACCTATAGGTAACTCAATCCGGGGACACCCTGTATGTAATCAAGAAAAAATCAGCGAGTTTTACATAATATTATGTATATCCACGTGAAAATGAAGATTTCAGCCATATTTGAAACATATACCGTCCATACATAATATTCACTGTTCCTAGACTCGATTAAATTAAATAAATGTTAGTTTAGCAGAATCAAGCTTCACGAGCTTCTTGCAAATATGTAATTCAACCCACCTGATTTTATACTTCTCAAGTTCGGTATGGCACATGAAATATCTTTCACATTACCTTTGAAAGACTAACATACATACGTGGAATAAGTAGATTATATAGTCACAGCAGTGTGTTTGTTGAGGTTCCTCGGTCTATAGTGTTGAGGTTCCTCGGTCTATAGGAACTTCATTAATGGGTTAGATATATGTATGTATTCCGCTGGTGAGGGGTACATGATTTTTGGTATAATCCAGTAATACGATGAATCTGTATTTTTAAGTTTTTAAGTCTGTAGTCTAAGTATTTTTTATTAATGATAATTATTATAATAACTGTATTGTCTATTTGAAAGAACAATACGCAATAATAGAGAAAGACCTAAAACTATTGCAAAATTATTGCTAAACACTGTAAATAAGTTAATTAAATTTAATTAGATCAATAATGAATAGGTTAACTTGTTTACGACTGTGCGCACAAAACTGACCTATACAAGTTATAGAAAGTATGACAGTTCTTATAAGATATGTTTATCAAACAAATATTTTGTAATAGCTAGAGGAAAAAGGGTAAATTACGTGGTACATTAAACTGGGATTCCCTCGGTAGATATTAATTACTAGTTCATTAATTAAATCGTTACTCGTTTTTTAATTAATGTCATTAGCGTTTCCCCTCTCGTTTTTTTGTCATTTTTACGTGCACCGTAGAGCGGAAGATTAATGCGAGGCAAGTTGGCGGAGCTTTAAGTAAATTACTTTTTTCTAAATAACGTACGGGGGGACCTAATTGCAGGAATAAATTCGATTCGGTGCGAGGCCAGCTCTGCTACAGAGGCGTTCCAGCGCAATAATCAACGTGGTTTATGATTAACGGGATATAAAAAGTGAAAAAAAGACCCAAATATAGGTAAAAGAACTGTATGATATAAAACAGCCGACGTTTCGACACGTATTTAATGATATCTTCCGGGCAAAACCTCTAAAATTGTATAAATAAGAACCTATAGTCAATTCTCAATAGGTTTAATAAACTTTACCGTTATATGAATTACTACTCAGCAAAAATTAAGAATACTAGAATTAAACATCAACAAACATAGACTGTATTTTTTTTTGTATCTATAAATATAATATAAATTCTCTGACCGGACGAACATCTAAGACTACAGTTCTGCCAATGGTTTATTAACCATTTTAACAATAACAATCCTGTCTTCGTAATTTTTTTTTTTGATGATGAGGCTTGGTTCTATCGTCCGGACTATGTTAATTCTCAGAATATTAGACTTTGGAATGCAGACAACCCTCATTTTTATATTGAAACTCCATTAAACCCACACAAATGGAATGTGGGCTGCTGAAAGCAGAAGGAGAATTGTTGGACCTATTTTTTTTAACGGAACACTGCATGCAGAGAGGTACCTTTTAGAAATTTTAACACAGCATGAACAATTTTATCATTTTATCACAATATCATATATTGTCATTTCATTTAGGTAGCACAGTCATTTTTACATTGTATTTTTTTTTATTTCTCGGAAATAAAAAAAGGAGCATTTTTATTTAAAAGCTTTCTAAAACTGCACTGCATTCTGATCTTGATAAATATTTATTCTTTTAACACGTCACAACTACAGTTTTTGTATATCCTCTCTTTAGCAACGTGCCAAGTACAAAAAACGATGGAAAAAAATCTGGAAATGCCTTTCCAAGTATTTTTGGAGGTGCTCTTTCGAATGGCACAAAAAAATTAGAAAAGTTGAACCTTACCCCTCTTTTTGGGCATTTAAGTTGAAAAGAGTACAATTTTTCAGGTCAATTTTTTTTGTAACATGATTTTTGACTGGAAAAATTTTTTTCGACAGAAAGCTACGGTAAAAGTACATTCGAGAGTTGCGCTGAAAAGTTATGTACTTAGAAAACATTAATTCCAGCATGGGTTGTCCAATATCTCGGCCAAAAGGACACATTGGACGGTGAAACATTTATAATTTTTTTACTCAAACCTGTAGACCTTTGAGGCAAAAGTTTAGAGAACAAAAAGTGTTCCGGTTCATCCAAAGAGCAAGCCTCATTTTTTTCAGAATTTTTTGGTCACGTTTTGGCCATTTTTATTTTGGCCAATTTTTCAAAAATCCACAAAAATGACTCCAAAAAATCCTGAAAAGAATTACACACCTCGCTTGAAGAGTCCTAAACAAATTTCTCAACAAAAAATTTGGCCCAGTTTGGCCATTTTCCCGTTAGAAGGTTTCAAAAAAATGGTCATTCCTAAAATTTCACAATCATTTCCAGACATCTGGGAACAAATACATGTGTTCTTGGCTCATACTCAATAGAGTCTGCGCCAAAATGGCTGTCCCCAAATTGTCCATTTTTTTCACTTCAATATTCCAAAAATTGGCCGAAACCCAAAATTGCAGGAAAAACCGAAAATTCTGGAAAAATTCGCACGTCTCCCTTAAATCATGTCCAAGAGGTTTTGCACAAAAAATTCTTGAACCTCTTGACATTTTTTGGTTTGGGGGGGGGGTGGTTCAGAAAATGGCTAATCGGTAAAATTGCCAAATCGTCTTCAAAAATTCTGAAATATGTACACATAACAAACTGTCTTGAATTATGTACACTTAACAAAGTATAATCGTACCAAAAAGGACGATTTTGATTTTTTTTCTGAATACAAGCTCTAAGGCGAATTGACAATTTTTTTACAGTTTGACCAAAAAAAGAACAAATCGGAAATATTCGCCTTAGAGCTTGTATTCGGAAAAAAAATTCAAAATCATCCTTTTTGGTACGATTATACTTTGTTAAGTGTACATAATTCAAGGCACTCATTATTTCAGAATTTTTGAAGACGATTTGGAAATTTTATCGATTAGCCATTTTCTGAACCCCCCAAACCAAAAAACGTCAAGAAGTTCAAGAATTTTTTGTGCAAAACCTCTTGGACATGATTTAAGGGAGACGTGCGAATTTTTCCAGAATTTTCGGTCTTTCGGGTTTCGGCCAATTTTTGGAACATTGAAATGAAAAAATGGACAATTTAGGAACAGCCATTTTGGCACAGACTCTATTGAGTATGAGCCAAGAACACGTGTATTTTTCCCAGATGTCTGGAAATGATTGTGAAATTTTAGGAAAGACCGTTTTTTGAAACCTTCTAACGGGAAAATGGCCAAACAGGGCCAAATTTTTTGTTGAGAAATTTGTTTAGGCCTCTTTAATCGAGGTGTGTAATTTTTTTTCAGAATTTTTGGGGCCATTTTCGATTTTTTTTCAAAATGGCCAAATTGAAAATGGCCAAAACGTGACCATTTCCCATAGTTTTCTGTCGAAAGAAAATTTTTTTTTCCAGTCAAAAATCATGTTACAAAAAAAATTGACCTGAAAAATCGTGCTCTTTTCAATTTAAATGGCCAAAAACAGGGGTGAGCTTCAACTATTATGATTTTTTTTGATGCCATTCGAAAGAGCACCCCAAAAAATAATTTCCCGATTTTTTCCCATCGTTTCTTGTACTTGGCACGTTGCTAAAGAGAGGATATACAAAAACTGTAGTTTTGACTTAAAAGGGTTAATGAAAACAGTAAAGTACTAGTAGTAATTTAAAAGAGTAAGTCCGGTCCTGTACGATTTTATTTAACGGACCCGGGAATTCGAACCACTGCCTAGTAGAACCGGAACCCTTCGGATAAAAGGCTTGCCTTTTACATGAAATAAAAGTGGCTGCAACTTAAGGCTTTCTTCGTGGCGTTTCTTATATTCGGCTTGTTTTCTAAGTGTCATTGTACTTCAGAGCAAAGGTATAATGTATAATAATAAATCATGCCCTCGTTTTTTGCCCGGAAAGCTTTCTAGCAGCGCAAAAACCGGACAAAGGTACAACGTGGGTGGCGCAAAAACTGTGCAACATCTGATGAGATAATTGATCAAGTATAAAGCGGACCACGATGAAGAGGGTTGGGTAGGGCGTTTCGGTTTCAAAAAAAAGGAAATAAATTAGTTTACATCAGTGTCACTGTCAAGTTCATCAAACGGTATGATGTAATAGAGAACAATATTTTAATTTTTCTCAAAGATAACTCAAAAAGTTGGGGTAACAAGTCAGATTACCATTGCTATTACAGGTCTCGAAATTTCGAAAAAAATTGTATATCGAAGTATAGAAACTTTGTATTTATTTTCGATTATGATGAAAATATTTCGCAAACATTTTGCAAGACGTTTATAAGATCTTTTGATGGGGTACAGTTTTTTTTTTCGCAAGTTTCGTTTGAAGTTTTTTTTATACATATCCATCAATTTTGTTAGCTTAGGAGTCACAAAAGATAAGAGAAGCAACTACAGTTGTTGTTTCAGGACACTTTTGTTTATCCTTGTAGTGTTTTATTTTTAATTCCAGTACTGTTTTCATTCCAGTACATTTCCCAAAAAACTGAAGCAATGAGATCTTAAAATCGAAGAAATGATTAACTTTAATCCTCTTTCTTTTTACTTTTTTTGAATTTTATACGATTCTTCTCACTTTAGAGTCACCTGAAGTTAACAACTTGAAGGTGAAAACAGGTCTTCCCTCATTATGAGGTGAAATCAACCAAACTCCTCACTACACAATGTAGCAATGTAGATACAACTCGTACAAATATTGATTTTCTTGTATCAAAATTCCGCCTGACCGAATTCCGCAGCATTCAATTTTTAATTATCAGGACTGAAACTTGCGATTGTGATCGCTGACAACTACAAATGAACATCGAGTGGCAACTGGGGAGACACAATATTTGGTAAAGAATAACTGTATCGCGTCAGGAAATGAATCGCACGAAGTGTAGATAACGAGCGAAGGCTAAAATACAGTGACGGCTCGAAGATGGAACGAAAGTTTTGCTATGGTTGCCAACGGGATCGCATTCAACACAATCGTGGTATATAATTCGCTGGTATAAATCTGTTAGATGGTTTTACAAATATTATTTCATCGACTAATTAATTTCATTTAAAGTTGTACAGTTAACAATGTACTGATATTAGTAGTTGATTAATTAAACCATAACAATAACGAATGAAATTTTGAAATAACACATTTACATTTCATTTGAACTGAAACAATAATTACAATAGTTTTACCTAAAAATACAAATAGGCTGTTTATTCTGTGAATTTAATAAACAACATACCATTAAAAAGTTTGTATTAAAGAACTTTCACAAAGGATTCGGATTCTGAAGCGCTGACGCGACGCCGATAACGGCCACCGTTATTTATTCTTCAATTTAGTTGTTCCTTTAGCAAGGGCTGTAACCAGTGGGCAATACAATTATTATATACGAGGTATGGCTATTAAATAAACGAACTGATGCTGCTACCAGCGCGCTGCGAGCGTGTTGCGACAAGTTTGAACAGAAATGTGTCTGATGATACTTTCCCCACCCTGAGCTCGCTGGATAAACCAGTGGGTCGCTCAATTTGACTGTAGCAGTCGTTTGAATTAGTCTACGCACCAGTGACGCGTCGAAAAAATGTTAAGTGTTCAGATGGAGCAACGGGTTAATCTCAAGTTTCTTGTTAAACTGGGGAAAACTTTTACAGAAGTTTTTGAAATGTTAAAAGAAGTGTACGGGAATGAATGTTTATCCTTTACACCAGTTTTTGAATGTTTAAAGGCTTTAAAGAGGGACGTGAAACGACCGAATACGTTCCGCGCCCGGACGGCCCTCAACGTCAAAAACGTATAAAAACATTGAAAAAATTGGTAAATTAATCCGCGAAGATCGTCGTCTAAGCATCCGAGAGCTTGCTGAAATAACAAGAATTTACCAAGAACGTGTTTGCCAGATTTTGCATGAATCGTTCAATATGCGCAAAGTTTGCGCAAAAATGGTGCCAAATCTCCTTACTCCCGAGCAAATGAACATTTGCGCTGACATTCTAAACAACATTGACACTGATCCAGGCTTGTTAGACACGGTGATTACTTGTGATGAATCGTGGTTTTTTACTTACGACGCCGAAAAAAAGCGGCAATCCATGCATTGGAAGAGTCCGAACTTTCCGAAGGCAAAAAAAGCCAGGATGAGCAAATCCAAATTCAAATCGATGATGATCGTCTTTTTTGACATTCGAAGCATTGTTTACGTTCACTGGGTCCCTGAGGGTCAGACGGTCAATCAACATTATTACATCGAGGTTCTGACGGCCCTTCGTGAGCGTGCAAGAAGATGAAAACCCGATTTGTGGAAAGACAAAATCATGGAAGATTCACCAAGGCAATGCACCGGCCCATTCTGCCTTGTCTGTGAAGGGTTTTTTTGCAAAATACGGCATTATTGTGTTGGAACATCCACCATACTCGCCCGACCTTGCCCCCTGTGACTTATTTTATTTCCCAAGTTCAAATCGGTGCTGAGTGGGACAAGATTCGAAAGTGTGGAAGCGGTTAAAGCAAACGTGACGGAGGTTCTGAACCAGCTGACAGAAGCGGACTTCCAGCTCTGCTTTCAACAACAGAAAAGTCGTATGGAGCGGTGTAGAGATCGCCAAGTGAAGTACATTGAAAGCGAAAAAGTTGCTACTGTAATTGGTAACGAACAAAAAGTGTTATGACGGCAGTTCGGTTATTTAATAGCCACACCTCGTATCGCAATATTTCGACTTTCAAGGCGGTAGAAAATGAGATGTAAACAGACATATTAATTCGAAAAGGTTTATTGACAATCAGTCCTTAGTAATAGTGAGGCATTTAGATGGCCATGTAAAGTCGTTGTTTTAGCAAATACATATTCCTAATACATAAACTAAACAATGTAAAACTAAAAAAATATTTGGAAAAAGACCCCAATTTATATTCTAACGCCACCACTGCTTTTGATACGCCACTGACAAGGCCTCCATAGCGAATGGCGTTATACTTTGCGATTGGTGAATAGCCTCTTAAAGAGAGAGATGGAACATGTTCTACTACGTTCCAAGTATTAAAGAAGCGTTCTATTATACATAAAATACTATCATTCAATTGACCGCAACTTAGTGACAAGTTTCATAGTTGTGCACCTCACGCCGTGATCTACTGATGATAATATTTAACCCCATAATTAAATTTATGATAAAACCTTTTTTTATATCCAAATAATGCGTCTGATTACTTTTTGTGGTTCATTTACTAAACGTAACATAAAAATATTAAGTGTTTATATTAGGGAAAATCATTTGATAATAATTATTAAAATAACACGAAATACTGTCCATCAAATTTTATGTTTTAAAGTACTATGTAAATGTAAAAACATTTCTAACATCTGCTTAAAAAAATCTGTCTATATGGAGATTGAAACTTTGGGTTCATTTTGAACAACGTGAAGTGATTAAACTCGTGTCGCCTTCAAAACGAAAAAGTACGCCAGTTAAATGGCATATTTTCGATTTTTGGCAATCATAAATCAGACCTGGAGCCGGCCCGGGCGAGTTCGACTCAATAATAATTGACAGTGTTTGATAGATGCTCCAGTCGGTAGACCATTTTAATGAATCGGAAAGGCGCTCGATCAAAACATTGTCACGTTGGCATACGTACGAGTGTTATGCGTTGCGAAAACGGAACGGTTGTTATTAATTTATGTCGACACCCTGTAAGGTAAATATTACGCGGTGTGTTAACAGTTTCAGCGGCGACGAGAACTTGGAAGTCTAAAAACGCGTTTATGGGTAACAATGTCGAGGCAAATTGGCGTTGAATTTCTTCTTTAGGACATAATTAAAGACCGCCTTACTCTATAATTGCATAGTTTAATTAAAGCTGACACTTTTTGTGTGTGTGTGTGTCTGAGGTATTTGCGAAGAAGATTGTCGAAAATGTTGTCCTCTAATTTTAATGAAGTTTATCTTATTATGTAATAAAAAACTAAACAAGCAAGAGAAAGAGATTTATTTTCTGACAAAGCGTCGTTTTCATTTTAACATGGAAAGAGCAGTAATAAATACTATTGGCCGAGGGTGCGAGCGGGTCATCGAGTTATTTTACCCGACCGTCTGACAAACTCTGTGTTCGAGGTGTTTATGTCATCGGCGTCGGTATTACGTTAATAATAAATGTCACACGTCCAAACTCCTGCAAAACTACAATTTGCCGACAAAGTGAATAAATTCGTCGGTGATTTCGAATATTTATTTTATGATGATGCGGAATGTATAGAATCTGAAGGAAAACTGCTGTGTAGGGACAAACGTAATTGTTGCCATCACATACTCGTAAATAGTGTGAAACAAAAATAACAAAGAGTGTATGTCCTCGAAAACTCAATTTATGTTCGACTTACTTTTAATGCTCTGTGAGGTACCCCTGAATGTACTCGATAAACAAGCATTTTGTGAATTCTGGCACAAATACGTTCCAGAGATGCCGGTACCAGGTTGCACAACGTTACAAAACTATCTACCAATTGTACGCAGTGACACATTAAAAAAATAGACGGTTGTGGTTATGTATTGACGAGACATTTCCAGCAAATAAAATCTGTTATTTTACAATTAAATCCTTCCGAAGCTGCAGCTGTTAAGAAGAACCAGACTAAATTTCAAGATGTAAAACAGCTTAAAAAACTTCACAGTAACTATAAAGATTTGTATGACGCCATATAAATCTTACAGAACAGTGCGTTTTCGTTAACTGAGTCACAAAGGATAGTGGACAAATAAAATTCGCTACTACAAGCGATAGGAGTGCGGCACGTCGAATAACCGCAATGCCGTACGAGGTTCTGTCGACACTCGTCTCACATATCTCCTCTGCCCGTCGTCGTAGAAAAACGAGCGACCCACCATTCGATTCCTCGTTTAAAGACGCTTCTATCCACGTGCGGCACGGCGTCTTCCGTGTCGACGGTGGTCCGTGGGAAAATCGGAAAGAGCTGTGTGTCCGCCGACTTGACACTCTCGACGGCGCTAGACCGAAAACCGTGAGTCGCACGACGTTGACGACGACGCCATTCGATTTTTCGCGCCAAACTTAGGGTCGGGCACGAGCGTTTTTCCGAAAAATCGATCGTCTTCGGTGTGAAAATCGCCGCCGAATAACCGCAATGCCGTACGAGGTTCTGTCGACACTCGCGAAAGCAACATCCCTCCAGTCCGTCGCGTATATCTCCGCTGCCCGTCGTCGTAGAAAAACGAGCGACCCACCATTCGATTCCTCGTTTAAAGACGCATCTATCCACGTGCGGCACGGCGTCTTCCGTGTCGACGGTGGTCCGTGGGAAAATCGGAAAGAGCTGTGTGTCCGCCGACTTGACACTCTCGACGGCGCTAGACCGAAAACCGTGAGTCGCACGACGTTGACGACGACGCCATTCGATTTTTCGCGCCAAACTTAGGGTCGGGCATGAGCGTTTTTCCGAAAAATCGATCGTCTTCGGTGTGAAAATCGCCGCCGAATAACCGCAATGCCGTACGAGGTTCTGTCGACACTCGCGAAAACAACATCCCTCCAGTCCGTCGCGTATATCTCCGCTGCCCGTCGTCGTAGAAAAACGAGCGACCCACCATTCGATTCCTCGTTTAAAGACGCATCTATCCACGTGCGGCACGGCGACTTCCGTGTCGACGGTGGTCCGTGGGAAAATCGGAAAGAGCTGTGTGTCCGCCGACTTGACACTCTCGACGGCGCTAGACCGAAAACCGTGAGTCGCACGACGTTGACGACGACGCCATTCGATTTTTCGCGCCAAACTTAGGGTCGGGCACGAGCGTTTTTCCGAAAAATCGATCGTCTTCGGTGTGAAAATCGCCGCCGAATAACCGCAATGCCGTACGAGTTTCTGTCGACACTCGCGAAAACAACATCCCTCCAGTCTGTCGCGTATATCTCCTCTGCCCGTCGTCGTAGAAAAACGAGCGACCCACCATTCGATTCCTCGTTTAAAGACGCTTCTATCCACGTGCGGCACGGCGTCTTCCGTGTCGACGGTGGTCCGTGGGAAAATCGGAAAGAGCTGTGTGTCCGCCGACTTGACACTCTCGACGGCGCTAGACCGAAAACCGTGAGTCGCACGACGTTGACGACGACGCCATTCGATTTTTCGCGCCAAACTTAGGGTCGGGCACGAGCGTTTTTCCGAAAAATCGATCGTCTTCGGTGTGAAAATCGCCGCCGAATAACCGCAATGCCGTACGAGTTTCTGTCGACACTCGCGAAAACAACATCCCTCCAGTCTGTCGCGTATATCTCCTCTGCCCGTCGTCGTAGAAAAACGAGCGACCCACCATTCGATTCCTCGTTTAAAGACGCTTCTATCCACGTGCGGCACGGCGTCTTCCGTGTCGACGGTGGTCCGTGGGAAAATCGGAAAGAGCTGTGTGTCCGCCGACTTGACACTCTCGACGGCGCTAGACCGAAAACCGTGAGTCGCACGACGTTGACGACGACGCCATTCGATTTTTCGCGCCAAACTTAGGGTCGGGCACGAGCGTTTTTCCGAAAAATCGATCGTCTTCGGTGTGAAAATCGCCGCCGAATAACCGCAATGCCGTACGAGGTTCTGTCGACACTCGCGAAAGCAACATCCCTCCAGTCCGTCGCGTATATCTCCGCTGCCCGTCGTCGTAGAAAAACGAGCGACCCACCATTCGATTCCTCGTTTAAAGACGCATCTATCCACGTGCGGCACGGCGTCTTCCGTGTCGACGGTGGTCCGTGGGAAAATCGGAAAGAGCTGTGTGTCCGCCGACTTGACACTCTCGACGGCGCTAGACCGAAAACCGTGAGTCGCACGACGTTGACGACGACGCCATTCGATTTTTCGCGCCAAACTTAGGGTCGGGCACGAGCGTTTTTCCGAAAAATCGATCGTCTTCGGTGTGAAAATCGCCGCCGAATAACCGCAATGCCGTACGAGGTTCTGTCGACACTCGCGAAAGCAACATCCCTCCAGTCCGTCGCGTATATCTCCGCTGCCCGTCGTCGTAGAAAAACGAGCGACCCACCATTCGATTCCTCGTTTAAAGACGCATCTATCCACGTGCGGCACGGCGTCTTCCGTGTCGACGGTGGTCCGTGGGAAAATCGGAAAGAGCTGTGTGTCCGCCGACTTGACACTCTCGACGGCGCTAGACCGAAAACCGTGAGTCGCACGACGTTGACGACGACGCCATTCGATTTTTCGCGCCAAACTTAGGGTCGGGCACGAGCGTTTTTCCGAAAAATCGATCGTCTTCGGTGTGAAAATCGCCGCCGAATAACCGCAATGCCGTACGAGGTTCTGTCGACACTCGCGAGAACAACATCCCTCCAGTCCGTCGCGTATATCTCCGCTGCCCGTCGTCGTAGAAAAACGAGCGACCCACCATTCGATTCCTCGTTTAAAGACGCATCTATCCACGTGCGGCACGGCGTCTTCCGTGTCGACGGTGGTCCGTGGGAAAATCGGAAAGAGCTGTGTGTCCGCCGACTTGACACTCTCGACGGCGCTAGACCGAAAACTGTGAGTCGCACGACATTGACGACGACGCCATTCGATTTTTCGCGCCAAACTTAGGGTCGGGCACGAGCGTTTTTCCGAAAAATCGATCGTCTTCGGTGTGAAAATCGCCGCCGAATAACCGCAATGCCGTACGAGGTTCTGTCGACACTCGCGAAAACAACATCCCTCCAGTCTGTCGCGTATATCTCCTCTGCCCGTCGTCGTAGAAAAACGAGCGACCCACCATTCGATTCCTCGTTTAAAGACGCATCTATCCACGTGCGGCACGGCGACTTCCGTGTCGACGGTGGTCCGTGGGAAAATCGGAAAGAGCTGTGTGTCCGCCGACTTGACACTCTCGACGGCGCTAGACCGAAAACCGTGAGTCGCACGACGTTGACGACGACGCCATTCGATTTTTCGCGCCAAACTTAGGGTCGGGCACGAGCGTTTTTCCGAAAAATCGATCGTCTTCGGTGTGAAAATCGCCGCCGAATAACCGCAATGCCGTACGAGTTTCTGTCGACACTCGCGAAAACAACATCCCTCCAGTCTGTCGCGTATATCTCCTCTGCCCGTCGTCGTAGAAAAACGAGCGACCCACCATTCGATTCCTCGTTTAAAGACGCTTCTATCCACGTGCGGCACGGCGTCTTCCGTGTCGACGGTGGTCCGTGGGAAAATCGGAAAGAGCTGTGTGTCCGCCGACTTGACACTCTCGACGGCGCTAGACCGAAAACCGTGAGTCGCACGACGTTGACGACGACGCCATTCGATTTTTCGCGCCAAACTTAGGGTCGGGCACGAGCGTTTTTCCGAAAAATCGATCGTCTTCGGTGTGAAAATCGCCGCCGAATAACCGCAATGCCGTACGAGTTTCTGTCGACACTCGCGAAAACAACATCCCTCCAGTCTGTCGCGTATATCTCCTCTGCCCGTCGTCGTAGAAAAACGAGCGACCCACCATTCGATTCCTCGTTTAAAGACGCTTCTATCCACGTGCGGCACGGCGTCTTCCGTGTCGACGGTGGTCCGTGGGAAAATCGGAAAGAGCTGTGTGTCCGCCGACTTGACACTCTCGACGGCGCTAGACCGAAAACCGTGAGTCGCACGACGTTGACGACGACGCCATTCGATTTTTCGCGCCAAACTTAGGGTCGGGCACGAGCGTTTTTCCGAAAAATCGATCGTCTTCGGTGTGAAAATCGCCGCCGAATAACCGCAATGCCGTACGAGGTTCTGTCGACACTCGCGAAAGCAACATCCCTCCAGTCCGTCGCGTATATCTCCGCTGCCCGTCGTCGTAGAAAAACGAGCGACCCACCATTCGATTCCTCGTTTAAAGACGCATCTATCCACGTGCGGCACGGCGTCTTCCGTGTCGACGGTGGTCCGTGGGAAAATCGGAAAGAGCTGTGTGTCCGCCGACTTGACACTCTCGACGGCGCTAGACCGAAAACCGTGAGTCGCACGACGTTGACGACGACGCCATTCGATTTTTCGCGCCAAACTTAGGGTCGGGCACGAGCGTTTTTCCGAAAAATCGATCGTCTTCGGTGTGAAAATCGCCGCCGAATAACCGCAATGCCGTACGAGTTTCTGTCGACACTCGCGAAAACAACATCCCTCCAGTCTGTCGCGTATATCTCCTCTGCCCGTCGTCGTAGAAAAACGAGCGACCCACCATTCGATTCCTCGTTTAAAGACGCTTCTATCCACGTGCGGCACGGCGTCTTCCGTGTCGACGGTGGTCCGTGGGAAAATCGGAAAGAGCTGTGTGTCCGCCGACTTGACACTCTCGACGGCGCTAGACCGAAAACCGTGAGTCGCACGACGTTGACGACGACGCCATTCGATTTTTCGCGCCAAACTTAGGGTCGGGCACGAGCGTTTTTCCGAAAAATCGATCGTCTTCGGTGTGAAAATCGCCGCCGAATAACCGCAATGCCGTACGACGTTCTGTCGACACTCGCGAAAGCAACATCCCTCCAGTCCGTCGCGTATATCTCCGCTGCCCGTCGTCGTAGAAAAACGAGCGACACACCATTCGATTCCTCGTTTAAAGACGCATCTATCCACGTGCGGCACGGCGTCTTCCGTGTCGACGGTGGTCCGTGGGAAAATCGGAAAGAGCTGTGTGTCCGCCGACTTGACACTCTCGACGGCGCTAGACCGAAAACCGTGAGTCGCACGACGTTGACGACGACGCCATTCGATTTTTCGCGCCAAACTTAGGGTCGGGCATGAGCGTTTTTCCGAAAAATCGATCGTCTTCGGTGTGAAAATCGCCGCCGAATAACCGCAATGCCGTACGAGGTTCTGTCGACACTCGCGAAAACAACATCCCTCCAGTCCGTCGCGTATATCTCCGCTGCCCGTCGTCGTAGAAAAACGAGCGACCCACCATTCGATTCCTCGTTTAAAGACGCATCTATCCACGTGCGGCACGGCGACTTCCGTGTCGACGGTGGTCCGTGGGAAAATCGGAAAGAGCTGTGTGTCCGCCGACTTGACACTCTCGACGGCGCTAGACCGAAAACCGTGAGTCGCACGACGTTGACGACGACGCCATTCGATTTTTCGCGCCAAACTTAGGGTCGGGCACGAGCGTTTTTCCGAAAAATCGATCGTCTTCGGTGTGAAAATCGCCGCCGAATAACCGCAATGCCGTACGAGTTTCTGTCGACACTCGCGAAAACAACATCCCTCCAGTCCGTCGCGTATATCTCCTCTGCCCGTCGTCGTAGAAAAACGAGCGACCCACCATTCGATTCCTCGTTTAAAGACGCTTCTATCCACGTGCGGCACGGCGTCTTCCGTGTCGACGGTGGTCCGTGGGAAAATCGGAAAGAGCTGTGTGTCCGCCGACTTGACACTCTCGACGGCGCTAGACCGAAAACCGTGAGTCGCACGACGTTGACGACGACGCCATTCGATTTTTCGCGCCAAACTTGGGTCGGGCACGAACGTTTTGCGTTTGCGTTTCCGAAAAATCGATCGTCTTCGGTGTGAAAATCGCCGCCGAATAACCGCAATGCCGTACGAGGTTCTGTCGACACTCGCGAAAGCAACATCCCTCCAGTCTGTCGCGTATATCTCCGCTGCCCGTCGTCGTAGAAAAACGAGCGACCCACCATTCGATTCCTCGTTTAAAGACGCTTCTATCCACGTGCGGCACGGCGTCTTCCGTGTCGACGGTGGTCCGTGGGAAAATCGGGAAAAGCGGGGGTTTTCGCCGCCTTGTACACTCTCGACGGCGCTAGACCGAAAACCGTGAGTCGCACGACGTTGACGACGACGCCATTCGATTTTTCGCGCCAAACTTAGGGTCGGGCACGAGCGTTTTTCCGAAAAATCGATCGTCTTCGGTGTGAAAATCGCCGCCGAATAACCGCAATGCCGTACGAGTTTCTGTCGACACTCGCGAAAACAACATCCCTCCAGTCTGTCGCGTATATCTCCTCTGCCCGTCGTCGTAGAAAAACGAGCGACCCACCATTCGATTCCTCGTTTAAAGACGCTTCTATCCACGTGCGGCACGGCGTCTTCCGTGTCGACGGTGGTCCGTGGGAAAATCGGAAAGAGCTGTGTGTCCGCCGACTTGACACTCTCGACGGCGCTAGACCGAAAACCGTGAGTCGCACGACGTTGACGACGACGCCATTCGATTTTTCGCGCCAAACTTAGGGTCGGGCACGAGCGTTTTTCCGAAAAATCGATCGTCTTCGGTGTGAAAATCGCCGCCGAATAACCGCAATGCCGTACGAGGTTCTGTCGACACTCGCGAAAGCAACATCCCTCCAGTCCGTCGCGTATATCTCCGCTGCCCGTCGTCGTAGAAAAACGAGCGACCCACCATTCGATTCCTCGTTTAAAGACGCATCTATCCACGTGCGGCACGGCGTCTTCCGTGTCGACGGTGGTCCGTGGGAAAATCGGAAAGAGCTGTGTGTCCGCCGACTTGACACTCTCGACGGCGCTAGACCGAAAACCGTGAGTCGCACGACGTTGACGACGACGCCATTCGATTTTTCGCGCCAAACTTAGGGTCGGACACGAGCGTTTTTCCGAAAAATCGATCGTCTTCGGTGTGAAAATCGCCGCCGAATAACCGCAATGCCGTACGAGGTTCTGTCGACACTCGCGAAAGCAACATCCCTCCAGTCCGTCGCGTATATCTCCGCTGCCCGTCGTCGTAGAAAAACGAGCGACCCACCATTCGATTCCTCGTTTAAAGACGCATCTATCCACGTGCGGCACAGCGTCTTCCGTGTCGACGGTGGTCCGTGGGAAAATCGGAAAGAGCTGTGTGTCCGCCGACTTGACACTCTCGACGGCGCTAGACCGAAAACCGTGAGTCGCACAAAATTGTGAAATAATTGTATTTTTAAATCTGTGGATGGACGACCGTGGCTGTTTTCACACCGGTTTATTTGTTGTTAATCACATGCAATATTTTTTTTTACAAATGCAGTAAAATATGTAAATTGACGTCTCTCAGCTCTTCACTTTAATCTTTTATTACTCATTAGAAGGATCTGACATAAAAATGAAGTGCCCTACGCATAAAAATATTCTTGATTCCATACCCCCACCATTTTATCTTTACATCCAACCTACGTAGTATCAAAACCATAAAATAATGCTTGGCTTCAAGTACTCTATATACTAATATTTAATACCGATTTTTGAGGTACATACTTACATTAATGCCGCCAAAGCCTCCAATTATATTCCTCGCAAACAATACAAAATTAAGGCAATTAAGGCCTCAGCCTAATCTCCATGTGGGCCACATTTAAATATTAGGCGCAGCGCAAAAATGAACAATAGCCGGATTACCCACACCGGCCATATTTCAAAATCCCTCAGCCTAAATAAATATCTGAGGGCGGACGACGTGTCGGTATCTCGCGCAGTAGGCCGCGGATGCGGATACTTTCGGGCTTATCGGGAATTACCGTTAAAAAATATTGCCCACTTCGGATAAACATCGCAGCGTTCTTTGGGTCGTCAAGAATAGGCTTTTAACCTTTTGTTGTAATACAGAGCCGCACTTAGGCGCAAGGTTCAAGTGAAAGTTGTGTAACAAACACCAAGTTTCTAGCTCTACGGCGGCTAGTAATGAGCTTTATAGTTATTTTCTCTATTTAAGAGCCAATTCGGCACCTTTGAATATACCGCATTGATAAAAAATATTGGTGAGACCATAAAAACAACAGAAAGAAGAGTGCTGGCACACCCGGGCAAAGTAAATCTGATTCGCCCTACAGGGATACTGCTTAAGTCATACTTACCAATAGAATTAGGGCGTTAACATAGATGGCCCAATGCGAATGGAGAACCACAGTATTTACGTCCGGTCAACGTGGACTGCCAGGAAACTAAAGTTCAACAGAGAATACACAGAGACGGACGCGCTTAGCTCTGGTCTTTTATATTTGGTCGTTCCAATATTTATCGAATACCTTTAGTTTGTAAAGTGAGTGAAAATGCCTTTTTTGGCGTCCTTTTGAGCATATGAATAATAATAATCTGTAGTGACCATTTGTGGATGGCAATGAGAATGGGGAGTCCGAGCTAAATGTTTGGCGTCCATTCCAGGAAGACATTGATATTGCGCACGAAAACGATCACGGTGTTAATATTATTGAGGATTATGATAACAATAGGGAAAATAATGTGGAGTGTAGCTCTAAGAATTAAGTAATTCGTCTACATTTACCCCCGGTAGCACAACAAATAATTTTAAATATGTACCAAAAGCTTAGCGATGGAAAAGGGAGCAAATATGGCATTATTAAATGAGTCGAAAGTTTCTCGGTCGAAAGTAAAACAAATTGTTAATCGTAAATATACCGTACGTCGAAAAAAGTATGAAAAGGGACAAATAGAACATAATAGGGGCAGATAAAACATTCACATTCTGAACAGGAATATTAAAAAGTATGTACGTTCATAAGTTACTTCGACGTTTTTAAGACATTCTTAAAGTAGAGAAAAGTTTTTACGCTAAATTTAAAACTATATGTATACTCATAAAATACATTACTACAGCAGGTACTGTAGTTAGATTAGTGAGCAGCCCTCCAAATTTTCCTAATACGCTCCTGGGCTGCCCTGTTTCTACCACGTGGTGACGGACGCCGACTGTCATAAAAACGCTTTTTTTTGCAAGGCGGCGCCTCGGTGAAACGTGCCGAACTGGCTCTTAAATAAAGAAAAGAACTATAAATAAATTTGATCTCAAGTTGGCTGAGTAAAAAAAGAATTGCACGGCTTAACTATATTTTTTCAAATTTGGCAAAATTTTGATTTTTTGAAAAAAATTGTAATACTTTTACCAAAGCGCATAGCTCACAGCGCAGAAGGAGAGCAGACACTAGCAGCATGCGAGAGCATAGAGCATACATTCGAGATGACATACCTTAAACCCTTAATACCCCGATTTTTATGAAACTTTGAAGAGATATTGTCGAAATGTACCTAAAGAAAATCCAATGAAACAGGAATCGATAGCCTTTTATATGTAATAAAAGAAAGATAGTTTTTTTAGCCAACCCAACTAGTGGTAATCCTCAACACTGACATAACCGAACCTGAGTACGGTCCTGTCTTATAACAAATAGTTAGCACCCCAGCCGTGAGTCGAAGGCTTTATGTGACTGATTGCCGTTTTTAACTAAATGAAAATATTTGCGGGTACGCAGAGCTTTGTTCGCCAGTTAATTACTTTCCTTTGTTACATCTGTTTCAATTTTTACGGCCTTGCGAACTGTATGAAGTTATGGGCGGGAGATTTTAATTTGGGTCGGCCGTCGCGAGCTCCATTGACAAATCGTTAGTCGAGGGGTTTCAGCCTGCGAAACGCTGTTCGCGACGATTTTAATGGACTTTTTGTCATTAACGATAGAATTAAAATATTGGCGAATGCGCCAGTTAGTTCAACATTGTCAGATCCTTTTGCAAACCTCCTAAATTTGATAGGTATCTCTTACATTTCAGGATTTATCACCTACTCAAGAAAGATTAGCTCGAGACTGGCCGACAGACATATTTTTTTTTAGAACTCAAAACGTTGCTTTTAGAGCATGGTAAGGCTATTAATGGTAGGTATAACGACACATTATTTTTCGAAAAAAACACTCAATTCGACTATATTTAAAAACTGCAGCAATTTTATAATCGGTATCAAAATAGCCTACAGAAAAATGTTTAGAACTCTAAAAATATTTGAAGATAAGCCACATGAATGCTGATTCTCATGTTTTCTACTGATTGTACCAATCTACTTTTTAACTAAAATCTAAAACTTCTCTCCTACCTCAACGTAAACTATAAAACTTCTCATACTTTACGTACCCAAGGAGGCGATTCTAACTTTCCTATACTTTAGATAAACAAAGGACATTAAATTGAAGTGGTCTCCCATGCTTTAAATGGAGTTTCATAATCACGCTATCAAAAACGGCTTGATGCTAGGGACGTTTTTGTGTACCGCATCGTCACCTTCAGGCGCTTAACTGAAAAGTTCAGACAGTGATGTATCTACTTTATGTACTTAAGTATGAATATAACATTTTTCTTTGAGTTTAAATAAAGGTGAATTCTAAATTGAGTCATTTTTTAACAGAAAGTAGAACTATTCAAGACAAATATAGAATATATTTGTCTTGAATAGTTCTACTAATATATTAAATTTAATATATTAGTAGATGATCTTGTCTTTAAATTTAATATTTTAGTAGTTATTACTAAAATATTAAATTTAAAGACAAGATCATTTATTTCGAAAGTTGATATACGGCAACGCAACACATCCTAGGCAACCCGCGTAGCATGGGGGTCGCTTCAATTGGTATTTATTTCAGTAGTCCCGTGATAGCTGGTGATGTGGTACAACCTCAGCTAAATGTAATATGTTGAATAGTGGGATATAATTGCCAAGTATTATGATGACTGCCAACCTTATTTATTTCTAATATTTTCTTATCTTAAAGTTTTTTGTAATCTCTAACGTAGCTTTGTATTGTTGGTTATTGGTTTATGTTTGTTGGTAAATAATTGTTTTAAATGTTTGTTTTAAATAAATGTAAATAATTGTTTTTTTTTTTGGAAAATATTTTGTTTTGAATAGTACTACACCATTTTAAAAAATACAACGCAACTTAGGAATCACCTTGTATAAAATATGTTGTTAAGTTTTCATTACATTTGGTAAAACTGTAGTATATGTGTTATGTACTGCCTTTTTTAAAGCAAGGTAGGGGTCATCAAATAAAAGTTTATTATATAGAACTATTAAATATATTCCACAACTTTTTACTTCATACACTAAATGAGTCATAAAATGACCTACTGAAATCTAAAAATATTATTTCATTACTAAGCTAAAGTAACTAAAACAACTGAGAATTAAATAAAAGTTTATATTTGTTATTTCACACTTTGATCTGTCAAACACAGAAATCGTTCACATCGTTTTCCAGATTAGATTTTTATGTCTGTTGAATTGAAATAAAGAATGAAAACAAATATTAAATATATTTAGTTTATAGTATTGGGAAAAATTAGTTTTAATTTTAATTTTATATCCCTATAACGGAGCTATCGCAATGGGGACGGCATATCGTTTAAATCCATATTTCTGCTTGCCAAACAAACCGTTCGACTGAAAGCTGAAAAATTAAGCGCATATGTTATTTTTGATGAGTTGCTTCTATTCACATGCATCCATCATCAATCACCGAGTCGTTTTTAGGTTTCAACCGCAAACGCTAAACATTTTTACTGTATAATTAGGTTCCAGTCAGGCCGCTTGAGGATGTAATTAAACTCTACGTACGTCCGTTAACTCATATAGAAAAGTTAATGTTTTAATTAAAAATGCAACGGTAAATTTGTAGTTTAAATACGGGATTAACACGTTTTTTTTTTTTTGTTAAATTTATTTAAGTTTAAAAATAACCCGCGGTGTTTTCGCGTTCAATGGTTCAATTTTAAATGAACCAAATGATTTTTTAGCTTTGAATTTGAAATTAAAATTGCCTTAAGTTGTGAAAGTTTAAAAAAAAAGTTAAAATTACTGAAGTAATTTTGTTGAGAAACGAACTTTTGAACTAAAATTATTAAAACTACTTTTAATTTAGTTTTCTCTTAATATAATTCTCCGTTTGACGAATTTCCTTCTGTTTCGCTTTCCCCCACAGGAAGGCCAGAGGACTTCCTCAGAGAATATACGGGTCTGTGTCATATTTAATTTCCTGAATGCACATGAATAATGCATTTCAGTAACAACGAAAATAATTACGGTAAGAGGACCCCGTTTCGGGCCCGGCCACATGAAAGGTTTAGTAAATTATGTAAATAGATGATGATTCATCTTCAATCGATTCCTTCTGAGAATGCCTTAAACCACAGAAAAACCTGGGCTAATGAAAAAAACATTGTCTCCGTAGGCGTGTTGAAGTTTTGCAAAAGTATCCGTAGCGCTGTGCCCAAGTCTGAAGCAAAACCTGATAGCACACCGTTGCTGATAATGTTACTCATTTTTAAACGCACTAGAAAAAAATACGATTTACGAAAACAGTCACAAATAACAAACAAATCACTCTAACAAGTTGAAATTTGTACTGAAGGTGCATTACATGTTAACCCACCGCCATTTCGCAGTGTTGCTAAATCGGGCGCTGCGTTGCCAGTCTCATTACTTAATTTACACACCTCGTAAAGTCGTTGAAACTTCTTGAAAAATGAACGAACAGTTTCGAGATTTCAGTTGTACAACTTAAAATAGTATTCAATAATTTCAATTCTACGACAAAATGTACAGAGTGCTGAAAATATAGGGTCAAATTAATAACATATCCGAAAAATGTTTTACATGCTTTGGAGAATGTCAGCAGGCCCTATGGACAACATTTAGATGACATTGACACAAGAAATATACTGAGCTTTTATTTATCCACAAATATTTACAATAAACTGTTCAACTGGATAACTCGCACTTTATTTATATCCCAGATTAGAATCTGCAACTAAGGCAGAAATATATATACTTACACGTCAACATCTTTACTCCTACAGAACCCCCCGCATAGTACATTTATCATCGTTTAGTAAAATTACAAACTCCTTGCCTCGAGTTCTTGATATATCCGAAAGATTTATTGCTATTCGTTGTATTATTAGGGTGATATTTCACCGGATTTCCAGTGTCATCCCACGATGACATTGCATCACGCATTAAAAAATGATAGTTAACGGTCGCTGTGACAAATTCCTTCGCTCTTATTGCCTCCGCAAGGATTAAGTGACACAATGGATTATGGACGTCTAACAAATTATAGAAAATGGAAAAGAAACTGAAAGAATAATGGATGTGCAAGTTTTAATATACTATTTTTTAATTCGCCACTTGCATAAAAGGACATTCTTTTGACACATTCAATATTATAATACAATAGGTTTTAACAGAATTATAAATTATAGTTGTAGACAAAAAAAAAGGTTACAAAACATCTTTTACCAATATTTATACATTCATTCAATTTTAGGAAATAATAGCTCTTAAAAAATTACTAGGGTTACAAGTATGGGAATTAAAGAGACAGCTTATTTCTTCTGAAATTTCAGAACATCGTATCAAAAAACCATTCAAAAGCAAAATGTAACACCTATTTAATTAGATAACCATTTTTCAAAATAAGGTTTCCTGATTGTATTATCACCCTATATATTTTAACGATATAACACCTGTCGTACTGTCTTCTACGCGTTGTTTCTATTTACGAGGTGTGTAAATTAAATAATGAGACTGGCAACGTAGCGCCCGGTTGCAAAAGTATCCCGAGACGGGACTTAGAAGGGCGGTAGGTTAACATGTAATGCACCTTTAGCAGAAGTCTGAACTTGTTAGAGTCATTTGTTTATTCTTTGTGACTGTTTTCGTAAACCTTTTTTTTAGTGCGTTTTAAAAATGAGTGAGCACATAATAGAAACTTTACTGAATTACATTAAAAGAACTAAGATTAAAGTACAACAAAGCAAAAACCCGTGTTAAATAACTGACAGTAATAATAATAATAATGTTTAAAAAAGAACAACTTTTAAACAATTTGTGGCTGATGAATGCGTTCTAATGCCAAAAAATAAGTGAAATTAATTTTGAGCAATGGTATGCTATCAGATTTTGCTTCAGACCTGGACACAGCGGAACGGATGCTTTTGCAAAATTTCAAAACGCCTACGGAGACAGCGTTTTTTCCAAGAGCCCAGGTTTTTCGGTGGTTTAAGGCATTCTCAGAAGGAAGAGAGTCGATTGAAGATGAATCACGCAGTGGAAGGCCTTCATCTTCAAGAACCGATGAAAATGTAGAAAATGGGATCTTGTGCATTCAGATCGTCGGTTGACGACAATAATGATAGGGGGAAGAGTTACTGGAACAATTGGATGTTGCATGACGACAATTCGCCTTGTCACACAGTCATTTCAGTAAACGAATTTTTAGCCAGTAAAAAAATTCCCTGTGGCTCCTCAACCTTCTTATTCGCCTGACTTGAGTCCTTGTGACTTTTTTCTCTTTCCAAGATTGAAAAATCACCTCAAGGGACATCATTTTGGAACTATAGAAAACTTTCAAACGGCTGTAACCGACCAACTGAGGGCTATTCCTGAAGTATATGAGTTCCAGCACTGCTATGAGGAAAGAAAGAATCGTCTCCAGCGCTGTGTGGCAGAAAACAATACTGAATTCTAATTTTATTCGAATAAAAAAATTATGCCAAACGTGTGAAAGACTGTTGGTTAGTTTTGTGCATTGCACTTATAATGCGTATGTCTCTGTGGCACAATTCGTTTCTACCAAAACCCCTGTAAAAAATTGTTTCGTAATTCTATAAACAATGGAGAAAATGATGCTGGGAAATCTTTCATACATATCTACCTTGTATGAATATATCTTTATTTAAATAATAATGAAATAAAATTCATATTTACAAGTTATAATATTGTATTAATAAAATTATTTGATTAAATTCTTGAAGATTAATATGAATATGGTACATTCTAAAAAAAGGAAACTAAAGTCATCCGTCAGATTTATCTCCCCTTTAAGCTTTGAATAGCTATGGAACCCATATTCTTTTTTCCTCTCTCCATCTGTGACATTTCAAGAGGTCCCAATACATCGCGAAATGAATTTTATCGAGTTCTCGCATGTTCCTCAAACTTTCCATAAATGTAACTTTTGTCGAATAACAAGATGTCTCATCTCTTTCACGATTTGAGAAATCTATCACATACATATAATAGTACTACGTTCAAAACCTCATATATTTATTTAATAATTAGATACATGGATATATTTTAGACAGATAACACTGTAATGACTTTTTTTTTTAAAAAAAAAAAAAGATTTTTGATAACAGTTTTTTTTTATTCTAAGGATATTTCTCATGAGACATTTTAAGTGATGTTATTAACATAATTGAACTTTATGTACAAAAAAGAAAGATATAATAAAATATGTTTGCGAAAATATTTGAACAAAACTAAATTGATATACATAAGAAACTTTGTACACATATTTAAGCAAATTTTCATCTTAAAAAAAATATTTTAACACGTTTCAGATTTCCTAAGACGAATTGACAGGAAAATTACTCCAGAAAGGAAAATTTCCTTTTTGGTGTTTATTACTTTCTGAATTTTACCTTTTTAAGTAAACAGGTAATTTAGTAATTGCCTACCTCTAGTTTATTGTAAAATATTTAACAGTCGGGAAGAACCATAAAATATATATTGATTGTTACCCAAAATTAAGGTAAAATCAAAATGTGGATAATTCAGTCTGATAACGCAGAATTTATTGTAGATTTATGGGTTAGAGATTTTAAAAAATATATGGAAACATCATTTGATTGATATCACAATTCACTGATATCACAAGTATCTCAAAAGTATCCTTATACTTTTTTTCAGCTGACGGATTTTTTTTTATAAACATATCATATCTATACATACGATATTTAGTCACATGTTTTTAGCTTCCTTACTTCCACTGCTATGAGTTAAATGATTTTTTATGTAATATTCACCGTAGAGAATTACTTACCATAAAAAATGTCGCAAAAGAACAATTTGCAAGACAAACAGGAACCAATGCGAAGGGGTGCGCTAACTTGATTTTACCAACGACCCCGATATGCAAAATATTTCCCTCTGCTCGGCAAATCAGGAGGAAAACCGATCGTCTCACATCATTTAAGTGGAGCACAGCTGCCTCTCCTCTATCGATTGGTTAAACTTTCGTCCTCAGAAGTTAGGGTATAGAGACGTCCGTATGTCGTTGACAAGGGATCGAGAAGGAAAGAGAAAGAAACTATCCAAATTGATATTAATCGCATTAGAGAGGGTTGTTTAACGATGAGGGAACATTTAAAGTTCCTTAGAATATCGGGCAATAATTATTGAATACAGAATTGTTCTGGTAATATGCACATAAATTACGAACAGTTACAGATGGGACCAGTAATTTTAGTTACAATTATTGTTCCACATACTTTGAGTTAAAAAAAACGATTATATACGAGTATAAAGCTTATTATAAAATGTATTGGTGAATAATTCTGTATAACCCATTAAAAAATCTGGACGCGTTTGTAAACATATACTTATTAATATTTATTGTCTGCTTTTTACCGATTTTCATTGCCGATTTTTTGAGGGTATCAAAACCTATACCACAAGGTATTTTATTGATTTTCTTATCATCGAAATTCAAGAAACCATACTAGCGATTTTTATACAAAACATACATATATACAGTGTGGAACAGCCAAATGGAACACATTCAGTAGCTCCATTATTATGCATTTTTTTAGAAAATTATGAGACACTTCAATTTATAATTCTAAAATTACATCTTGCGACGTAAAGATGTCATCCCTAAATTCAACCCCCTTCAGATGACAGCTACAACTCCTAAATTTTCAAATTGGAAGTAGGGGCTTGCAATACTTCATATGAATGGTATTTTCATTCTCTATTCAAACCTGCTATGCTTTTCGTTGAAGAAAAAAAGTTTCTCCAACGTAGAAAATTCGTTACATTAAAATAAAAACCAATCATTATTAATGCAGCAGATGTTCAAAATGCACGCCTCCAGCATCTTTGCAGCATCCTAGACGTAAAGAGAAATGTCTTCTAACGTTGGTTAACATCTGCGGGGTAATCCACCTAACTGCAAGTGTTATTCTTCTTCTTAAGTCAGCTAAATCGTCGGGTTGGGTTTTGTAGACCATACTTGTTACATATCCCCATAGGAAGAAGTCTAACGGCGTGAGATCAGGTGATCGTGCAGGCCATTCCACAGAACCACGTCTCCCTAGCCAGCGATTTGGAAAGATTGTGTGGAGATATTGCCGGACATTGACTTCGTAATGTGCTGGTGCACCATCCTGCTGGAACCATATTGCATTACCTGGAAGTTGTGGGTTTCCTTCAGCTGGGTACAAGTTTGCCATCGTCGGTACAACATTATTTTGGAGCAGCGCTAAATAAGTTTCTCCATTCAAATTGCCGTCAATGAAGAAGGTACCAATGATATTTTCTCCAATTATTTCAGTTATATACTCCATATACCAGTTTATATGGACGCATCTAATTTTCTGTCAATACGCGGAGAATCGAGTAATGACTAATATTTAATGCTGAAGCTGTTTGACGACTCGACGTATTTTGATTTTCTTCAAGTATAAGCATTACATCCAATTTCTGATCATCACTGAGTTTATTGGGAGGATTTTTCTTTAGCTGCCGTACATGTCCATGTTCCATTAACATTTCAGAACTTAAAATTGACAAATAGTGTATTTTAATGTAACGAATTTCCTACGCTGGAGAAACTTATCTTTTTTTCTTGTTAATTTCTGCAATAAAATTTAAAACCATAGCAGTTTTGAATGGAGAATCAAAAGACCTTTCAATTGAAAACCCCTACTTCCAATTTGAAAATTTAGGGGTTGTAGCTGTCACCTGAAGGGGGTTGAATTTAGGGATGACATTTTTACGTCGCAAGATGTCATTTTAGAATTAGAAATTAAAGTGTCTCAGGATTTTCTAAAAAATGCATAATAATGGAACTACTGAATTTATTCCATTTGGCTGTTCCACACTGTATAATACACCATTGCATTCAGATCAGTATCCCCTCAAATGGCTGACTTTTATATAAAAATTGTCGACAGTTATTTCTCCTAAGTTTGGCATCAGTATAAAGATAAAAACTTATAACTTGCTTTTATTTTCATTCTAACTTGCTTTAGTTTTCAATTTACAACAAACCGTGTTTTCCTTTCCAGCAATGAAGACGCAGAAAGTGACGAAGTCCTCCAAATTCACGCAGGCCAGCCCGAACGAAAACGAATACAGGGACTACCAAAACATCGGACTTACCATACTGCCAATAAGTCCAGTCGACGACGAGGGAAACCAGAATATAGATAGGATCTCCTACGTCGAGGGTCATAGACTGAGCATCAACCAGAGCTCCGAACAGCTGTTGAAGAGCAGCTATGAAAGTTACAAGACCCAAGAGAGCATGCATGAGATACAAAGGTAAGTAAACAGTTATTTATTTATTTATTCTCTTTGTTCGGTAATTTTTTTCTAAGGATTTCTTAGATACAGTAGAAGTATCGTAATTAATTACTCGTACATATACAGAAATTAGTTTAAATTTTAATAATTAGTTTCAATATCGATCTTATTATTATAAAATCCAATGTTAATCCTGTCAAACTATACGAACTATTTTATTTTTTGAGTTAGGTAATAAAATTTTTAAGTTATATTTAATTCGTTAATATTATTATCTCAGTCAACAATATATAAGATTTTCACGATGTCAATTATTTTGTCAATTTTCTCGTTTATAATGGACGTAAATAACTATATTGTGGATAGACACGTGATGGGTCTGTAGTTTTTTGGTTGTGAAGCATCACGCTTTTTAAAAAGTAATACGTTGCGCGAGTAAGCTGCAGGTAGGTGCTTTAGCCAGAAATTTTGTATCCTATCGAGGCCTGGAGCTTTCCAGTTTTTGATCTTGATTGTCGAGGTAACATCCTCATTTGTGATTCTTCCGACAGTCATTTGACGGTATATTTTGTTCAAAGAAAACTGAATATTTTTGGGAAATAATGTTGGGAATGTCTCCATCCAACGAGCAGATCATCACTACCGCAGTTGATGATGCAGAACATCCTCATATCTTCAATGTTCGTTTCGACGGCTCATTTCACCTTTCTGGTATCTTCTCTTCTTCGGGTAGTCCTCCGTCGCAAGGCAAGCGAACCCTGGGCTAGAAGGGCTTTCCTGGGTAACCTGGGGTCTTCCAACACGAATGTTGTCCACTCCTCTAGCTGTGACTTTGGGTGTGGGACGACTCGCGTCATGCCCTCAAAGGCAATTGTCTCATCCATTTTTCATGTTTGAGGTCTCTTTTTCTTGGGGGTGGAAAAGCCAAAAATAATTATCCATAACGTCTTTCACATGCTCTTCCAGTTGATTTCGGAACTCCTCTTGTTAGTATCCTATCTGGGAGACTTCTCTTTTAACTTCATGTAGTCTAAGATCGGTAGGGTAGCGCTTTCTATCTCTCTACACAGTTACAAGGAAAACTATGACGTTCCCTTTCTTTGACGACAAGTTTTTGCTCAGAGATGTTAAAGGTGAGATTTCTGAGAAATAATGTAGGGGATGTCTCCATCCAGGAAGCCCCTCTACCAACCCTGTGGTAGAGGGGCTTCGTAGTCTTCCATCCTTCTCGTGTCGTCCAGTCCTGTGGCGGTGAGTTTGGGTGTAGGACAACCCGCATGCTGTCATGTGCAACTAGACGAGCGGGACACCCCCAAAAAGACGCTTAGAAATAGCAGTATGTGACCCAGTGGCGGTGCGTGATATTTCAGTTAGCCATATTTTGAAAACGACGCATGGGACCCACTTCACTTTTTTAGGTGATGACTATACACCTCTTACAGAAAGGATTTATAGTGAAAAAACCGTCAGCAAAGTTTGCGAAAAAAATTTTCAAAAACACTGGAGCACTCCCTGGATTCTCAGTAACGCTCTGTGGAATATTTGCAGTATATTTTTTTTCATAATCTAGAAGCAAATATAAGGAGACGTTTTTCGATTTGTTGCAAAATTTTTTTTTTCAAAAAGTTATGGTCATTTTAATTTTAATTTTATAGGAACATTTAGTTTCCCAAAATTTGTTTCTAGATTATGAAAAAAAATATACTGCAAATATCCCACAGAGCGTTACTGAGAACCCAGGGAGTGCTCCAGTGTTTTTGAAAAATTTTTCGCAAACTTTGCTGACGAGTTTTTCACTATAAATCCTTTCTGTAAGAGGTGTATAGTCATCACCTAAAAATTGAAGTGGGTCCCATGCGTCGTTTTCAAGATATGGCTAACTGAAATATCACCAACCGCCACTGATGTGACCACGAAGTACTAGTCGCTAAAACCACTTTTATTCCATGTTTTCGAGGTCGCTGAATACGAATCTGAAATTATTTTTTCGAAAAAATGGGGGAACACTAAATAAATCGGCATTTTAGTGGAAAATTGAGAAAAATGAATGTTAGATTTTCTGATGTTATACTCGCTATGTTTCAGACAATAATTGATATTTCTTTATGAAATGTTTTCTGCTTATAGAGCAACTAAAGACCTAAACAACGAGCCTACTCCGATTATTCTTATGCAATTTCTCCAGTGTCTCCAGTCATGCTCTGGAGAACTCCAGGTGGGGGACTCTCAGAAGCAATACTTTCATCCATGTTTAATGTTTAAGTTTTTTTCCTGGGGGTGGAAATTACAAAAATTATGATCCGCAACATCCAAATCCATGTGAAGCTGAAAGAAATTAGACGTGTATCCAAAGATTTCTCTCTAAAATCACTAACAGCGATAATATGACGTTTTTGCGACCTTTGAACCCATTACGGGGCCTTCCTCTTCCAGGTACAGCCCGGAAAGGAACGCCAACCGCTACGCGCCGCCCCAGGACATCGAGTTGTGCAACTGTGCCGCGGTGACTCCAGTGTACATCGCGAAGACCCGTTTCGCCGACCAGTGCGACAAAAGTGAACAGACCGCCGCCGCCGCCGCCGCGCTGAACCGCTCCTTCTCCTCGCTGCCGAAGCTGGAGGGCGCCAACCTGAGCCAGGCGAGCCTGGACAGGAAGTGCGCCAAGTACGCGCCCCAGCAGCAGAGGCCGAAGCACGGCTACGCGTGCGAGCAGCGTATGCTGCACGAGATGGAGAAGACCGCCTCGCTGAGGAGGATGCAGAGCCCCGAGATCATCAACATACACAGGGGGCCGTTCTACGAGGGTCGCGCCGTCGAGAACTGCTCGATGAAGGAGTTCAAGTGCGAGGATCACGGGTTTCGACGCGGTCACAGCGTGCGCAGCGTCGGATCCAGGTAGGCCGCGCCACCGGAGCATGGGAGGTATTTCAAGGCCGAATCTGGGCGTTAACTCTTTCAGGGGCAATATATTTAAGCAAATAAAAGTCCTAGAGGGGCAGCAATTTAAAAATCATAAGCACTTAAGACATAAAAGGTAAAAAAAAAATGTTTTGGTTAAATTTGTGTAGAAAATAAGTGGTTCAGTTTTTGTATCACTGCGCACAAACAAGAAAACCAAAAATACGATTAGTTATTTCCCAGATGGTAATTTTGGAAACAACTTTTTTCTTTTCGAGGCAAATGGGTACGTCGCATACGGAACATACTCAGTCCGTCCTAATTTGTTTTTTTTTATGTACTGCTTAGCGCACAGCGACGTCTGGTGTCACTTTTTGGTTGGTGTGCACTTTTGCTTGTGCGTATTTCTCGAGGAACAAAAGGTTTATTTTTTTTATAGCCATAGGATTTGGAGTTGTCATTCTTCTTTTTAATCACTGCTTCGGCCGTTAAAAATGTTATGACTTCTCTTCTAAACTATTTCATAGTTTTCTTTGGCAAATTTAATTCTTTGTATAGAACAAATGCGTTTACGATGGCTGCATCAACAAAATAGAAAAAGATCCGATGCCACCATTTCTTAGATTTTCGATCTATTTTATAAACATTAAGGTTTTGGTCGAAGTTGTCAACAAAGTTCATATTTTTGTTGTAATCTGTCAATACAGTTGGGCAGGGTACATTTTCAGTGGCACCGGTTTTATATTTTCGTATAACTTGGGCGAAGTCGTTCGGATTGCGAAACTTTGATAGTAAATGGACGTTTTTGTATTATGGTGCGGTGGTAAAATTTTCGTATCACAACATTTTACCGAAAAAGTTGGTCAAAATAAAACAAACACACTTTTATGTAAATAATAATCTAAGTACATTACTACTAGTACATCTAGTCTACCAATGTTAATAAAAAATAAATTTATCCTTATCTTTACAACTTATTGGTATGAAAACAAAAACAAACTAGTAAAATTGCGTTTTTCAAGAGAAATCTTAACCTGAGATACGTGTTGCTTTGAATATAACCGGTGAATTACTAAATTTACGTTATAGGACACACATTAGTGAGACGTTGTTGGTCCACAAATTAAACCACTGCTCAAAAAAGTAACCTGCATTTGAATAAGTAGTATCTTCTATAGACCATCGCTCACTTAGAACAATTTTTATTTGGGTACAGTTTATGTATCACTGCCCCTGAAAGAGTTAAGGGATTACCTGCAGTCATAAAATTTGAAAAAAATCGATTTTTGGAAAATGTCACAGCGCGAAAGTATGGTCTTTTGACTATGCAATTCCAAAGTTTAAAGTCGGTACAAGAATAGGAACCTATTTTTCTCGACCGCCAAAGCGAACGCTGCAGCGCGCGGCGCTTGCTGCCAGCCCAGCAGGTGCTCTGTCTCTTATGATTCGTGCTAGCCTGCTGGCCGTTTAAAAGGTCAAAAACGTATTATGTATCATCGTGGCGCCATCTGAAACCATTTTAAAAAATATTTAAAGAAGAAGGTAAACTTTAAAGAATTTTTAAAGATCTTTAAATGCGTTTTTCTCGAAACGACATTTTCCAAATCGGTGGACAGGATTACAGACAAACTTCTCAACGGGTTTTAATGAAATTTTTTGGAATTGTTGGCGATAACATTGGCTCGTGATTGAACGTAGGATTTTAATTTCTGTCAAAAATAGTATTTTTTTAGGGTTAAAAGAGTCGAATTTTAAGCCAAAAACAGCTATTTTCTTCAAACGGTCGAAATTTTGCGTAGATTCACCGTAAATTAATTTCCAACGTTCAATCACTAGCTGATTCGATGTAGAATAAAGTGAGAACTTTGCTTGTTCGTTTCTGATTACCGGTTGCCGAGGAATCGTGGTCACCGCGGATCCCTACCGCGAAAACGTGCTCCCGACGACAGGCCATAACTCCGCCATTTTTTACTATACATGTTCATAAAAATTCTCTAATAAAGTTTAAAAATAAAGTATTTAAACGTACTAATTGTTGTTTTAATCTACTGCATACTTTTAGAGAACAAAAATGACAAAAATGAGGTCCAGAATAAGCTCGTGACTGCAGGTAACCCCTTAACAAAAAAAATATATATCACGAGCCATTAAAAAAAAATCATCAAAATTGGCCGAACAGAAAATGCGTATTTTTATTCTTAATCTTAAGTTTATAACCCTACTGAAATGTCAAAGCGATGGATACTTTTACCGGGTATATAGAAACAGAATTAAAAAAATTATATTTTCGAAAAAACAAGACACTATTAAAGAAAATGAAAACTGCCCATTTATTATACACACTTGAGCTCTTATTTGGACCGAGTCAATGACGTGCTGCAGTATTTTTTGGGTGTTCCATATTTTTCTCCCACTTTAAGTGGGTGTAATTATGCCGTAAGTTAGTGTTCCATATTTCTCTCCAACTTTAGTGACAATATCTGTGGGGAATTAAAAAAAGGCAGATACAGCATTAGTAGAACACATCATCAATAATCCAGAACATAATTTCAATTCTGAAAATTGTAAAATTTTAGGAACAGAACCAAACCTAATAAAAGGATTACTTTTAGAAATGGTAGAAATAAAAATGAATAAAAATAGTGTTAATAAACATAGTGACATAGGCGGCTAAAATTCGGTATATTACAACATTCTAGAAAAAAACGTCAATTTCAAAACATAATATTGTCTTTGTCTCAAACCCATTAAGAATACTGCCTCCCACTCCCTAACACAAATGTGATATATGTAACAAGTTAGATTCCCTCAAAACCTTTATTACTATAGTAATTTTTACAGCGTATTGTCCTGTCCTCCAGATAGTTTGTGTTTTAATATTTTACCTTCATTATACAGTGAGGTCCATAAGTAACGGATAAATTCATTATCTACGTAATTTACAATTTATGAGTAAAATCCTGAAACACGTCAATGTTTAATCCTAGAATGACATTTTTGAGCATAATTTTATACCTCCCCCTCCAACATCCTTGGAGTGACAGCAACCCCTTTAAAATTTTTAAATGGAACAAGGGTGCGTGTGATAGCTCATTTGAAAGGGTTCTTAATTATCCATTCAGCAAAATAAGGTTTTTTGAATTTTGTATATTTTTCATCAAGAAAACTAAATTTGATAATTTCAAAATTATTATTATTATGAACTGTATACAATTACAATTATTGTTATTAAAAAGTGCCTATGTACCATATATGTCTATATCTCGATGTCTATGTTAAAAAATGTGCCAATGTCTCAATATCCTGAGAAGGTGAACGTTTGGGCTGGAATTATAAATTCTCAAATTATCGAACCATATTTCTTTGATGGCACCTGGCTTAACTGGCGCGCGTTACTTGGATTTCTTGCAAAATTTCTTAGTTCCAGAGTTAAGAATGCTTTTCCCAGATGATGACAACCCCATTGAAATTGATATAAATATTTGGTTTTAGCAGGACGGAGCTACACCACATTTTTCATTGGAAGTAAGAGCCTATCTGAATCAAGTTTTTCCAAATAGATCGATCGGTAGACGCGGTGAAATTAAGTGGCCTGCTCGTTCTCCCGATTTGACCCCGCTTGACTATTTTTTTATGGGGTTACCTAAAATCGAAAGTCTACTTCAACAAATCAAATAACGTAGAAGATTTAAAAGACAGAACAAGGCAAGAAATTAATCAAATCACCCCGGAAACAATACAAAATGTTTTAGAAGAATTTCAGCAACGCCTCCATTATTGTCAAGAAGCAAGTCTTGAACCCCAGTTTGAACATTAGATTTGAACTGTTCTTTTGTTATATTTCATGTTCTTTTCTTTACTTAGTAACATTAAAAATGTAATATTTTTCAATAAAAAAAATATAGTATTTAAAAAAATCTCATTTTACTGGATAGAAAATTAAAAACCCTTTCAAATGAGCTATCACACGCACCCTCGTTCCATTTAAAATTTTTATAAAATATTAAAAAAGGGGTAACTGTCACTTCAAGGGGGTTGGAGAGGGAGGTATAAAATTATGCTCAAAAAATGTCATTCTAGAATTAAAAATTGACGTGTTTCAGGATTTTACTCATAAATTGTAAATTACGTAGATAATGAATTAATCCGTTACTTATAGACCTCACTGTATAATAGGTATATAATAAGCATATAATATGCGTATGATAAGCAATATTAAAATGTAAGAATGCGAGAAAATAATGTAGAGAAGGGTTTCAAGCGCTTAAAATTCAAAGTGAGTCTCTGGAAGCTTCTATTTTATTCTCTAAGAAGTCTTCTGGAATACGTCCAGTACATTATCAATTTCAGACCGGCCACGACTCCGGGTGTATTTTACTTTCGGGAGGGCCTTTTTACGCAACCGATAATTGGTTTTTCAACGACACTGAAGCCTGGAAATGTCAAATTGGGATCGTAAAGTTTCGGAAGTTACGTCGAGCCCAGGGCCAAAGCAAACATATGCTTATGAAGGGAGAGCAGGAAAATGAAGGCGTGGATAAGGGCCACTATAAAAACTTGTGGAAGTATGCGATAACTAAAACATATAGAAGTTTTATTATATTTATTTTACCCTTTTCCATTTTAACTGGGAAAATATTTATGAAACTCCCGTTATGTTGACTGATGGCGATAGGAGTTTTTTCCATGAATTTAAAATAATTCTATCTCCCGCGTTTTAGGCACTAAGAAGCGGCGATCCAAAAGGGTACATGTTTGATAGGATATTTTAAGGAAATTGATGTATCGAAGGTCGTTTCAAAACGATCATTTACTTTCTGACAAAAAAATAAATACTTTGTACAGTGAGATGCAAACGTCTGAAACAAAATCCATACTTACATTTTCAACGATTTTTGTAATAAATTGTTCATTTTCAAATGTCTTCCAATTAAAATGCCTTTATTTATTCCCTGACTGAAAAGCGGAAGTTTAAGAAATTTAAAAAACATATCGATGATTTCGTAACTGGAAAAAAACATGGTGGAGAGGAAATTATGAAAATGTATGTAAAAAATGCAAAGAAAAAAATAAATTGGACATGTTTTCATATTAAAACAAAGTCGTAAGAAAATTATGATGAATTGTATTCCAGATAGTTGAATGAATGAAAGAGAAAAGTGGGCGGGAAAACCCATGCACTTAGGCCGCCTGACGGGCCAATTGTGCACCCACATTCCATGTGTATTCACCCAGGTATGCCGACCTCTCTTGCAAAGGCGCATATTTTCCTGAGGTGAATACTCTTAACATCCTCTGGGTTCAGAACACAGCTCCCAAAGTGCCGTTCTCTGACCCTTGCAATTGCAGGGCATTCTGTGAGGATGTGAGATGCAGTCTCCTCATCCTCCATGCACCATCCACATTCAGGATCATCTATGACCCTTATCATGTGGAGGTGCCTTTTAAGGTGACAGTGGCCTGTAAGGAGTCCTGTCACCGTTCTAATGTCTCTTCGGTTCATACCTAGGAGACTTTGAGTTAATCTGAACGAAGGCCCAGTAATATGGGCCTTCGCCTGCCTCATACCCGGGGCTTCTTGCCATGATTTTTCGAACTCCTTGTTTAGGAGCTCTTTCATGGTTGAAACCCCCCATTGAATAGGGGACCCCTATTCAATGGGGTTCAGGTCCTATGGGGTACCCTATTGATCCTACTCTGGCCAGTCTGTCGGCCTCCTCATTTCCCGGGACACCTGAGTGTCCCAGTACCCATGTGAGTATCACTCTATTGCAACTGGCCAGATCATTTAGAATCTTTTTACAGTCAAGGAAGAGTCGCGATTTGATCTTGCTGGATTCACTCCAGATAGTTGACTGTCACTGTATTATAATGATAAGTTATCTGACATCATCGGCTTTACTTTTTATTTATCTATTTATTTAAGATTTCTGACTCATTTACTAAAAATGCACTTCACTAGTTATAAATCTTTATTCTAAAAATAAATTCATATTTAGTACGAGAAATCAGGTTATGAAACGCGAAATCGATAGTAATATATTTTTATTGGGTGTCTGGAACAGAGAGACGTATAATCTTGGATGATCTTGGGACGGTGTTGATAAAGTTTTAAGTGCGATTAAGGCCGCTGGAAGGTCGAAATGGCGCGCTAGCAGCCCGAGATACGTAATTGTTTCCGCTTTCCCTAAATGGAAAATTATAAGCTTCCTATTTCGCTTGTGTGCAACTGCGAACTTGTCTCCGGAACGAGATTGCAAAGAATCGAATTTGAAGCTGATCAGGATAAAGCTACAGTTGCTAGTTATAATTAGCGGATCTAGAGTTAACGATGGAGTTTAATTTGTGATTTTTGGATTAACGGATTGAATTTCTCATTTCAATCTATCAGTTTTTCGTTTTAGGCTTACTCGTATAATACTCGTATAATACCTAAATACTCGTATAATCATTTCACCTCTCTATTTCTATTATTGCAGCAACATGGGTTTTAACATTTTAATAATAAGTCTCCTTTTTTATTTCTTACCCATTAAATTCTTGAGTTCATTTAGATGATTTGCATTTAAATTTCTGTTGCAGCTCATTCAGTAAAAAGCTCTTTCTACTGTTTCGTTGAAATAAAGTAGTTACGAAAAAAGTTTCAAAACAATATTTTATTTTCACGTTGTCCCCTCATTGAAGCGATTTTGCTCAAGGAGACAATGTTTTATTATCAAAAGAAAAACAAACGAATTTGAAGAGGAAGTAGATATTTTAGCATCCAATTTACTTGTTACAAAAGAATACGAGCATCACTTAAGCTTGTAGTTACGTTCTTTATTTTGCTTTTTATGTTCATTTTGTAATTATTGTCTTTGTATTATACACTTTGCAGCCGAGCATACATTTCCATAAAATTGATTCAAAGAAAAGTATCGTCTTTTATATGGATAATATAGGGTGTTATCTAAATGTTACATGTTTGAATTTGATGAAAACAAATTATTTAAAATCTGTTTTTTTTTTGGACGTCTAATCTATTCATCAACTATGAAAGTATCTTATTAAGTAAATTCAAAGCCATTTTCACCATCAATAGATACATTGAATAAAATATTTCTTTATTGTGCTATGAAAAGTTAAACCTGAATATATAGGCAAGTAGCGACAAAATAGTATTTTACATTTTCGTATATAACCCGAAAAAGGGATAAAATATAAAGTTGAAATTTATACAAGTTATTAATAAGGGCCTAAGTAAAACCCCACAATTTTTTCAAAATTTTTGACCTCAGTTTTTTCGCAAATCGTATTGAAATTTAGGACTCAATACATTTGAAACGTTGAGCAGGTAAATTTGATTTATTTAAGTATTGTCCTAATCAGTAAGTTGTACTTATTGTTGTTTGACAATAAGTTCAGATTAATAAGGGTGTTATGTATCCGCTGGACGTAATTTTCGAGGAAAATATCCCTATAAATTGGGGTACCCCCACACACTCATACGTAAGTACGTGCGTTAAACTATACCGAATATATTACTCGAGTCGATAAACTTAATTACAACATTGCATTGTTGTGCATGGTCCTGTTGGCCAGTGTGACAACTTTAGAATATAATGGACGGTGGTCAAATAGTGAGCCGTTGCATATGAGGCCATTGTTATAATTAAGTTTATAGTTATATCGGGCAACGCATTTCATGTCCTTTGTGCGAGAGCATGGTCGTTAACTATCTGTAGCTCAGCCAAGTTAATGCGATATAGCTATATGCTTGACTGATACTGTCCTTTAACAATTAACTAATGCGTATGAAACTTCTATTGATTGGAGCACAATATATAGATTTTTTTTTTCATAATAATAAGACCAATTTTCGGTCAATCAAAATACATGACAAATGGTCAAAATTTGTGAAAAAAATACTTCGTAAATAAAAATAAATATCAAAATCATATTTTTTATCACCTTCTTTTTTTACAGATATGTATGATGTATACGGTTCTAAAACACTAGATCAAAAAATAAACCTGTTTTCGTTAATCGTCTAAGCTGAAATGTTGCTTCATACACATCTGTCTCTTATTTTATTAGTCATAATATTTTTTTTTCGAGCGATCAAAGTTCCGGTTTTATCTGAACGACTTGTTACCTGAGTCCTTGTTAAATTCATTTCGATATCATTTCACACATAAAACTTTTAGTCACAATTTCTTCATCACTAATTTCCTTTCGATCTATTCATCACCATTATTAGGTAGAAACTTCTGTTGTCACCGGTATTTATTTCTCCCATCAAGATTTTGCCCGTCCTCTTGCCACCATATTTTCTTTACTTTTCCAGTAGCAAAACAAAAGTGGGCAAACAAATAATAGGATCAGAAAATTATTTCTTCTCTTAGTTCTACTCTGTCGTCTGTAAATCTTATCAAATAAAAATGTTCGCCTGTTCTAAACAGTGTAATAAAATATATGGGGGAAAACTATTCACGTTTATATTCTAAAGTATCAGAAACAGAGAAAGGAGATGTATAAATATCAGGCTGTAGTTTGGGAATTCCTTTGTTTTTGTTGCGAGTTTTTATGAAATACAACAGTAAAGCCTTGACTTCGGTTATACTAATTCAGTTTTGGTATGTTTATGTCTATAATTTTATAGGTTCCAAGTTTTATGGTCCCGTGTTATCGATATAAGTTCAGTCAGTTATAGAAGAATATAACAAACATAGTATAACTTAATATCTTAAATACTATAAGTTTGGTGAGCAGAAAATAAAAATGTCAAATGTTGTATAACAATAAAAGCGATAGATTTACGAGGTGTGTAAATTAACTAATGAAATTGATTTTTTTTATTTTTATAATTCGAATAGGATTACAATTCAGAATTGTCTCCTTCAAAATATCTTCCTTGGGAAGCCACACAGCGCTGGAGACAGTTATTCTATTCCTCATAGCAGTACTGGAACTCATATACTGGAATAACTTTCATCTGGTCGGTTACAGCCGTTTGAATGTTCTCTATGTCCCTTGAGATGATTTTTCAATCTCGGGAAGAGAAAAAAAGTCACAAGGACTCAAGTTAGGCGAATAAGGGGGCTGAGGAGCCACAGAAATGTTTTTACTGGCTAAAAACTCGTTTACTAAAATGGTTGTGTGACAAGGCGCATTGTCGTGATGCAACATCCAGTTGTTCTTGATGTTTGGTCCCACACGCATGACCCTTTCGAAGTTTTTCAAGAATCTCTCTGTAAAAGTGTTGATTTACTATTTGGCCTGGAGGCACAAACTCTGTGGACAATTCCTTGGCTATCAGAAAACCAAATCAGCATGCATTTGATCTTCGACTTCCTCATTATTATTTTTTTGGGTCTTAGAGAACTTGAAGTGTGCCATTCCATGCTTTGGCACTTGGTTTCCGGGTCGTACTCAGACACCAGTAGTCTCATCACAAGTCTCATCACCAGTAATGACACGTTCCATAAAATAGGGACCGTCTTCAATCGATTCCGAAACGTCAAGACACCTTTCTCTCCAGAATGTCCTTTTTAAAACGCAGTAGAAAAACCGGTTTACGAAAGCAGTGTCACAAAGAACAAACAAATGATTCTAACAAGTTCAAACTTGTACTGAAGGTGCATTACATGTTAACCTACCGCCCTTCCAAGTCCCGTCTCTACAGTGTTGCTAGATCGGGCGCTACGTTGTCGGTCTCATTACTTAATTTACACACCTCGTACGTAAGTATTTCCTTATTTTATCAAGGAAGAAACTATTAGTTTAAGCAACACATGATCTGAATCAAATTCTAAATTCAATTTTTAAAACCTCGATATTTGTAACACTCACTCTAAAATAGAATGTCTTGATACACACCTAACATTCCACTGGCATTTGAAAGACAATGAGAACATTTTTAACTTAAATTTTTAATTCGAGAGCACACTGAAGGATCATGGTTCTGCTATAGTATTGCCAGGTGTATTGGTTTCCAATTTTACGGTCATTGCAGCAGATAGACCGATAAAGTAGGTGCAACGTGTCAGAAATACGAGGAAATAGAGCTGTAAGGTAAAGTCTCTCGGTGTAGATACTAGGAGTTGTAATATCAATAAAACGCTTGTGATACATAGTTGCATCAAGAGTTAGAATACAAATGTTCATTAAGTGAAAAAAATAAACGAAATAATAATAATATATTTATCAATTAGACATATTTAACGCACAATGCAACATTTTAATCGAAAGCTTTTACAGTGTTCAAAAATAAACGAAGAATAAATTTATAGAATAACTTAAAAATGTATAGAATCTTACCCAAGTGAATAAATATTTACATTTTTTTTTCACCATGGTCAATTGACCTAAGAATCCATAAAATATAAATAAAATAGTAGTTTACACTAGTAGTTTACACAGGAGCAGATTTAAAAAATAAAAATCAGTACAATTCCTGAAAAATTTGTAAACTTGGAATGAACATTTCCTGTTTTACAAACTGGATTCTATATAAAACTTGTAATACAGCGCAATGATATTTGATATTTCGATTAAATATGGCGGATAATTTAAATTTTTTCGTAAATAACGCCATTAACCCATTAACGCCCACAGGACAGAATTTCGACATTGAAGTTCGAGTTGTTGCCGTTCAATGAATTTGAGAAAAAACAAAGTTCCAAAGTCCCTTTTCCTATGTTTTTGAGGGTGATCTTTCAAATGGTGATGGTTAAAAAATTCTTAAAAAATATTTAACCATGGAAAAATTAAAATTAATCCAAAAAACGTAATTTTTCGCTTGCATTTTTTTCTTTTAACGGCTTTTCGTTCCCTTTTTCATTTTTTTATGACTTAAACCTATTCAGATCGTGGCCTCGATGTCTAACCTTAAAATAAATAAAGTTAGTAAGGTCTAAAAAATTGTTACTAAAACAAAATGGCGGCCTAATTGAAATTTTTTTTTTCAAATCTACGAATTTTTTTCTCAAAACCATACTTTATCAAAAATTTTCTAACAAAAATGTTTTAGAATTGGTCAAAGAATACTCTCAAATTTTTTCAGAATGTTCCGAAACGATTTTAGATTTTTTGAAAAATCGAAATTTTGAAAAACGTCATCAAAAAAATCTGAAAAAAAATAGATAATATTCTTTGACCAATACTAAGACATTTTTGTTCTTAGAAAATTTTTGATAAAACCTACAAGAAAAAAATATGTATGCTCCTAAGTACACTAACGCTTTCTATAGTTCATATAATTTGAAGTTTAAAATTTTTTTATTCAAAAACTATAGGCTTTAACAAAAATTTTCTAAGAATAAAAATGTCTCCTTGGTCAAAGGATATTATCAAATTTTTTTCAGATTTTTTGATGATGATTTTCAAAATTCGATTTCACGATTTTTCAAAAATCGAAAATCGTTTCGGAACATTCTGAAAAAAATTGAGAGCATTCTTTGACCAATTCTAAAACATTTTTGTTCTCAAAAACATATGAAAAGGTAGTTTGGAACTTTGTTTTTCTCAAATTCATTGAACGGCATCAACTCGAACTTCAATGTCGAAATTCTGTCCTGTGGGTGTTAATGGGTTAATTGCTAAAATTTTTTTGTATAACCAAAATTATGAAAGTGGGCCAAGACAATGAAAATGTGGCTCTTTATTGACAATTTTTTTGAAAGTTACTGAATATTGGACTGTAAAAGGAAAATATTTGTTGAAAAATATTTTTCAACGAATTTTGTGTAGTTGTTATATATATATATATATATTTTAAATGGTAACCTTCAGTTGACACTCAGTATATTTGGATACAGAATGACCCCACTTTATTTTAGAAGAGTTTAAAATATAACGGGTTCTATTAAAATATTCTCACGCGAAGAATTATTTGTTTGTTTCAATGGGCTTTTCGAATATTTCACAGACAGAGGCTGTTATGCAAAACGCGACGGACGAAAAATCCCCTCGTATTCCACGAATGCGATATTTTCACTGCCGAAAGAACGCCGCTTATGAAAAACATGGCAATAAATCAGGTGTAATTTGTGTTTCTTGCTGATATGACCGAACACGTTTATCTTGGGATAAACTGCCTGGGACTGTGACCCCTCCTGCTCCTGAAATCATTGCTCTTTATTGTTGTTTAGGATTTATTATGTCATCAAAGTCGACAGAATATAATTTCACGTAATAGAAGTCACACATTTTGTGACGTGTCACAGTTTTGCTAAAAAAATAGTCAATTAATTTTCTGCACCTGTGAACCGCTTGCAATCATTATAAGATATTAATTCCATCCAGTAATCTCGTGTTAGATATTTCTCCTAGAATTTAACTGGCATAAAATGTACAACTGTACTTGTATATTTTATTTACGCGAATATTTCATGTCTAGGTGTCTAGAGGTTCACAACTAGTGGTATGCAACTGTGATCCTATTATTTTACTCTGTTAATTACAAATTTAACGAGCTTAAATCTGTCAAAAAATGTAGAATTTACAAGCGCAAGCTGATGCTTATGAGTACTGAGCAAAAAATGCAACGAGTAACAACAATAAATAATGTAATTTTATGCTACCCTTATTTTTCCCCGACTAGTCCAAGAAAACATTAATGGCTGCCCCCTGCTTGAGTCCTTTTGTTTCGCAGAAAGTCGTTCGTCTGAAATGTGTATTGTACTGGGACTGTAACCCCTACTGCTCCTGAAATAATTGCTCTTTATTAAGGTTTTAAGGTGTATTCTGTATGTTATGGCGTTAATTTCGACAGCAACGTACCCCATCGAAGTCGACAGAGTATAATTTCATCGAATAGAAGACGACTTTTTGTGACGTGTCACAATTTTGCTAAAGAAAGTCTATTCATTTTCTGCATCTGTGAGCCACTTGCAATCATTATAAGATATTAATTCCATCCAGAAATATCGTGTTAGATATTTCTCCTAGAATTTAACTGGCGTAAAATGTACAACTGTACTTGTATATTTCATTCACGTGAATATTTCATCTCTAGGTGCCTAGAGGGTACAAGTATAAGGTATGCAGCTGTGATTCTATTATTTTACTCTGTTAATTACAAATTAACGAGCTTAAATCTAAACAAAAAATGTATAATTTACAAGCGCAAGCTGATGTTTACTAGTACGGAACAAAAGATGCAACGAGTTGTTACTTGACATGTCACAAGTTTGTTAAAAAAAAATAGTTAACTAATTTTCTGCATCTGTGAACCACTTGCAAGCATTATAAGATATTAATTCCATCCAAAAATCTCGTATTAGATATTTTTCGTAGTATTTAGCAGGCATAAAATGTACAACTGAACTTGTATATTTTATACACTTGAATATTTAATCTCTAGGTGCCTAGAGAGCACAACTAGTGGTATACAAATGTGATCCTATTATTTTACTCTGTTAATTACAAATTTAACGAGCTTAAATCTGTCAAAAAATAGATATAATTTACAAAGCAACGAGTAACAACAATAAATAATGTAATTTTATGCTACCCTTTTTTTCCCTGGCTAGTCCACGAAAACATTAATGGCTGGCCCCTGCTTCAGTTCTTTTGTTTCGCAGAAAGTCGTTCGTTTGAAATGCGTATTGTTCAAAATAAATAGCTCGCGAAGCACATTTTTTTGCATGTATCCACTTTCCTTCAGTGACTTTTTAGTAGGCTATATTATATAACAAAATCCGGCGAAAACAGTATGCTAATTCAGTTTCAGCGCCCAGTGTTAAATGTCTTTGAACTCGAGGAAATTCGTACGCAAAGTGTATTACTTTCCCATTAACGTTTTTCATGTTCGCCATTCGACGCGCTAACAGAATAAATGCGGCAAGTGGATGGCTGGATAAATTAATCTTTGTCCCGTAAAATGGAAATAAGTGCTACGGGAAATACGCCTCCCGAATTATTTTCTTACCTTCCTGAGGGAACGAACCTTGGCCCCCTAATCCGCAATTTATGGCAAAGTTGCTAAAGGTTTTTTTTCCGGAATTGTATATCTCTTCCGGGACGGAGTAAAAGGAAATCTTGGACGCGAGAATATATCGAAAATTTATTTTCCTCTTCGCCGTTTCGCCTTGCCTCCGTCAACGTAAAAATAAATATATAGGCCCCTCTTCCATCAGAAGTGGACAACGACGCGAAAGCACATTTTAGCTAGATTTCACAATGTGCAATTTTCGTTTACAGTTTGACATCTTCCTGCAAGTTTATTATATGAGAGAGAAAAAAATCTTTTTTACCAACCTCAAAGGTAAACTAGTTTAATCAGTGAGATATGGGAACTTGTTACAACGATATAAAAAATTAAAGATGCAGCAATTACTAGAACGGAGGCGCCGTTAGTAAAAATAAAAACGACAAAGGCGCCAATGGTAAATTTTACTAGAGAGACAAGACGTTTTAAAAAATTAGGTACCTGCAAATGGTAAACAAATCATACCATTTTCGTCTCCATGTTTTTTTCATGAAGGCGAACCGTCATTTATTAAAATTATGGTAATGCCAACATAATTATTACTAGAGTGAATAAGAATACGTTTTTCAACCCCGAGTGAAGGGTTCTTGCGCCACAGGCCTGTAACTTTTTGGATTGGTTCCCAAGATCCATTCTGTTGAATTACATCGGACAGTTGGAAACTGTTAAAACATGTGAAAGTGTATTGGGATTTAGATTTTTTTCATTAACATTTAGATTAACTTCTACTGTTATTGATTTTCGCTGTTTAAAGGAAGATAAACAACAGTCCCACATCAAACTTACTCGGACCATATCGAATGAACAAGTGTTCATTGAAATTGGCCTAAATTTTAACATTTTTTTTACAGGGTGGCCCAATTAATTTTTATCGATCCAAAACTTTAAACGCCTTTAAATATGGTACCTTAGATTTGTTTACCTTCTTCCAAGGAGCGAAAATCAGGTAGAGTAGAGAAACTGGAAAATTTCCACTAAAAAACAAGATATCAAAATGTTGACAAATACATCTGAATATAGGAAGGTCCAATAATAATCCATGTTTAGATCTTGAGAATCTATTGTGACATTCAAATTGACAACCGCAAAAATGTTCTATGTTTTGCATCGTTTGCTTGTTCGTATTGTATATCACGATTTTTTTTTATTATCTAATTTATTTTTTGTAGTAAAAATTGGAAAAGAAGTGAACTTTCCATTGTTGCCAACCACGTCAAAATCGATCACATATTACAGATATTTAAAATTGGGTCACACAATTGCATGACGAGTAATTTACGAGGTGTGTAAATTAAGTAATGAGACTGATTTTTCTATTTTTATTTTTATTCGAATAGAATTACATTTCAGTATTGTCTCCTTCAAAATAACTTCAATGGGAAGCCACACATCGCCAGGGACGGTTCTTCCATTCCTCATAGCAGTGCTCGAACTCATATACTGGAATTAGCTTGCAACTGGTATGTCACAGCCGTTTGAATGTTTTCTATGGTCCTAAAATGGCGTCTCTTGAGATGGTTTTTCAATCTCGGAAAGAGAAAAAAGTCACAAGGACTCAAGTCAGGCGAATAAGGAGGCTGAGGAGTCACGCGAATGTTCTTACTGGCTAAAAAGTCGTTTACTGAAATGGCTGTGTGACCAGGCGCATTGTGATGATAAACATCCAGTTATTCTTGACGTTTGGTCTCACAAACATAACCATTTTTCGAAAATTTTTCGCAGTATTGCTACATCGGGTGCCTCGGTGCCGGTTTCATTACTTAATTTACACACCTCGTAGATTGAATCATCACTAATACAGTAAAACAAAATATAATCTCTGTTTGTTATAGACTTTTTCCTTCGGTTTCATGTTATGTAAAAATAAAAACGCAGATGTCCCAACATGCAACACGTTACAAGGTTACCCGAGCTTATCTGATATAACGATGCATACAAATCCCAAAAAGTCCCTTTGGTTGGCCGCAGTCAAACCGTCCATTATCCAGCATCAAAAAGCACGCACAAGCCCCTCCGCCCACGTTCGGCGGAACGTTCTTTGCCGATATTTTCCGATAAAGGCGAACATTTAATGTGAGTCCCTATCGATTACGAAACGCTCGGGTCGACAGGTAATTTTTTACCGACAAACTTTTTTACTTTCGTGCGCAACTAGAGTTTGAAAAACTTTTTCTCGAGCGTAAGTTTCCTACGGAGATTGAACTTGGAGTACGTACAGTCCAACCAACGAATAATGGAGTAAGGCGCCATAAACGATCTACATACCAGTGATATCATCCCCTTCCACATTCATTGACATAGTTAGTAGTGGCGTGGAAATCTGTTTTATGTAGGCAGAATTAAACGTGTGGTTCAAGGTTATTAAAAACTGTTTTTTTGGTGCATTTTACGTACGTTTAGTAACTTTCTACGCACACTTTTGAAAATAAGCGAATTCAATAATTGTATGGCATTCTTCTAATCAGCTTCCCTGGCTTTGAGCTTTTTGGCTTTATTTCACGTTACAAATTTTTTATCAAAATTATATTTCCTAATATGTGTATTTTGTGAGTTCTGAATTAATTTTTGTGACCCGCAAATTGCTTCTTAAAAATACTTACAAAAAATTTTAGTGATAGCACGAACAGAAAGTTATACAACGCTACAAACTCGTAACGTATTTTGATAGTATTAACCTGCAATTTACACTTCAATTTCGATAGAAACTAGAACGTTCAATAGATAAACGATTTCCTTTTCCAAGTAATCCAAGAACTTTTATAGGAATATTTATCTAGCTTCGCAAACCGCGATATTCATTGTATACCTATGTATAGAAAAGCAATTTTCCTGCTCGCAATGTTATTTCTGTAAACTCGTTGTCATTCGGAGGCTTTCTAAGGTACGTGTGACAGGAACTGAAAGATAAAGCAGAAAATACCGTGTCCAATATTAACAGTTGGCTTTACGTTTTTTAGGATATCATCAATAAATCATCTAACACTGTCACATCATTGATGTCAACATAAATATCAATAAAGGTTTCATTTGAGAATCAGTCAAGTCTTCAGTCAATTTGTCAGTACCAAGAAATGGTCGCATGTAAAGTTTGTCAACCCCCAGATAACGCGGCTAGCGTAATATATTCAGAAAAATATTTTTTTTTTGAATCTGTCAAATATTCGTACAAAATTAAATACACGTTTGATTACTATTAATGTATCTACTATTTCTTTCTACATGAGCTTAAATTATAAACATATGATATACCTGGCAAGTATCACTTAAAATATATTTTAGAAATGGCTGTTGTATCAATGAAAACTGTATATAGTTAATGAGATCTACATTGAGCACTTCAGAGAAGTTTTTTTCAGACGCAGTTATTCATTCCGACCATCTTAGCCGGTCAGTAAAACGTTTCCTAAATTTGTGTCGGCACATTGGAAGCGTCGTACAAACCAAAAAAAAAACATAAACCTACCAAGTGTCAGATTTATACTATCAAAACTTTCTCAATTATTGAGAAATTTCAGAATAAAATTTAAACTTTGAACACGCTGTATCTCTTGAACTAGCGACATTGGTATAAGGCATGTTGAGTTCAATCATAATATTTTGGCGTCTAATATCTCCAGTTTAGTATTGTCCCATTCTTTCTGACTCACCCTATAGAATTAGTTTGAACACGCAGACCATATGCCCCCCCTATATTTTGAACACAGTTGATACTGCACCACATGATTGAAATAATATCTCAATTGTGTATAAATATGGGTGTCAAGTTCTTAACAGTGTCTTATTTTTTCCGAAAATATAGTTTCTTTTGATACAGTTTTTTATTTCTGTTTTTTTTTTTATGTAGGTACCTGGTAAAAGTACCCATCATATAATGTGACAGCCTTGACATTTCAATAGGGTTATAAACTTAAGATTAAGAATAGAAATATCTGTCTTTTTTTTGCTCGGTTAACTTTGATGACTATTCTTAAATCATTCCGGCCATACCAAGCTTAAATTAATATTGCTTATTTTAAACGGAATATTAAAAGATTTTATTTTTTCCTCTGATTCTATCGGAAAGCCCTTTCCATCACCGCGTTTCCCTAAACAGGCCCCCGCAAAATGCAATTCAATAAGGAGGCGCTTTAAAGGATTTTCGGCCGGAGTAATCCTTATAACGAGAAACTTTTCGGTCGGCCCGAGATCCGGACGATATTTATTTTATCCGTAGGTGTGGAAAAGCAATCTGCCCTGACCGCAGCGCGTAATCTTTTGCAGATCCAACCCGGCCGTCCAGGGCCGTCCCAAGAGGCGGGCCGCCGGAGACGGCATGGACGCGCCAGAAATGGACGACCCCGAGCTGACCGTGTTCGAGATGACGGGCCGCCACCTGGGGGACTGCCAGTGCGCCTGCGATCACGTCGTCTATAGCCCGACGACTTACACAGCTTGTCTGCAGGTCGGTATTACGTACATACACTAATGGAAAAAATTAAAGGGTCAAAATTTTTCCGAATTTTTAGTGATTTTTTAGAATGCTGTATCTCAATGACAAATGGTCTTATCGAGGTCTAAAAAACAGCATTTTGAAGCTTCAAGTTTCTAGTTTTGAGATATTTCGGCAAAAAAGTTTTTTAGAGCTACATGTTTCGCGCAATTTTAGGAAGTAGTGTGAGAAGAAAATTTTGCGAATTTTTTTGCTTTTTTGTTTCAAGTTCACGAGCTTGATACATGGTCGTATCGAGATTTAAAAAAAGCGAATTGAAGCTGAATAAACAAGCTATCCGGTCCACACCCTGGCTAAGTTAGAAATTTTTTTTTTCAAGCTCGTGGACTTTCGGAAAATCGCAAAATTTTCTTCTTACACATCTTCCTAAAATTGCGCGAAACATGTAGCTCTAAAAACTTTTTTGCCGAAATATCTCAAAACTAGAAACTGGAAGCTTCAAAATGCTTTTTTTAGACCTCGATAAGACCATTTTTTACTGAGATACAGCATTCTCAAGAATCCCTAAAAATTCGGAAACATTTTTTGACCCTTTAATTTTTTCCATTAGTGTATTTCCAACGATGATTTGTTATTTCTTCCTGTGAATGGGAAATTATCAATAGAACTGTTATACTATCGATAGAACTATCGATATTATCGATAGTCCTGATAATCGATAGCCTATAGATAGTTTTGCGGCCACTATAGATATCATGGGGAATAGTTACAGTTACTCGCAAAAGTATTCGTACTTTACAGGGAATTGTAAATAACCACAATTTTCTTTTAATGGATGTAAGTATAATTAATCATAATAATTTTAATATAAACATACATGTGTAAGCATTACATAAATTAAACTTGAACTTCCTATCATTTACCGTTTAGAAAATAAAAACTAAATTATTCTCTATTGCAAAATCACGGGTCGCAAAAATATTCGTACTTCAGGATTTTTTTGGTGAAATTGTTCAAGTTAGTATTCGGTTGGTCAACCTTTAGCTGCGATCACAGCTTCTAAATGTTTAGGCATGCTTGCTACCAATTTTTGTGTGATATCAGGGTCCATATTTTGCCATACATTCGTAATTGCCTGTTTAAGAGTGTTTTTATCTTTTATTTCATAATTTCGTAACTGTCTTCTCATTTCCGACCATAAATGATCAATTGCATTTAAATCAGGGCTTTGAGGGGGTGTAAATAACTGATGGGGAGTGTTGTATACAGTCCATTACCTCACTATATAAGCAGTGTGTTTTGGATCTTGTTGGAACCAATAATTATTTCCTAGATTCAATTTTGCGACACTTAATGGCAAATTTATTTTTAATAGGTTTAAGTACGTAAATTTGATAATGCCATCAATAAAAACTAAATTTCCAGTCCCACTCGCACTCATACTTCCCCACACCATCACTGAACCGCCACCATGTTTAAAACTTGGACATCAATTTTTTGGGTCAAACTGAGCGTTTACCTTACACCACACTAAACGTTTGCCGTCCAACTGAAAAATGTTGAACTTACTCTCATCAGTAAATAAAACTCCTTCCCAAAAGGTGTGATCCTTGTAAATATACTTTTTGGCATATTTTAATCGTTTTTGACGATTTACTTTACTAATAAAGGGCTTTTTCCTAGATACCCTACCATGCAGATCGTGCCTTTTTAAAACCCGGCGGCAAGTATCTGCATTTACTTGCTTGTTAAAATGATTATTTACTTACTAATGCCGCCACTTTTGGGGCACTTATAGAAAGGCATTTTTTGCCTTTTTTGTGCGTTTTAAAAATGAGTGACATTAATTTTGAGCAACGGTGTGCTATCAGGTTTTGCTTCTGACTTGGACACAGCGCAACGAATACTTTTAAAAAAGTTCAACACGCCTAAGACAGTGTTTTTTCAAGAGCCTAGGTTTTTAGGTGGTTTAAAGCATTCTCAGAAGAAAGAAAGTCGATTGAAGATAAACCACACCGCGGAAGGTCTTCATCTTCAAGAAACGATGAATATATCTATAGAATACGGGATCTTGTGCGTTCAGATCGTCGGTTGACGACAAGAATGATCGGGGGAGAGTTAAATTTGATGCACACCAATGTGCATCAGATTTTGACTGACGCATTGGGAATGAGAAAAATCTGCGCAAAAATGGTCCAAAAAAACCTTTCTCTGAAACAAAAGGACACCAGGAGAGAAAGAGGTGTCTTGACTTTTCGAAAGTGATTGAAAATGATCCCCATGTTATGGAACGTGTCATTACTGGTAATGAGAGTTGGGTGTTAGAGTACGTCCCGGAAACCAAGCACCATGGAATGGCACACTTGAAGCTCTCTAAGATCCAAAAAAGCAAGAATGAAGTCTAAGATCAAATGTACGCTGATTTGCTTTTTTGATAGCCAGGGAATTGTCCACAAAGAGTTTGTGCCTCCAGGCCAAAAAGTAAATCAACACTTTTACAGAGAGGTTCTTGAAAAACTTCGAGAGGGTCATGCGTGTGAGACCAAACATCAAGAACAACTGGATGTTGCATCACGACAATGCGACTTGTCACACAGCCATTTCAGTGAACGAGTTTTTAGCCAGTAAAAACATTCCTGTGGCTCCTCAGCCTCCTATTCGCCTGACTTGTGACTTTTTTCTCTTCCTGAGATTGAAAAATCCACTCAAGGGCCGTCATTTTGGGACCATAGAAAACATTAAAACGGCTGTAACCGACCAACTGAAGGCTATTTCAGTATATGAGCTCCAGTACTGCCATGAGGATTAGAATAACTATCTCCAGCGTTGTGGCTTCCCAAGGAAGTTATTTTGAAGGAGAAAATACCAAGTTGTAATTCTATTCAATTAAAACAATTACAAAAAATTTCTCTACTAAATTTATTTAACACGTCGTATCTTTTTTCAAATTAAATTTCTGTCTATACGCCCGCATATGATACACATCGTGACGAGGTAAATGAATGCATGCGCATATCAGTATCGTCAGGGACTTTCGGGCCAGCGCCGACAATCGAAAGGTAATCACTTCAGACTCCAGACAATGAACAATGAACGACGGTTGAACGATGAAATCTTCACCTGAGCGCTCCGATAACGTTTTCGGAATGCCAGAAATAGCTCCGCTTTTAATTTTATGACACAGCCTCTCGATAAGAGCGGCTTTTGTTCTCGACAGCTGATGACGTATTTCGGGAGCACCGAAATAGGTGTGCGTATTGACCTTCTAATGCCAATTTTAATACCTCACAAGGGCCAAGTTTCACTTAATCGAAGCGATTTCGTTAAAATTATGACAAGATTACACTATAATATTTTTTCATCTATTTATCCATCCGCGCTCTTATTTTTTAATGCTTTTTTGGAAAAAAAAATAACAAACAAAACATGCCTTATAGCACGATGTGTAAGTGACATAAGTTTAAAAAGAAAATATTAGTCTACTCCAGACATTTTCGCAAAAAAAATAAATAAAACCCTAACGCCTTGTATCTCAAAAACTGAGCCAGTTACGAAAAAACGTTATATAACATTTTCTTCATTAAATCACTTGAGGAAATGTTTCTTTCGGCTTTTCAGTTTAGACTACTTAGGAAACACCCTGTATAGATTGGGTAATATCAAATTTTTATAAAAACCTTTATAGTCTTACAAAAATGTACGTTGCATTAATTTAAACGTTCATATTTATTTATATTTCTGATTTTCTCTGAGTCTTCCATTATTTTCTGTCTGCTTTCCCTATTTGCCGTCCCTTCAGACATACTCTAAATTACCTACGTATTTTAAAAATGTTTCACCGACTCGATTGGCCTTTGTTCGAAGTACAGTTTCTTTCAAGACATACTGTAAAATTCTGAGCGGCATCATTTAATTGTTACGTAGTTTGGAATTCCCATTTTCTCTGGCAGAGACGACGAAATGGGAAAGGGACCGGAGTTTCTGTGGTAAGCAGGATAACGATGTCAAGTGAACGAAATTTTATCGTCTCAATTATCTACTACGACTTAACCAGTAGCAATTACAATTATTTTCCAAAACCTTTTCGGGGCATCTCTATATGACATCTAATTTTCTTTTATCATTTTTCTAATGCGGTTCTGTTCGAATGTTACTTTTATGCCACTACATACATTAATGGAAAATATTTAATGGTCAAAAAATGTTTTCGAATTTTTAGTGATTTTTCATAATGCTGTCTGTATCTCATGCAAAAATGGTTTTATCGAAAAAAAGCATTTTGAAGCTTCAAGTTTCTAGTTTTGAGATATTTCGGCAAAATAATTTTTAGGGCTACATGTTTAGCGCAATTTTAGAAAGTAGTGTGAGAAAATAATTTTGCGATTTTTTTTGCTTTTTTTTTCAAGTCCACGAGCTTGAAAAAAAATTTTTAACTTAGGCATGGACCGGATAGCTTGTTTATTTAGCTTCAATTTGCTTTTTTTTTTATTTCGATACGACCATTTGTTGCTAAGATATAGAACTTTAAATCAAAAAGGACTCTTTTGTCTTTGAAGGGCAGTTCTGAAAACTGGAATAGAATCACTACAAGGTTCTGCTGCGATTTGTGAGGAGAATTTTTTTTTATCCTCGACATGAATTAAATGTTTAATTGACGGTTTTTACAGAACATCAACGGCTGAAATTTAAATCTTCATGAAATAACTAATGTTGCATGTGCCTTTTACAGTAGAATATACCCCCAAAAACCAAGAAAAGTTACATTACGATCTAACGAACCGTTTTCTTGTTGCAAACGGTCAAACTTTTGAAAAAATTAAAGGGTCAGGTTTTTTTTTTGCTTAAACATTAAACAATTTTTCCCGCAAATACCGGTGATATTTACAAAAAAATAAATAAATAAATAAATAAAAAATTATTTTTTTTCGAAAATTGAAAAATGTTTTTTAAAGGCTTCCAAAACTTGAAAAAATTTTGATTTTCACTACCGTCGGCATTAGCATCACCCAAAGCGTATCATGTGGAGGTTGCACGATCGGATTTACGCTTCTTACACACACGTCTGTATCCCTCTTCAACAAGGTGTATCCATCTTCAACAAGTCACTAAACGAGCAACTTCCGGCTCTGACAAGTGACGCCTTGGCATGATAAAAAAATCGAAAAAAAAAACAAATGGAAACATTTTTTCAATGAAGATAAAGGGTGATTTTGAAAAAAAACGGTTTTTTTTAGGTGTTCAGTTAGCAAGAAAATGGATCAGAGATTTGTCTTCTAAGCAAGTACGAATCAGGGTCGAAACCTCCACGTGGTACGCTTTGGGTAATGCTTATGCCGACGGTAGTGAAAATCAAAATTTTTTCAAGTTTTGGAAGCCTTTAAATTTTTTTTTTCAATTTTCGATTTTTTTTATTATTTTTTTTAAAATTTCAACGGTATTTGCAGAAAAAAATTGTGGCTAACCTAGAAACATACATACAAAGTTCAATTGACACAAGAACTGCAGCCGAATGATCATGCACAGCGAAGAGAGAACAACAAGTGAATGTTGATTTTTCGAACAAAATCATCCTAAGCGATGAAGCTCATTTTCACCTTAATGGCTTCGTTAATCGTCAAAATTGCTGCTCGATATCGCGACATGATAACCGAGTTATTTCTACCTAGACTGGATGATATTGATACCATACAGCCCGTTAAATAATCCAATTACTTCACGAGACATTTCCTGGTCGTGTACTCTCTCGTTTCGGTGATCATAATTGACCCCCTAGACCATGTGATTTAACCACCACCAGTGGATTTCTTTCTATGGGGTTATTTGAAGTCAAAGGTCTTTGTCAACAAGCCCACATCCACCCGTGCATTGAAGGAGAAAATGCAACGCTGCATCAACGAAATTCAGCCACATATATGCAAAATGGTCATGGAAAATTTCGACAAAAGAGTGCGTATGTGCCTGCAAAGCCGTGGAGGCCATTTGCCTGATGTGCTATTCCATACATAACCCTATCTTATGTATTTTATGTTTCAATAATAAAAAATACAATTGAAAAAAAAAACTGCGTTTTCTATTTAATTCAAATCTTGCGTAAATTTTGGGACACCCTTTATTTAGATAACTTCACGATCTCATTTACTGGCGTGTGAAAACTGCAGCATGCAGCTGTGTTCTAGTGACATCTTTACCTATACAAATAAATGGGTAAATAATTCCACTGATAGGGATATCATTGCATTCCCATTTTTCCCTATTTTATATTTCTGTGTGCGTATGAATATTTCTGCATACTTGCGAAATAATTAAATTTTATTAAACAGCAAAATTTGATTAAATCGATAAATCTTATTAAGCATCATCCAAATATCGTTTTTATTCCCGGATAAAATAATAATTAATGGCATATATCGGAATAATTGTCGCCCGGCATCCAATGCTATGAATAATGATACTTATGCAGTTGTTTCCATTAATCTCTATAATTGATCGTTACCGATAGATTATAGACGAGCGCAAACGTGAATGGGTTTTATTTAAACGCTCCTCTTTTGTATTCAAGCGAGGATATGCGTTCTGCCTACACACAATTTTGATTTAAAATCAGGCGATTCAAAAGCCACTGACATGACAATAGAGGGAAAATACCTGTTTGGAAAGGGTAATTCAATAGAAGCCTCAGTACCTTTCTTCTCTGCAATTGAACTTCGACTTGAGCAAAGTTTTTCTCCAACTATTGAGAAATATTATCGGAAAAAGTAATTTACGGTTTTAACGCTTAACTTTAAAATAAAATAACTTTTATTCAACGAAATAGTCTCCACTAGATTCGACAACTTTTTGCCAACGTTCTACAAGCAAATTAATTTCACAAGAAAACAATTCTGGGTTCTTAGAACTGAAGAAAATATCAACTTCAGTTTTGACTTCCTCTTCCAAATTGAACCGTTTCTTACATAAAAAATTAGACGATGACAAAAATAAGTAATAATCATATGGAGGAATGGACTATACGGCGCATGAGGTAGAACTTCTCATTTAACACTCTGAAGCTTTCTTCGAGTCTCCGATGAGACGTGTGTTCTTGCGTTGTTATGAAAAAGCAGGACACCTTTTCAATTGATGAAGAAGCTCGTCTTTAAAGAAGTTTTTCTTGAACTACGTCAATTTGCGAACAGTAGACAGTCGAATTGATCGTTTGGCCTCTTGGAAAGTAGTCGATATGTACTATTCCTCGAACAGTCCACCATACAGTCATCAAAATCTTTCTTGGTATACGACTTTCCTTAGGTATTGTTCAACCAGGTTTACCAGATTCAACCCATTGTCCTGATCGGCGAGAATGATCGTAATCAATCCATTTTCCATCGCATGTAACAACACGATAAATAAAATGCTCATTTGCTTTGCGTGCAAGTAGAGAATTGGCATAATTTTCAAACGCATAATTTTTTTGTCTTGGCTTAATTTATGCAGAATCTGATTAATTGACTTAATTTATATCGTCTCTTCCTAATGGTTGATTAGGAATCACACATTTGCTCTCATTATCACTTTCAAAGCGCCGAAACTAAAACCGTGCCACTTCATCACTTACAGAAACTTTTTCAAATGCATTGCGAATACGACCGGCCGCTTGCGCTGCTTTAAACTGATTTTTTGAATTCATAAAGCAAAGTTGAACGAATAATAGAACTTGAGTACACCATCTTTAACCTGAAAAATATATGCAATAAATGTGAAGTATAACAAAATCAAAGACGTAGTTAAAAAGAGCAAAAGATAAGTTTTAAAATTATGTATATAGTGTAATAGAAAAATATTAATATATAACATAAAAAATGATTCAAATAAATCATAATCAAAACAAAAAACGTAAATTACTTTTACCGGTACCTATTATTAAGAGGATAATTTAAAAAAAGAAAACCAATGTGGAATGTTGCGTTTAGTTTCTTCAAAACCACAGGACCCATATTTGGGAGAACAGTTTTTCAAATTTTCCAAAAAAGCAGTCATGGCCTAACTCCCAGAAGAGCAGAACTTTCACTTTAAATATTCAAGAATAGAATTTATATTGAGAGCTTTTACTCTTAGAATTTTACCAGAAGCGATTATTTCATATGCAGTACTGGAATCATTTTGTATATATCGTATATATTATTTTTTCTGTATCAAAGGCACCAGGGTCACGAAGGGAATGAAAGAGCGGACATTCTTGCAAAGAAAAGGACAGAAGTTCCACTAGTTGGGCGGAATACGCCTGTGGTTTGGCTTACCGAACAGCCAGGATGGTTATAAAGAACCTATCGAGATAAAAACATATTTCCCACAGGGCGGAGGTTCCTAGCTTGAAATTATCATTTTTATTGACGAATCATCCTGGAATAAAACAAAAGACTTAATTAAATGGAATAAAAATCAGCTGAGATGGACAGTGGGACTATTGACTATTCTACCACAAGTGGGGTGGAAGATGATTCGGATTGTAGGAGATGTGGAGAGGAGGTAGAAACCCCCTTCTATATTGAACGCGAATGTCCAGCTCTTGTAGAATTTGACGGTCAATCTTTGGGACTATAACAATAGAATCAAAAAGAGGTAACACACGCTCCATTGGAAACTGTGCTTAAATTCCTTAAGGAAACGAAATTAATGGAGTGAACAACATGCGGAGAGAAAATAAGCATCGGTTTCAATGCACAGGGTTTATACCTATTCCACTAGTAATAATAATAATAGAAGCAGATTAACATACACACTGTGACATCATTTTTGTTATTTTCCTCAAACTTAAAAAGTGGATATTAAGAACAGTTAATCCTTATGACCCTTAATTCCTCCTAGACGTAAACGTAAAAAAAACTGAATTATTATTGATTGTATTTTATTAATTCAGCGCAAAAACACTAACTGCTCAAATTGTCCGACAGTAATTACTTATAATATCAATAGTAAAACATCATAAATAGCATAAATCGATGCAATCAAATAAAGATAATCAGAAACAAGCGTGTTATTTATCATAATTTTGTCGATAATCATAATGTAAATTGCGGTAGTAATATGAACAAAGCAGAAATATGTATGTGTATGAAAATGATATATGGCATTAACTAACAGTATATTTCAGTTTGTTGAAATAGAGATTAATAAAATTAAATTGAATTTCAATCGACAGTGTGAATTTTAATAATATTTTATGTAAAACAGACATATAGTTAGAGTAATCTCTCTAAGACACCCTTAATTACCTTAAAATACTGAATATAAAACATATTTTTGCTGTACCTTTTGTAATCATAATGAAAATCGTATTCAATAGGAAGAACGAGATGATTATATCTAATTTTCTGTGTATCATTTATGGTCCATTATGAACACAGAATGCAATAATTTAGGACTCGAAATGACAATGAAATTATATGTTATTACCGCGCTGTGTGGAATATTACACTTCGTGCGTTACATTTTGTTATCGATACATCACATATACATTTTATTGTCGGACTTTAAATCTGACCATTAAAAAAATCGTCATTGGCGATGTGCTGCAGATGTCCACCGAATATACCACCTTTTGGGTCGGTATACGTTTTCCTGAATCTAATATTTTGCATATATATTTGTGTCTCCGATAGTCTGTACGTAAGTATATATTTTAACACTTTCCTAATCATTTTTTTTTTATATTTATTATTTATTTAAATATATTTCGGAAAACACAGTATTACAATAAATTTTTGGTTTAGAGGGGTGTAGAGGATGTTTTTGAAAATCGAAGATATGTTTTACAAAAATTTACCCGTAACAAAGTATGTGGCAGTTACTCGTAACACAGTAAATGGTCAAAACAACAGTGGTAATTAAGTGGTAATTATTGGTCACAAAGTTAATTGGTAATTTTTGGTCACAAAGTAAGTCGTAAATTGGTCACAGCAAGTGGTAATTATCAAAATGAAAATATTATTAGATACAATGCTTTTTATTATACTCTGCTCATGTTTTATTAAACATCTATGCCAAAACACAGCAACTGAATTTTTTAAAAAAAACAAGGAATCTTTAAATTATTGTATTATTATGTGCTAGATATACCTAATTATCTATTATACTGCATTATAATCCTGCAATTTATTAAAGATTAATAGTTCGAGGGCCATATGTTTAAAGTTTTCTTTAATTTACACAAAACTTTGAAAAAAAAAGTTACTTTTGATGTCAACTCCTTCTATTGTCTTTTAATAGTTTAAAATTTTGATGTCAACTCCTCTATTGTCTTTTAATAGAATAGCAAATAAATGCTGGGATATTTGACTGAAATTTCCTAATTCGCTATATATCTAATAATTATTATTTAAGTTTTAAAGTTGATATTTTATGTCGCAGTGTTGGATAAAGCTGTAATCATCGCGAAACGGTGACATCATCAACGTCTAATCCAAACAGATAAGGCTATAAGTTTAGTACGATAACTCAGTAGTATTTCTGCTTTATCCCATGTAATAGCGCTTCAGTTTTTATGGTTTAGTTCGGTTCCTTGATGAAGTTAATAAAGTTGTATAGTGTCTATTTTATCACCAAAATTCTGTTGAAATTACTACTATGTTTCGTTATTCTACATTTTATATCTTCTCATATCGGGAAAAGTTTACAAAATAAAACGCAAACTATTCAATCCAATGCCAAGTTTTGTTCTAATTCTAAAGTTTCCAAGGAGATGAATTTTGAGAGTATGCGGTGTATAAATTAAGTAATGAGACTGATTTTTTTTATTCGAATATAATTACAATTCAGTATTGTCTCCTTCAAAATAAATTCCTAGGGGAGCCACACACCGCTGGAGACGGTTCTTCCATTCTCCATAGCAGTGCTGGACCTCATACACTGGAATAGCCTTCAGCTGGTCGGTTACAGCCGTTTGAATGTTGTCTGTAGTCCCAAAATGACGCCCCTTGAGGTGATTTTTTAATCTCAGGAAGAGAAAAAAGTCACAAGGACTCAAGTCAGGCGAATAAGGACGCTGAGGAGCCACAAGAATGTTTTTACTGGCTAAAAACTCGTTTACCGAAATGGCTGTGTGACAAGGTGCACTGTCGTGATGCAACATCCAGTTGTTCTTGGTGTTTGGTCTCACACGCATGACCCTTTTTCGAAGTTTCTCAAGAAGTTTTCTGTAAAAGTGTTGTTTTACTGTTTGGCCTGGAGGCACAAACTCTTTGTGGACAATTCCCTAGCTATCAAAAAAGCAAATCAGCATGCATGTGATCTTCGACTTTCTCATTCTTGCTTTTTTGGGTCTTGGAGAGCTTGAAGTGTGTCATTTCATGCTTTGTCGCTTGGTTTCCGGGTCGTACTCAAACACCCACTCATCACCATCTCATCACCAATAATGACACGTTTCATAAAATGGGGATCATTTCCAATCGATTCCAAAAAGTGATGTCTCTCCTGATGTCTTTTTGTTCCTTCGAAAGGTTTTTTTTTGAACTATTTTTGCACAGATTTTTCTCATCCCTAATTCGTTAGTCAAAATCTGATGAACAGTGGTGTGATTCAAATTTAACTATTCCCCGATAATTCTTGTTGTCAACCGACGATCTGAGAGACAAGATCCGGTACTATATCGACATTTTCATCGGTTCTTGAAGATGAAGGCCTTCCGGTGCGTGATTCATCTTCAATCCAAGTCCATCAAAGTGTCCAAGTCTGAAGCAAAACCTGATAGCACATCGTTGCTCAAAATTAATGTCACTCGTTTTTAAAACGCACTAGAAAAAAACCGGTTTACGAAAACAGTCACAGAGAACAAACAGATGACTCTAACAAGTTCCAACTTGTATTGAAAGTGCATTACATGTGAACCTACCACCATTCCAAGTCTCAGTACTTAATTTGTACACCTCGTATATTTTTCGAAAAACTTTTTCGACTTCTCAATATCACCTCCATTGACTGATTGGAAATACGCTTTAAGGTATTGACATACCACCTAATTAATTAATTAATGTTAACAGAGTAACTTTCAGAGCGTTATTAATATTCTAGCTAGTTGGTCCCACAGAGATCGAGATTCTATCCATTAATAACTGCCACGGCTTCGACGACAAATATCTGCAACTTCGAGTTAACGTAAACAAAGTTGCCGGCACCACCTCGACGATTAGCGGAAATATATCGGTCGGGTTCGATTTAGACGACGAAGTCAAGATTAATGTCATCGGTAAGTATACTGCGATTGTAGACGAAGAGAGGGATATATAGAGGGTTTTAATAGGTGAAAATACAACATAAAAATTGAGGAGCCTACTGCAACAACATTGCAGCTCCATTTTCAACGCGTGATGAGGTTAGCTGCTTATAATTTCAATAAAAATATTAGGCGTCATTGAACGCAAATTCCAGACATCTCAGTGCATGGAGTATACATACTAACATATGCTGAGCTGCGTCGAACTTGCGTTATAACGGCTAATATTTTTAACGTTTATAGTTTGAAATTATTTTCTGTTTGATGTTGAAGGAAGGTAGGAAATAAAATTGGAATCAAGTCCTGTAATCCTGTAAAACTGTGTCATAACCACACAAAAACATGTAATATTTTATTTCACTGTTTATACCAGTGGTGTGTTTACACATCAGTGTTTTTAGATACTTTTTTTTGTATAAAGATAAAAATGTTTTTTTATTACACGTCTAACACTGAAAGTGTTTCTACAACGACGCTGTATTCTTAATTATTTGTATACTTGGTATAAAATGGGTTAATGCCAACAGGAAAATTATTATGTTTGTTGGTGAAACTACTTTATTGTATTCTATATTTTTTTCTAGCGATTAATTAATTTTTAACTGGCTACCCTTTTTTAGTGGTGGTCTTTGGCTCTGCTATCCATAAGCATAAAAAAGTTTTGCCATTTTACAAACAATGTGACGTAATAAAAAGTTTTTGTCTACATATTTGCCAACGGTAGAGATATGATATATATGTATATATACACGTTTACAGTTATTAAGGGGTATCACTACCTTGTAATTTTTTGACCATTTTTTTATTGGCTTATATGCTTCCTTAACTATCCAAAAAAGATATCCAAAAGGTTTTATGCGGGGGAAAACTTTTAAAGTGGTCGGAAAACTCGATTTTCCGAGTGAAGTCACGGTGATGTTTAACTAGCAATTTGTGCTCGTTTGAAATCGGTGCTGTAGGGGTCACAATTCCTTCGTAAACACAGTGTACTTTGAATTAGAAGGACATGAAAGCAGGCAATGCTTTACACAATGTTTGGTTGAAAGTTGTTGGATTTAGGACTAGAAGTCGTGGGAATCAAGAATCTAAATTACCATACCAAAACGTATAATAGTATTAAAAAAACTCGAAAACCAAATCTTTCATTAGAAAGATTTTGAGCGTACGAACATTTTCAGACGCAGCGCTGATTTTTGGGCAGATCACTGTTCAGATTGACGCGGAATGTCCCCTATACATAAGTTGTTTCGGAGGAAGGCAAAGGCTACAATTTGTAAACCCATAATATTTCTGTAAAGATGTATTTCTATAGTAACTTATTTAACGAATTCGACCGAATATGGCACGTGTTCAAGAAAGCGAGTTCATGAAGCCTAACAGACGTTGTTTATAATCTGTTTCCTTGCTTTTCAGGAAATTCCATTACCGAAAATGGATCCCTTAAGAAAAAAACATATATCAGCCGCAAGGGCTTCTGTAAGCTCTTCGATAATTACATCTACGCGCGTACCGAACTTACTGGACGTGAAAGCTTTAAATCTTTTTGTCCAATTTACCCAGGATTCTATAGAATGACGGACATAATATCGAAATTTGGCCATTTAGAACTTCCTTACGAATTGTTAGGTCACAAGATCTATCGCATTGAGTTAACGAGGGATGGAAAGGTGATGGTGTGCAAAGAGTTTGATGTAAGATGTACACGAAGAGATATGGACCTGAGTGAAAGCAACGGTTACAACAAATGATGACTCTTTTTGGTAGAAGTTTGTATTTAAAGTTTTAATAAACAACATTGTCAGAGAGATGTAGATAAGTCATTTTTATGCGCTTAAATGCTACTTCAGTTTTCAGTACTTGATATCAGCTATCTATACAGTGTGGAACAGCCAAATGGAATAAATTCAGTAGATCCATTATTATACATTTTTTTTAGAAAATTCTGAGACACGTCAATTTCTAATTCTAAAATGACATCTTGCGACGTAAAAATGTCATCCCTAAATTCATTCTCCTTCAGGTGATAGCTACAACCCCTTGTAGGGGCTTGTGATACTCCATTTGAAAGATCTTTTCATTCTCTATTCAAAACTGCTATGGTTTTAAATTGTATTGCAGAAATTAACAAAAAAAAAAGATAAGTTTCTCCAGCGTAGGAAATTCGTTAGATTAAAATAAAATTTTTATAAGTAACACTATTTGTCAAACTGAAATTGTGCCATTCCTCGATTCTCCGCGTATTGACATAAAATCAGATGTACCCATATAAATTGGTACCAACTAATGAGCTCGCGGAAGACGATTTTGATAGACGAATTCTCTTTTGTGAACAAATGATGCAAATGATAGATGACAATACTTTAAAAATAGAAAATGTTTTATTTTCGGATGAACCTACATTTACACTTCACGGCCGTGTTAATTCGCCAAAACTGTCGTTACTGGTCGAGAGAAAATCCTCACTGGATGAGGGAACTACACTTGCAAAACCCTGAGAAAGTTAATGTTTGGGCAAGAATCATTGGAGGAAATATCATTGGTCCCTTCTTCATTGACATCAATTTGAATGGAGAAACTTATTTAGCGCTGCTCCAAAATAATGTTTTACCGACGATGGCAAACTTGTGTCTAGCTGAAGTAAACCCACAACTTCCAGGTAATGCAATATAGTTCCAGCAGGATGGTGCACCAGCACATTACGAAGTCAATGTCCGGCAATATCTCCACACAATCTTTCCAAATCGCTGGATAGGGAGACGTGGTTCTGTAGAATGACCTCACACAATCACCTGATCTCAGGCCGTTAGACTGCTTCCCATGGCGATATGTAAAAAGTGTGGTCTACAAAAACAAACCCGACGATTTAGCTGACTTAAGAAGAAGAATAACATTTGAAATTAGGTCGATTACTGAAGATGCTGGAGGCATGCATTTTGAACATGCATTTATAATGCATTTATTTTGCTGCATTAATAATGATTTGTTTTTTATTTTAATGTAAGGAATTTCCTACGCTGGAGAAACTTTTTTTCTTGTTAATTTCTGCAATAAAATTTAAAACCATGGCAGTTTTGAATAGAGAATGGAAAGACCTTTCAAGTGAAATATCACAAGCCCCTATTTCCAATTTGAAAATTTAGGGGTTGTAGCTGTCATCTGAAGGGGATTGAATTTAGGGATGACATTTTTACGTTAGTGACGTCATTTGCGATGTCATTTTAGAATTAGAAATTGACGTGTCTCAGAATTTTCTATCGTAGTATCTATTATATAGCCATAATGATAATTAGATAGCTGATGTCAAGAAAGTCGAAAATTTCCAAGAAGAAAATTCCGTGGAAAGTGGAGTATAGGGAAGAGGCTATTACTGATGTAACAGAAACCTTCGTATTATTAAGCAACCAATTTTAATTGCTCCCTCAGAAATTAGTTGTCACATTTGCCTTATTAATTTTGTCCCAGAATAGTTGTCACATACGTAAAAAATGACTACTTTCTACAAACAGAATATTGTGAAAATGAAAAATTTTGTTTAAAGAAACATGTTTATATTGTCTCTTTTCTGTTTGCATTTTTTAGCAAAGAGAACATTTATTTGTGAAATTATTTCTGGGCTAATTGGACTTTTGAAATCTTCCTCTGACAATAGCCTATATTGATAAACAAATGACGATCTTGAACCAGAATCTTGACCAAATATTTTGCCATCAAATTTTATAAGGCGTAAGATTAATCGAACCAAAAGAATACAAATGTGATAATTAATTTAGGCCGGAACTAGTTCAATATTAAACGTTAATGTTTCATGTGTTATGTTGTCATTGTAACACTATTCATAAAAATATGTACATATTATATGGAGACATCAAAAAAAAAAACGTCATCAAAGTTGGCCGAGAAAAAAAAGACGTATTTCTATTCTTAATCGAATTTATAACCTTATTTACTTGTCAAGACTGTCACATCATATGACAGCCACTGTTTATTTTTCAAATTGTGACAATCACTTGTCAAAAGTTTGACATAACCGAAAAGCATAGACATGACCGCTATTTCCATCTCTCTCGTTCATAGCCAGAGTTGATGACGTTTTTTTTTGGATGTCTATATTAGTAAAAATTACAGAGGAAAATATTGGTTGTTATATAACAATAAGGTTGAAAATCTATTTGTGCAATTCCGTAACCAAAAAAGCTTAAAAAAATCTGGAAAATCCTAGGCAAATATTGAAATACAGACGTTTTTTTCGTAAATCAATCAAGCCTCAGGCCTCTATTTATTTAACCATCACCAATTCGAGCTTTAAAATTAGCATTTGTAACGACCTCGTTCCGGAAGGCATATCCGACTTATTAAATTCGGTGTAATTAGCAATTTAAGGGATTTTCTAACAAGTTAGAATTACAAATACGGAATTATTAGCAAGAAACATCTCTCTTGAGTTTTCTTGTACTTTTTTTTTATTAAAAATGGTGCCTAAAAGAAGTTTTAATTAATTTTGTTTCTAAGTTTACTAATTTTAGTCAATTCAAGTTAACTGTTAATTTTATTAAGAGTATCTTTCAGATTCGATTACTACGCATAAGGCATAAAAACAGAGACAACAGTTTACAAGTGGTAACAAAGAACAATTAATATCTGTTTTTATTCCCATGTTTCTTGACTGACGAGTAAAAAACTTGTAATGTTTTCTGTAATAGTTGGGGGAAAAATCCCTACTTCACACTGTTTTAATCAAGTGCCGTCATCCACTTGCCCCGATGACATGACGAAAACCGACAAATGGCTCTATTAGCCTTGCTGCGTATCGGGTCGTTTTTTTTCGCTTTTTTTCCGGGTCGTTGCACCGCCTGCCGCCTGTTCGTCAACACAACTGCAACGGCGATATGTAGCGCAACAAGTAGACGCGGAGCTTTACCTGGAAAAGCCCGATGAAATAACCTACATACATTCTCCATCCTCGCGATATAGAGAGACATTTGGGAATTCTCGTACGAGGAAAAAGGGAAAATTGACGAAAGAAGGGAGCGAGAGTATAATAGAGAAGGGTACAGGGTGATCAATTTAATTTCAACTGTTCAACTTCTTTGTATGACAAACTTCCTTTGTTCCGTGAAAAAAAATGTATGTTGCCTTTTTAGATAAGTTTTAATCACTCCCTGATGGTATCAACATGGTTGGCAAAAGCTTGTTGAATGTAAAGAGTGGCTAAATCGACTACATGCATAGGTATACTTATTTAGTTTACTACCGTATTTTAATTCTAGTTAAAATTGACGTTTTTGTTTACCTAATGATTTTGTTAGAATATTTGCAACTTGTTTTAATAACATAATTAGATTATTCTCACATCCAAACTACTCTCTACTAAGAGTTACCCCTCTTAACCTGTTTCGGCCGAAAACTCCACTCCCGGTACATCGCTCTTCAGCGCCTCATAAGTAACAAATACTATTTGCGACAGAAAAAATTGGCAGGGCCATATTTTTGAAGTTTAAGACGTGCTCTTTCCGATGATGTCCATGAAATTTCTCCAAAAGAAATATTAATTATGAAAAAAGCAATTTAAAAAAAAACACGATTTTTTTGCACATATTTTTAAATCAAATTTTCAAGGGGTTTCCGGTTTGCAATGGACCTGGAACCTCATTAACCGGTGGAATAAATGTTTGAGCTATACGTGGTTTAAAGATCGATTTTTTGCCTTATGCGTTCAAAATGGCGCCTGAACTGCAAACTTTTTGCGTAAAAATTCAAGAATTTTTTATTGCAAAATGATGCACTTTTACAAAAAATTGTCAAAAATAAAAAAGTTCTTAAAATCACTTTCTTGAACGCATAAGGGAAAAAAATCGACCTTTAAACCACGTATACTTAAAGCTCAAACATTTATTCCACCGGTTAGGGAGGTTCCAGGTCCATTGCAGACCGGAAACCCCTTGAAAATTTGATTAAAAAAAAATGTTTGCAACACAAAATGTTAAAATGTGTTTTGTTTAAAAAAAAAACTACTTTTTTTCATAATCAATATTTTTTTGGAGAAATTTCATGGACACCATCGGAAAGGGGACGTCTAAATCTTTAAAAGTATGTCCCTGTCAAATTTTTCTGTCAAAATGTCTGTTCTGTTTTTTGTGAATCGTTAGGATTACAAAGTGTATAATTTTTTGTTGAGATTGCTTTCACCACAGTTCACTTTCGCTGCTGACTAGGTGGATTCTAAATGCTTCATTTTTAATGTCAAAATTAGGTGAATTTACAACCCAGGTCCTCACGCTCATATTTGGCTCACGTCTATCTAAGAGAGAACTTCACTCATCAATTCCCCTTCGTCCTATAATGTACGTAGTAATTTAAACAGCACTGTATAGTCTTTATACACTTGACAACACTCGACGAATGCCAACTGGAAATATGTAAATATTTCCACTATACATTACCAACAATATCTCTTCCGTTTGATGCATCACGAGCTCGATACTCGGACAGGCTTCATTCATGCAAAGTAAATGGTAAATGTATTGGTTGACATATTTATCGGATCTTGTGTAGGCAGAGGGCGCCACAGTTCGGCGCCTTCTTTGTACATGTGATGCCGTATTGTGAGCCGAGGATCCTGATAAATCGCGGGGTAGATTAAGGAGTATAATCCGGGCGACAGGGCTGCGAACAGGGCAGGGGGGGCACTGAGTGATTTCGCGTGTCGCGGTAAGGGAGGAATATACCTAGCGTGTCGTGATAAAATGTACCTAGTATATAGGGGTGTCACGTTGCTAGAAATGTCGTTTGCCCGGTAGTGATACAGTGTTGATTAAACGACCCCTTCGGGTAAGGGTAAATCGGTCTTGGTGGCGAATGAAACAATGTATGGCATGGTTATACTGAGCGATAATACAGGGTGGAGCAGAGCAATTCATTTATAAATTCAATTAAAAGAAGTAATGCAGATATACAGTGCGCGCCTAAAGTATGGAATAAATTCAGTAAATGTGAAACAAAAAATTTTTTGGAAAAAAATCGTCGAAAAGGTCGATTTTGTTGTTTCCTTGAACAGGTCGAGGGAACGTCTATTTTCAGATGTCATTTGTTTTTGAGTAATGACTTCATCAAGTTATTTTTCAAATGGCAACCCCCATTTTTTTAATTTAATTTGAGAGACCCTTTCATTGTCGATTTAACGGTATAAAAATGTTGCCACCTTACATAACTTTTTGGGTAAATGACAATTGACATAACCTAACCTAACCTAACCTAACCTAACCTAACCTAACCTAAATTATTTAATTACATAAGAATATATATGAAATTTCGAGGAAATCATTACATTGAATTTACTATTGCATTATTTTCTCCGTAAATAATGATAACACATCCTCAAACTTTCTATCAACAGTATAAATTCCTGTTCGTTTGTAATTTTGTAACTAATACCGTATTATTTATATATAGTGCACCAATTTGGTACGCACAACTCATGATAACGTTTGAATTGGTAATGGATGTATTTGATGTACTATACAAGCGGTGTATTTGATCCGAAATGTTTGTGCGCAACGTGAAATAAATATTTGGTGAATTACTCGGGCCGAAGGCTTATAGTCGGACATGTTTTATTTAAATGGAGCCGCTTTGTATGACCGCAGAAATTGCGCACGCCGAAATCATAGGATTTAAACTAAATGGGATACACGTTGCCTATGAATGAAACCGGGATCGCTGTAAAACCTTTACAGAATGGAAGGTTTGAATGGTTGCAACAAAAGAGAACTGCATATGTACATTTCATAGTGTGTATCTAAAAAAAATGATTTTGATGTCTCTAAAAAGTAACTACTCCTATTTTAAATAACTTAATTAATATACTCATAACTTTAAAAAAAGTTCGTATTTCGTAGAAAAAGTAAAAAAATTATTGTTAAACTTTTTTATAATTACATTTTTTGAAACCCTGGGATGCATTTGAAGTTTATTGAGCTCATTAATAAACCTACAGTGCCTTATGAACTATTTTAGGTACCTTCGTTTATTTCGAATATAATCTGAATGAATTCTTAGTAATTCGTTCAGTTTAGGTATTCTTCAAATTTTAACGATCCTTAAATTGACAGAAATTACGTTATTTTCGTCTATTGCATTGCAAAGACGACACAATCAGATTCACTTGTCCAATTTACACATGAATGACTCCAAATGAAGTCGAAGTCAGTCGCAAACAAGCAATCTGCGAATTAGGGATCTTTTCAGTGCAATCGTCGACTGCTTATGCATGCTAGACGGGTCGATGGATCTTAACAAGGACCTATGGGACGTTATTCGTATCGCTTGACAGTTACTCAAACGTAGTTGGCTTCGACACAATATGTTAAAATAGTTTTTCTACGACCGCTATGAATAACAGCATTTTTCTCACACTTTACACAACTACAGAGTTATGTATTGTTCATACCCGTGAGAAATCATTTCTCACAGTTCATTTCCCACACCTGTATATTTTAAATGGGGAATCGTCGACATCAAAATGAACGTAGTTGGCTGCTAGCACTTTTGTTTTAAAGTAATTATTGAAAAGTATTGTTTGATCTGTCAAATCGTAAATATCGAATTATTTCTAAGTAAAACAAAGTGCTTTAACTCGCCTACGGCTCGTGTCGCAACTTTTTCAAACTTGTGAGAAATTAGCCATTTTTTCACAATATACTATTTCCGTCTTTCATAGGGAATAATGCGGAAGTATTCCAAACGTTAACTGTTCGTAAAATTTTATTTTTTCGCACTAGACACGTAGGGACACTAGTATAAGGATTAATCGTTCTTTAATGAGAGAAACAAAATAAAAAATGTTATTAAAAAAAGGTTAATTGTATACACGTTGCGACCTCTAGTAGCATATAGTCGAAGTATTACCAAAGTCGAATGATGGGCAATCGAATTTCAATTGCTAGTGATTCGACTTTGGCCATGTTGTGTCCCAAACTGTGGTTTCTGATAGCGAATGACAGTGAACGGAAATGAAACTGCTCGTCAAAATTAGCGGAAGACTTTTAGGTTAGCGCCATTTGCATTCTACTCGAGTTAAAGACTTGCGGTTTTTAATTTTCGGTAGCTTATAGGGTTGGTTTGAATACCCGAAAGACGCTACATGGTGACTTCACGCTTCCGTTCACACCCCAGAAGCAACCCCATGTCGAAATTTGAATTTGCAAGATTTTGATGGCAATTTCAGGGATAACAGGATGCACTAAGAAGGACGCTGTCGGGTCCGGGCACACATTAAGACTTCCTTGGTATGTTCTGTGTATTTGGTCGCCGTCCCATTTCTTCAACCCATTTCCAGACCCTTAGGGGGTCTAGCAGGAAAGCTTTCTAAGTCACGCGTCAAGACCTGCTTACAACTCCTTCCTTGGGGCGGCAAATTTTCAGGGGGTGGGTTGGAGTTGGAATATCACTTTGGTGCTCAATCGGCCGTCCGCAGTGTGTTCCGCCAACTTCGAGAGCTTTCAAGTAATGCCATGACATGAATTCGAGGCAAAACGACATCCAACGCAGCCTTCTACAGGGGCGGAACCAGAGGGGGTGAGTGGGGGGTCGATGTGGGTGTGGCCTGGAGTGGTGCTTGAGTTGTCAAAGGGTGAAAGAGCGTTGTGACACCCCACACCAATTTATTAGGCAACATTAGGATCAATGGATTCGCCCAACAGAGGTCAAACCACGCAAAACCCTGCGTAAATGCAAAGCGGTGGCTTAGGGGGGTCTGGAAATGGGTTGAAGAGATGGCACAGTGACCAAATGCACAGAACTTATTGAGGAGGTCTTAATGTGTGTCAGGATGGAGGTTTTACCCGACAGTGTCCTTCTTAGTGTTACGCTAATTTTGACGAGCAATTCATTTCGTTCACTGTCATCCACATGAAATCCACCAACTGCTACGCTCTTGAAGTCTGCATTAGGCTACGTTTCCACTGCACGCTATGCGATGCTATGCTATGCCATGCGAGGCGATGCTAGTAAAACAAACATAAGAATATTTATCTAAATGTTCCGACAGCGTGCTATACAGAGCGATGCGACGCAATGCTAGTAGCGCCGAGTGCGAGAGTGTGTTTGAAAATCAGAATTGTTTGATTTTATTGCGCTAATTAGCCCAAAGTAGACAGTATCGTGAAGCCGTTTCTACCAATTGCACGTATGGACGCTGAAAAATTAATATTGGCCGTAAGAGCTCGACCTCCATTATGGGATCAGCTATCCAAATAATATAGTAATTTTTTGTAACAATGGAGAGATGCCATTCAGTATACAAGGATATTGAAGTGTTTCTGAAGACATGCGAAAATACTCATGAAATTTGTTGGGATCCTTTTCAAGTTCTTTAAACAGATGGTGAAACTCTCCAAATCGTCGTCTACCTTTATTAATTGTAGGGATCCAGAGGTTTCTTTTCCCGACTTTTTTTTTTTCTTCATAATCATGTAGTATTTCAATACAGAGTTTTCGATCAGATACTCACTAGTATTCATGTCCGATCGCAACGAAGCACAAAAACTAACTGATAGCCGGATAGCGGTATATGTGAACACGTCTGATTAAAATAGCAAGAAATGTAGCAACGCATCGCCTCGCATGGCATAGCATAGCATCGCATAGCGTGCAATGGAAACGTACCCTTACACAATTCGTCCTGCAATTACAGCTACCGAAACGATAGAAGATTAACGGCCAAGTTGAGTCATAAATCGCGACTTTTTCCATATCTTCACCCTCCGCCCACACTGCTTTCCCTCTCGAGCCCGTCTTAAAATTCGACCGTAAAAAGTTTCCCGAAGATATACGAGACAATATTTCGGGTATTAGGGTGTAGCGGTTGCCATCGACAGAATTACGATGCCTCTTAAAAAACACAGATCATTTAAGATCGACCCCCGACCGACCAATATCTCGTCACATAAATTTGCGGGAAAGTATTTTAATATAAGGCCGTATATTAACCGGCTCCTGGCGGTTGGAATGGCACAGTGGCGTGCGTTTCGGCAAGGGGGTGCTGATAAACACTTTTATATATTTTTTAGGTGCAAATTTGGTTTTAAAATCCAAAAGAAATTTTAAAACAGGCGAACGTGACATTTTTTTAATTATCATCATCATCAATCATCAATCTCACATTTATTGATCAATCATAATATCTTATTTATTGATCAATCATAATAACACAAATTAATCAATCATAAATCTCCACAATACCTCAATAAATAGTACCTGCTCTTCAAAACTTCAATAAAGCCTGACTGATGATTATTTCACAAAGCTTTTATTTAGTTACATCTTTTTTGCTTCTTTTTTTTACAATCTTTTGCGGACCAGCCAAGCAAATTGTGAATCAAGTGTTGCGATTTCAACTGGAGACAGTGTACATATCGATGAAATTGTTGATCTTCCACTGAATTTAGAAACTCTTAGACATTTAGATGCAACTCTTTGTGGAGAACTTGAACTGTAAAAAGATATTTGCAAGAATATATCCAAGGACGTTTTTTTATCAATCTATGATACGGTAATTCGCGGTAATTACGCCGTTTATTTTATTACATGAAAGTTATAATTCATGTAATATACGAGGTGTGTAAATTAAATAACGAGAGAGGGAACGTAGCGCCCGATCTAACAACACTGCGGAGACGGGACTTGGAAAAGCGGTAGGATAACATGTAATGCACCTTCAGTACAAGTTCAAACTTGGTAGTCATTTATTTGTTCTTTGTGACTGTTTTCGTAAGCAGTGTGCTATCAGGTTTTGCTTGGACACAGCACAAAGGATACTTTTACAAAACTTCAACACGCCTACGGAGACAGTGTTTTTTCAAGAGCCCAGGTTTTTCGGTGGTTAAAGGCATTCTCAGAAGAAAGAGAGTCGATTGAAGATGAACCACATAGCGGAAGCCAAGCACAAGGAAGAAATCACGCCACTATTCATCAGATTTTGACTAACGAATTGGGGATGAGAAAAATCTGCGCACAAATGGTTCAAAAAAACCTTTAGCAGGAACAAAAGGACGTCAGGAGAGAAAGGTGTCTTGACTTTTTGGAATCGACTGATAATGATCCCCATTTAATGGAAGGGCGATGACGACTTGGGTGTACGACCCGAAAACCATTAATGAACTGTAATTCTATTCGAATAAACAAATTTTAAAAAATCGGTCTTATTACTTAATTTACACACCTCATATGTATGTACAGAATTTTGTTAGAAGATGTCATAACGAGCAAATAAAAATCGGGTAACAACAGCTGAGTTGTTTAGAACTATTTTAAACAGTAGAATACAGTCTTGTAGTTTGGCACGTTCCTTCCGTCTCACTCTGTATACTTCAATTTCTATTGATTTTTTTATATGCATTTTTGTGCCAGATATGGATACCGAAACCTCGTTCGCGCACGCCACTGAGTTAATGCTTCTTGTGGAAGCGCTCGGGGTGAAAGTTGCCTCAGTTGGTAGCCAAATAATCATTTCCACTAGACGTATTTATTCGGATATCGATTTTGAATTAGCGGCCACATATATTTGCCCCGAGAGTGAATTAGGATGTTGGAACGATATTTATTTTCAGTTATATGTGCCTTATTGGTGCCACTTTTTGGTGGTCTAAAGGGTGAGCTAATATTTGGTTATTGAAGAGATGGAGGTATCAGAACATTATGACACAACGCGATATACATTTTGAATAGTATTCAGCAAATATATAGACATACATATGTACATATGTACTCGTATATACCTTTATATAAAATGAAAACCGAATAACGTTATCAAACAAGCGTTTAAGTTTTAAAGCGCACTGATGCCAGATTGTTATAAAATATTAAGTATTGAGAAATAATTTTACTAGCATATGGATGGATTCTTTTGTTTGGTTATTGTTAAATAATTTAGTTTATTAACATCAAAGACAGAAGTAATTATAAAAAATTATATGTTTTAAAATTTTGGTGGTGATAGGATGCATATAAACAAGAGCAGGGAATTTATAAAGTAGAAAGATGTTTTTTTTTTAATGGTTTTTAGTTGAAAAGGAGGTAGTTTTGAAGTTTTAATAAACATATTAAAAAAACCAAAGATTTTCTCACAGACACCAGTCGGTTACAAATATCAATTATTATTATAAATGTTACAAAGAGCACTTCAATTTTACAAAGAGTATTCAGTCCTACAGTGTCGTGCCTGCAACCCTCTTGGTAGGATTATGTTCTCTGGTGATTTTAAAAGTTCATATTTTTTTTTTTGCTTTTTATGAAATAAGCATTCAAAGTTTAGGGTGTTGGTACTGCTAATACAATATATTGAACTATGGTTTTAATTAATATTTTAATTTTATATTTAAATTGCCTTTCTAACTGCTGTTAAGAGTAGTAACGGACCATTATTATCTCGTTCTTTTTCAAACTACAATTTTAAAATTTAATAAACCATTCCATAACATCCATTACATCCTGAGCTCGCTGAACAAGCCAGTGGGTCGCCTAGTGTGACTGTAGCAGTTGTTTGAATTAGTCTACGCACCACTGACGTGTCGAAAAACTGACGGAAGTGTGATTTAAATAATGTAAGATGTCAGTAGCGAGAATAAAAGATCTAGTCAAGTTCCTACTAAGTGTTTTATTAAAAAACTAAAACTAAACTAATAAAACTGCGGACAGGACAAATATGGCTTAGAACACTTAACACTTGTTGGAGCAACGGGTTAATCTCAAGTTTCTTGTTAAACCGGGGAAAACTTTTACAGAAACTTATGCAATGTTAAAAGAAGTGTATGGGAATGTTTAAACGGTTTAAAGAGGGACGTAAAACGACCGAAGAAGATCCGCGCCCCGGACGGCCCTCAACGTCAAAAACGGAGGAAAACATTGAAAGAATTGATAAATTAATCCTCGAATATCGTCATCAAATCATCCGAGGGCTTGCTGAAATAACAGGAATCGACAAAGAATGTGTTCGCCAGATTTTGCATGAATCGTTCAACAGGCGCAAAGTTTGCGCAAAAATGGTTCCAAAACTCCTCACCCTTGAGCAAAAGAAAAGAATGAACATTTGCCCTGACATTCTAAACAACACTGACACTGATTCAGGCTCGTTAGATACGGTGATTACTTGTGATGACAAGATTCGAAAGTGTGGAAGCAGTTAAAGCAAAAGTGTGTTGGCAGCAGTTCGGTTATTTAATATCCACAGTATGTATATTTTTCGGTATTCGAAAAGCTGTCAAATGCCAGATCGGATAATTACAATTTTAGCCCTGAACCTATCAAATACATACGTTGTTGTCGAACGCATGTTATGTGGGTATAATTTGCGGATACCCTGTAGCTGTCAGTATTGTAACTATTCGTTACTTTTTATCCGTTACTTGGCGAAGTAACGGATACTGAGTAATCGTTGGAAAAAGTATTCGTTACTGAGTACTGGTACTTTGGAACTGGCCCCGTTGCCCCGAGTCATGACTACATGTAACGACGAATACGGACTCGGGTTTGTCTCGTACTTGTCCTGCCAAAAAAAAACCGACGGATTTCGGATATTGAGTTTGTAACCATGTAACGACGAATATTTCGGACTCGGTAGTATTCGTACTCGTACTTGTACCTGCCTATAACTGTAACGTACCACGCGGATTTCGGATATTGAGTTTGGTATTGGTATTTATTAAGGTGTCTAGTATACGATCGGATATTTTATATAATAGGTAATTTGTAATTATTCAATGTGATGAACACTGATACCTCATAATTATTGTGAAATAAGTATATCACAGAATATAATTGTTTATTTACCTTTTTTAGTGCACTCTGCAGGAGAAAAATGAAATATAATGTTTTTAATTGACATACACATTTTATATTATCTTATATTTTAGAATGATACCTACTGTTAATGAACTCCAATTTTTTTTAATGAAAGGATTCCTCAGACGAACAGTTACAAGTAACTGTACTTCTGGTAATGTTAAAAAAATAATTTGAACCGTCGTATACATAAGTAACTGTACTCAGTAACGAATACAAAGTAACGAGTACGCGGTATAAAAGTAACGATTACTCTGAGTACTAAAAAAGTAACTGTATTTGACATCACTAATACCCTGTATTATAATTACGTAATCCCATCGATGGCTGCGTTCGAAGTTTAAAAATTCACTGCCTCGATGACCGGCTCCGCTCTGTGTAATTTTCGCATAAATTTCGCCTCCGAGCGTAAAAAAAGCCAAACCGCGTTTTTCCATAAGACTCCTTTTTTTTTAATATACGTTGCGCTGATGAAACGGCTTCATTTCGCGACTTTACTGTATAAATTAACATACGCTTGAGCCGCTTTGTTTCACCCCGTGCAAACAAAATAAATTATACATAATATCCAAAATCCTTTGGAGGCGCCTGACACCGACGGAACGTATAATTTAATCATTTCGAATTCTCGACGTTAAATAACCGAATCCGCGCCCGTATTTACATTAATGCGAAACTAGGGCTTGGTTGACATGGAGTATGCCGGAATAAGTCCAGTTATACAGTGAGGTCGAATAGTTTATTTTAAAATTTATGTAATAATTATTTACAGAACAAAATAAAAAGGAACATTTAAATCCTTGTTTAAATTAATATCTATATTGAAATTTGGGCTATGTTTATTTTATTATGTGGTCCTTTTCAGTATAGAGTACGAGCTCCACAAAGTTGAGTTAACAGGTTAACAATTCTAATTTTAGCTCCAAATAGGCCAAAATTACGACCTCTGAAATTGCATTTCTGCATTTCCATCCAAACACACAACTTTTTTTGTTGTGAAAATTCCTGAAAAAACGTAGAAAGTCGACATTTTGTGCATACCGTTAAGTTTTTGGGGTCGCCGATCACGAATCTGAATTTTATTTTGACATGATGACATATGTCAACAAGCTGTCAAAATGCCTCACGGATCTGATGTCATAATTTGATTTTTTAACACAGCTGTCAATTACAGCTGTCAATAAGCTGTCAAAATCCCTGAAAGGGTGCAAGTTAATATGTTATTGAAAATTACAAGATTAAAGCTTTTATCAAAACATTTAAGTATCTGACATGCAGGGTTGTATCAGTCGTTTGTCACTGCTATGAGGAATGGAAGAACCGTCTCCAGCGCTGTGTGGCTTCCCAAGGAAGTTATTTTGAGGACAATACTGAATATAATAGAATAGAATTGAATTTTAATTCTATTCGAATAAAAAAAAAATAAAAAAACCAGTCTCATTACTTAATTTACCCACCTCGTAGGTTAAAGTTTACCCTATTTCCAGAACCGTTTGGTTTCAAATCGATGCAAGCGGAAGTATAACAGATATATTTCAGAATTTTACATTTTCTCATGCGAAATAATCCCGTTAACACCTTTGTCGAGGCAGACTGATAAGATCGGGTGTGTTTTGTTCGCGTTTTATAAAGGTGCCTCCTCGGTGATATTTGAAAAGTATGAATACCGAAGCCTCTCATGCGGATGCTTCCATATGACGGTTTTACGAGGAGATATCGTTATCTTTATCATACTTCGTTGTAGAATGCATCGGAGGGTTTTAACAAAAATACCATCGAAAGAAAATCAACATCAAACGGTCTCCATGTGAAAATATTCTGCATATTTTAACAAGTTTTATGATTTGCATATTCTGTTTAAATACACACATTTTTATTCATATTGCTTTCATATATCACAGTATCAATGTGATCGTATGAATTTGGAGGATTTAGTTGTGATTTGAAATATAAAGCGAAGTGGTAGAGTAAAGAATAACAAATGCAAAGAATGACTAAGGAATGGTGGATATAAAAGATACATAAAGACCAAAATTATATAAAAGTTATTCTATAGATTCTTTTTTTTTCAAGTCCTTTTTTTTATAAAACAAACATCTAAAAAATATAAGTATTTTTGTTGACTTTTCCAGTATAACAATTGGATGGGAAACCAATTTAGGTATACAGGGAGGTAAAATATTCACTTTAAGTTGATTAACACCACAGAACAGTTGAAGGGTACAGTAATAAAACAGGGAATGTCACAAATACCTACTTCTGAGAAAAGTAACTTTTTCCATTTTATTCTTTTATTTTAGTAAATCGGATGTGTATAAAAGTAAAAAATTGTATTAGAATGTATGCTTATTGTCTCAAAACATTTTAATCGCTTACACAAGCTGGGTGTACCTTCTTCATGACATGCCAATCTAAGCTTTTTCATTCCCTCTTATGTTCTACCAGTCTTCTTTCTTTTCTTTGTACTTTGCTCCATTTTACTATTTACACTTGCCATATTAGTATTACTTCACATTCACATTAGCTAAACCTGGGCTCTTGAAAAAAACACTGTCTCAGTAGGCGTGCTGAGGTTTGGCAAAAGTAACCGTTCCGCTATATACAAGTCAGAAGTAAAACCTGATAGGACACCGTTGCTCAAAATACATGTCACTCATTTTTTAAAACACACTAGAAAAAAAAAACGGTTTACGAAAACAGTCACAAAGAACAAAAAAAATGACTCTAACGAGTTCAAACTTGTACTGAAGGTGCATTACATGTTAACTTACATGTTAACCTACCGCCCTTCCAAGTCCCGTCTCCGCAGTGTTGCTAGATCGGGCGCTACGTTGCCAGTCTAGTTACTTAATTTACACACCTCGTATGAACAGAAATGCTTCTTCTACGTTCAAAGGCGTAGAATTTCTAACCCTGTATATTTTGGTGCGTAACTCAGGAGATCTTAAATTTTCTAATCTGAAAATCTTTACATGTTTGATCTTGCAAGGGACACACTTTAAAATTGTATAGCTAACTTTAAGTTGTAATAAGAAAATATGCTAACTTCAACGAATTAGGGCTCTCGGTACATAATCCCCAGTCCCCCATATTCCTCACTATCAACAGTCTTATCTGCCTCGTAAGGTGAGGGTGAAAGTTCATCGCAAGTTTTATCTCTAACACGCAGGTTTCCTTCGGGCTGAATTTCAGGATATTTCGGGAGATTGTTCGAAACTGTTGAACTATATTCGAAAGATACGTTTTATGGTTTCAGATTTCGTTACGGTTAACTTTACCGCTACATTAAGGAAATAATATACTAATAAAGTAAGGAACTCTTATTGTCCTGTGAATCATTTTGTTAAGTTTCTTCGTTTATTCCATTTTTGGTCATAAACTCATATAAAATAGAAAAAAAACATCCTAAAGAAGTTTTTCGTAGTAATTTTCAAAAAAGCACGCGCGCGGGTGTGTGGGTGTGTGTCAATTTTCGGAAAACATTTTTTGAAAATTTCAACGCTATTTGCGGAAAAATTGTGAGAAAGCTCGACAAAATTTTATTTTCACTTTAGCCATGATAGGACATGTTTAAGCTCAAAAAACGTGACCCTTTAATTTTTTCAAAAGTTTAACCGTTTGCAACAAGAAAACGGTTCGTTAGATCGTAATGTAACTTTGCACAGTTTTTGGGGGTATATTCAACTGTAAAAGGCACACGCAACATTAGTCATTTCATGAAGAATTGAGTTTCAGCCGTTGATGTTCTGAAAAACCATCAATGACCCGTTTTTTCCTGTTTCTTCAAATTCATGTCAATGATAAAAAAAAATCCTCAAAAATCGCAGCAGAACCTTGTAGGATGTTTATTCCAGTTTTCAGAACGGCCCTTAGATTTTCTGTGCTACCGTTGGTTGATGAGATATCGTCGATCAAAGACAAAAGGGTCCTTTTTGATTTAAAGTTCGATATCTCAGCAACAAATCTGTATAGTCGTATCGAGATTTAAAAAAAAAGCATATTGAAGCTGAATAAACAAGCTATTCGGTCCATACCATGGCTAAGTTAGAAATATTTTTTTCAAGCTCGTGGACTTTTTTTCACACTACTTCCTAAAATTACGCGAAACATGTAGCTCTAAAATTTTTTTCGCCGAAATATCTCAAAACTAGAAACTTGAAGCTTCAAAATGTTTGTTTTAGACCTCGATAAAATCATTTTTCACTGAAAAAAATTCGAAATCACTAAAAATTCGGATTTTTTTTTGACGCTTTAATTTTTTCCATTATGTATTAACGCTTTTACGGATTTCATCTAATCCGAGGGTGAATTAAATTCTAAATGTAAAAATCGCAATTTAATTTAAATATACATTTATGTAGTTAAACCAAAAGACATCGTATACTCAAATAATTTTCTTTACCATCCGCAAGCATTTCCACTATAATAACCACCCACGTAAAACCTAAACTTTATTGCAAGCACCAAACCCGATTTTATTGTTAAAATTTTTCACTCTGAGCTTACGTTCTCGGCAACTATTTTTCTTTTCCTCCAACGGAATACATCACTGAAATTTATGTCGCCTCCGCTCCGCTTACAATGGGGGCACTATTTGCAAAAAAAGTGACGCTCGCTGCGGGATTATTTTGAATTTCAAAGCCTGAAATATGCAGGTATTCCTGAAATTACTCGATTCGACTGTTGAGTGAGCTGACGCGACCTGAAATATTAAACGACGTTTGCGGCGGGCATCGCGAGTTTGAAACGCGTAACTCGTCTCTTTGGAAGTTTATAGGTCGTATATTTTAGAGTTTCAAATAATTTTAGCTGTTAAATAAGTCTTTGTTGTTAGAGCATCCAACAAATTTAGAAGAACATATGGTAAATTTAGACTAAATTAAGGGCTTCTTAATACATTTTGTTTATTTAGATTGTTTGTATAAAATATTGATATGGACCAGCTGGAATCTTGATAATTGATTGAAACAAAACCCCCTTGACTCAAAAAGGGGCACTCTTGTCCACTCAGAGTCGTGACACTTGCTTTGCCCGGAAAGTAGTCCTATGTCACGACTTTTATTTATTTTACCAGCTCTATTACCAGCTCTATACCAGCTCTATTTACCAGCTCTATTCTAACCTGTGCCCCAGATTAGTGGATAATAAATCGTATTAAATTGTTGTTAACAAAGAGCAAAAGACAAATAGATATTTTCGTTCTTTGGGGTTAGGAAAACTAAAACACAGCGTTTCAAACACCAATAGACACAGTTTAATGATATAAACAGTACAGTCAGGTACAGTGGTGACAGTAGGTGTAATTCGGCCTTAACACCCATACGAAATACTCAAAACTAAATATATAACCTTAAAAAAAAAGAAAACCACAAAATATACCAAAACTCTCCGCAGGTAGCTACCGTTGGTATGTATACATTTACGTACTAAAATATTATAGGTGTTAAAGGGTCATAAAAGTAATAAATTGCAATAACTATATGTATACTGCGATGTAAAATATCAATAGTATAACATATTACAACGTGGATATTTAGTCAATAACACTCACGTGACTGGAACAGTTGTTGTAATAAAAAAGAGGAAAAAGTATTTCCGTAGTTCGGGTTCAATTCTCTCAAGGGGACGTACAGCAAGCCTTACACTGGATTCCTACCTCGGGGAAGTAGACTCAACCCCAGTCTTCGAAGGTTCAACCAAGTACTCGAAACTTAGCACAACTGATCCACACTATGGAGCTCGTCAACTCAAAATCTTAAAAGAACCCGTACCAAGGAACTCGTACCAAAGAATTCTACTAAAGAACCGTACCAAAGAACATACCAAAGAACCGTACAAAGACCCTAAAAAAAAATTTGTTGTACACAACGAAGGCACTCTAAGTGGCCAGAGCTTAACCCAAAACTACGTAAAGTTAGTGTAATAAAACATAAGAAAACTAATTACCTCACTCTACATATCACAAACACCAGTATAGCAATATCAGTAGGTGACACGTCCAGGGGGGCTAGGGGGGGGGTAACGTGCTTACTGTAGATTCTGGTAACCTCAGAATTACGTTCACAATATACAACTAGTCCGATGTTGGAAGACAATAATCCTCTAAAAGTGAATTACATGAAATAGGACTTCAGCCACTTGGTAGCGTATACAAAAAAAAAACAATATCGAAATGGCGTTCTTACCTGTAACTAATTTTATATCCAACAGAAATGTAGATTGAAACTCGACTCAACCAAACGAAAACATACTGTATGCTTCAACACAGCCAAGATTCAATTAAGCGTTTAAATCCCAATTAATGGAAGCAAAAATGCAATTATACGACTCGCCATTTGTATTCAGCTACAGGGAAAAATTAGTAATGGCCATCTTTCGTCCGAATTTTGGAGAAGACTAGCACGGAATATCGAAACAGCCAGAAGGCGCGCGCTTGCGAATTTACGAAGCATGGAACAACAGCGCCAGCGCGCGGAACTAATAAGTTATTAAATATCGGTAATTACTAAATGCCAGATATCTACAGCAGTGCAAACTGAACACGTAACAATATATTAACATTTTTATGCAATCCTAAAGCCAAAATTCAGTTGGGTTCAGATCAGGCGATTTTGCGGGAAAATGTGAATTAATCAAACAAAAATACTGTTGCTTTTAACTACTATTTTGATCGATCATTCATAACTCTATGATGGTGTGCTTTAACAAAGGCTAGTTTCAGTATTTTCACAGTCGTATAGTAAGTTATTTTAGACCGAATCGAGCTGCCAAATACCTACAATATCCTCGCAGTCCTGTTCAACTAACTGGCTAAAATTAACAAATGAAATTATTATCGGGCGGAATACCGTGCGGTCGGCAGACACACATACCGATGCATATGCATATTTATAAGCTAATTAAATTACCTACCAAAATATTTAAAGCTTTATCCTCCGAATCCGCCTGTAAATTCCGCATGTAATGTCAAGTGAACTCCGCATGGTTATTCATGAAGGATAAATTCCTGACAAGATAAAGAGTTGTGACAAAAGGATAAAAATGCCACGGGAAAATTTCACATGCAAATATATACGATAGCGCTACCGCTGGCGCCTGCATACTATCGCTGTATCGAACGAGGGCGTTTTGAAATTAGTGTCGCAGTTTTTACTCCGTTAAAAAAAATTACCCCAAGGTGTAAGGTGTCGTTAAGATGAAAGAATATACAGACTGCGTCCGTTGTGTTAACGGATAGTGAAATAGTGCGTAGGCGTGTTTATGTTTAGCGTTAATCATATTGGACAGTGGCTTATGTGACGTAATGTCGGCCACACCCACGTTCAGGGAAGTAGGCGTGTCACACGCCACTAACAATAAGATGATTGCTACTCACACCTTTCCTGAACGTGGGTGTGACCGACATTACGTCACATAACCCACTGTCCAATAAGATTATCGCTAAACATCTATGTTAAATATATCAAACTATTTTGCCATGTGCTAACATCAACAGACGCAGTCTGTACGTTTGACAACTCAATTTTTAAACTGATTGTATAAAAGAAACATTCTATACCAAAAAAAATTGTATAGCACTTTTATACTTTACTTTTTAATATATGATTAATCTATAATCTGTAACTAAGATATGCTAGTACGTGGGATTCTATTCTATTAGGACAGAAAATTTCCTTTTATTTCTGGGAAAATAAGAAATCTGGCAAGTTTCCATCTATTCCTCCGGACTACGGAAGTCTAATAGAAGTGTTACACTTTTACAAGCAATAATAGCGTTCTCGAATAAAATTTTCCGGTGCTTATATTTGCATATGTAAATCAGTTGAGGGAACTTTATAATTTTCATAGTATTGCTGTGTAGGACCCCTGGAACAGCGCCCTCTTCTAACAGGAGTTTGCGTGATGATGTGTAAATTTGTCTTTAGATCGGTGTTTGTTTAGATGTTCGGAAGTAACGTTGTAACTAGACGTGTCTTAGTGACTTCGTTTTCTTAGCGACCCCTTGCTCTTTCATGCTCTATAGTTTTCGAACTATGTAGAATCAGTGGCATTCAAAATGTCCCCTTACTATGGGCACTAAGAAAGATATTTTAATATTCTTAAGAAAGATAATATTAATATAAGTATTTTTTATCTTGTAGAATATCATATTGATTCCGGTTTTGATTCTTTGATACTGCATAGAATTTTTAGTGATTTTTCAGAATGCTATATCTCAGTGAAAAATGGTCTTATCGAGGTCTAAAAAAAGTATTTTGAAGCTTCAAGTTTCTAGTTTTGAGATATTTTGGCAAAAAAATTTTTCGTGCTACATGTTTCGCGCAATTTTAGGAAGTAGCGTGAGAAGAAAATTCTGCGATTTTTTTTCTTTTTTTTCAAGTCCACGAGCTTGAAAAAAATGTGTCTAACTTAGCCATGGTATGTATCGGATAGCTTGTTTATTCAGCTTCAATTTGTTTTTTTTTTAAATCTCGATACGACCATTTGTTGCTGAGAACTTTAAATCAAAAAGGATCCTTTTGTCTTTGATCGACGATATCTCCGCAACCAACGATAGCACGGAAAATCTAAGGGCAGTTCTAAAAACTGGAATAAACCTCCAATAAAAATTGTGAGTAAGCTCGAATTTTTTTTCACTATTGCCATGATTAGGACCGCTCAAAAAACGCGACCCTTTATATTTTTCAAAAGTTTGACCGTTTGCAACAAGGACACGGTTCGTTAGATCAAAATGTAACTTTGCATAGCTTTTGGGGGTATATTCAACTGTAAACACGCAACATTAGTCATTTTATGAAGATTTGAATTTCAGTCGTTGATGTTCTGAAAAAACATCAATTACACGTTTTTTTCCTGTTTTTTTTTTCAAATTCATGTCAAGGATAAAAAAAATTTCTCCTCAAAAATCGCAGCAAAACCTTGTAGGGGGTTTATTTCAGTTTTCAGAACTGCCCTTAGATTTTCTGTGCTACCGTTGGTTGCTGAGATATCGTCGGTCAAAGACAAAAGGGTCCTTTTTGATTTAAAGTTCGATATCTCAGCAACAAATGGTCGTATCGAGATTTAAAAAAAAAAGCAAATTGAAGCTGAATAAACCAGCTATCTGGTCCATATCATGACTAAGTTAGAAAAAAATGTTTTCAATCTCGTGGACTTGAAAAAAGAAAGCAAAAAAAATCCGCAAAATTTTCTGTAGCATGTAAACATGTAGCTATAAAAAATTTTTTTGCCGAAATATTTCAAAACTAGAAACTTGAAGCTTCAAAATACTTTTCTTTAGACCTCGATAAGACCATTTTTCACTGAGATACAGCATTCTGAAAAATCGCTAAAAAATTGGGACAAAATTTTGACCCTTTAATTTTTTCCATTAGTGAATATGTGAGGAAGTAATAATAAAGCAATATTTCTAACAATAATAAACATTGTTACGGCAAAAAAATGTGTTCGATTTCTAGTTCTTTCGAACTCATTTTTATTCCGCTTTTATGTCTGTAGTAGGTAGTGAATGACCTCCATAATGTCTATTGTCGATTCCTGTGGGAGAGAACTAAGGGTAACTAAATAAATAATCCCTTCGTTCGATGCTACGAACCTTTGCCGTCCTGACTTACGTACGACATAAAGATAAATGTCGAAAGAGGTGTACGAGGTGTGTAAATTAAGTAATGAGACTTTTTTTAATTAATGAGTGTAAATTAAGTAATGAGAGTTTTTTTTCTAACTTCTAAAGTAAAACATAAATAGAATTACAATTCAGTATTGTCTCATATACTGAAATAGCCTTCAGCTGGTCGGTTAGAGTCGTTTGAATGTTTTCTATGGTCCCAAAATGACGTGTCTTGAGGTGATTCTTCAGTCTCGCGAAGAGAAAAAGTCACAAGGATTCAAGTCAGGCGAATAAGGAGGCTGAGGAGCCACAGGAATGTTTTTACTGGCTAAAAAACTCGTTTATTGAAATGGCGCAGATTTTTCTCATCACGAATTCGTTAGCCAAAATCTGATGAACAGTGGTGTGAATCAAATATAACTCTTCCTTGATCATTCATGTCATCAACCGATGATCTGAACGCACAATATCCCATATTCTATTGACATTTTCACCGGTTCTTGAAGATGAAGGCCTTCCGCTGCGTGGTTCATCTTCAATCGACTCTCTTCCTTCTGACAATGCCTTAAACCACCGAAGAACATGAGCTCTTGAAAAAACACTGTCTCCGTAGGCGTGTTACTAGATCGGGCGTTACGTTGCCAGTCTCATTACTTTTTACACACATTACAATTTACACACCTCGTATTTCCACGTTACATACATGTTTAAATAGAAAAAAAAAAACGTTCGATTTCGCTTTATTTATATTTTCTTATATAGTACACAACATTCGTATTCGTTTAATTTCTGAATTAAACCATTTTTTTAATAATTCATATTTGATTTTTTTATATTTTAAATTGTGTAAAACATCAGAATATTAAAAAAAAATGATTGGCAAATTGATAAAAAAGGCCTTTAGAGACTTATTTTAACGAGACTTATTTTAAAAATCTCTGTCTGTTAAATTTTGGAGTATGTTAAAACAATTAAACATTGCGAGATCAACTTAAAACTTGGTTAAACCTGAGTTGATTTGTAGTTTCATCAATTAATTCGTTGAGTAACAACTGGAGACAAAATTTTTTTTTTTTTTTTCTTGTAAATGGTTTGCTTGTAAATAACTCCCGAACGCTTTAAGACATAAGATTTGTTTAGTATGCTCATAGGCCTCAATAAAGCTTGCACACCTTAAACCTGAGAAATAACTGAGACATCCTTTTTCAGTGGCCCACCTTGTACAGGGGAAATAACAGAGACATGATATAACAGACCACCGAAATTGTGTCTGATATTGACAAATCTATAAATTAGACGCACACAAAAACCCGAGTAAAGTCCTTTACGATGTCATTAGAAAACTAATTAAATTTACCATCGACACATGTGTCTCACTGCGGCGATTTATTTGATTCAGCAGACAATAGAAAATAAAACGAGCATAAAGGCTTTAGATATTTCCGTGCCCGTCAGAATTTAATTTGTACTCCTATATAGTGTGTAAAAAAAGAGAACTGTTTCTTTTCACACAGTATAAAGCGGAAAAAGACACTTATTTATTTACACTAGACGCAGAAATTATTTTTTTACAATAACTAACGTTTTTTGATAATGAAAATATGGATTATTGCTAATAAAAAAATAATAAAAAAAAGTGAAAAACTTTTTTTCCCCCTCCTCCCTTTCCCCCCCCCCCTCTCCCCTCTTTTTTTTTTTTTCCCTTTTTCCCCCCCCCTTTCCCCCTTTTTTTTAAACAAATTTACTTCGTGTATATCTTTATCCTTTTTTTTTTTTTTAAAATTTGTTTAGCAAAAAAATCATTACAACTTGTAAAGGATGCTTTTTAGTTTTCAGAACCCTGCTTTAATTTTCTGTACGTTCATTATTTCTCGAGTAATTGATTACCAAAGTCAAAAATGACGTTTTTGCTTTTTAAACGGAGATGACTGAGCGAAAAATCATCGTACAGGGCTCGAAAAACAGAGCCAAATTCAAGAGAATTAAAGAGAATTATCTAAAATAACTTTATGATGAAGTTATCGAAAACAAATTATTGAAATCCGTGAACCTTTTAAAAGATAAGCATAAATTTCGAAAAATCTTTTCGATGGTTTTCTTATGATTACTAAAGAACTGCTGACGCTAAAAATTTTGAAAATCAAGATCCAAAAATTAGAAACTTGGAGCTTCAATGTTTTTTTTTCTCTACTTACTATTACATAAAAAATAATCTTGTCGATTTTACACGTGATTAGAAAAAAGTCTAATGGAGTGAGATCTGATGATCGAGGAGGTCATTTGAACTTAAAAATCAGTTATTTCTGTTACACTCAACTTTTTGTACGAAGTAATTTTGAACTAATACTTATTATATTTTCTTACGGCCCGTCAGTATATCACAGCTTTTCTTAATATTATTAATTTTGAGAGAAAAGAGCCTGCTAAGAGGCTAACCTTGGAGCAAAAGCTGGATTTGATAAATCACGCAAAAAATGGTTTTAAAAATGTTGATCTATGTAAGATGTACAATATTTGTAAATCGTCAGTGGCAGATATTCTTGGAAAAAAAGAAATTTACTTTGAAAAAACTGAAAAAAAGACGAAAATTGACTGGACGGATTGACACAATAAAGTGCACCGGTACTTATGATACGCCATTTTAAACAAGTGTTTTCACTGGTTTGTACAAAGAAGAACTCTTGTCTCAGGTGTGCTGCTGGGGGAGGGCGATTTATTCTTTGCTGAATTCTGTGTCAATCGAAATGTTTGATAACAATCGCATTATTGTGTTTACATTTTTTTTCTCATTTCAAATTTCGCGTTTTTTTGTCGTCAACCAATCAGCGACAAGTTCGGTTATGTGGAAGTACAACTTCGGAAATATCGTGAGAAAAAAGTTCGGAAATATCGTGAGTTCGGAAATTTGGATTTCGGATATGTGGATGTTGAGTGTATATTAAATTGTGTCGTCGGAGATTCAATGAGATCCCGGCCACGGCGCTCCCGCTCGGGATCCTCTAATTCCGGGAATCGTCGTCGACGCACGTCAGGTCCTCGGTAGCAATGATATTGCACCATCAGCGACTCGTGCCGGATCATTTCACTTTCTTAGTGTTTCCCGTCGGCGTGAATGGGCGTCGAGGCCTTCGACGTGGGAGAGCCTCCCGAATTTGTAAATTAGCCTCCGAGATAAAGCCGGCGTTTTATGCGGTTGCCCACGCAATCGACTTTAATTGAAGAGCTCAGATACCCCTCCGTTATCAATTTACAGGAAGAGCAGAGGCCTTGTTAACATTCATCTTTCGCGTACACTTTTATCAGAAGTTACTTATTCAATAATCATTTTAATTGTGATAACTTACCTTTAGTAGAATAAAGGCTTTTACGGCCATTGTCTGATTACTAGAGCCCGTAGGTTAATAATAGATTCCAGGACCGGCCTTAACTCGATTGAAATATTGTTATAACGAGCCATCCAAAAAAAACGTCATCAAATCTGGCTCTGAACGAGATAAATACAAATAGCGGTTATGTCGAAGCTCGAAACGAAACATTGGTGTACTGTCACAATTGTAAAATAAATAATGACTGTCACATAATGTAACAGCCTTGATAGTCCAATCAACGAGCGAAAGCCCCCATGTTAATTGGTGACTAATTGTTATCAGCAAACAAAAAATATAGTCGTATTGAGAAAAATTCTAAGAAAGATGGCGTTTTTTGGTACTCGAGTTTTAATGGCGAACATAACCGAAAAAAAATCGCAAAAGTCAAAGAAACGGTTTTTTTCAAATAAAAAAAAGCTTCAAGTCCTACACAAAAAAGTTAAATTAGAAAGTTGTAGGTCTTATAAATGCGCGTCGAATGAAATTTGAACGAAAAAAAATCGGTTCATAAACACTTGAGAAAAATTTAAAAAATGTCAAAAATCGCGTTTTCGTATTTTTGCTGTATAAATTCCAATTTTGTTTGAACAGACTTCTTGTTAACTACCAATATAGCCCAAAACAAGCGGAAAATGATCATGTTTTCAGAAATTTAAAGATTTTTTTTTTCGAGTTATAACGATTTAAATAAAAGACGTTTTCAAAAATCAGCTTTTTACAGAGGCAAAAATGATCGTACAGAAACGATCATGGGCTAATTTTATTCACGAAGACTTGTACTTTCATGCTATTAAAAAACCAAATTGCTTTTTTATTTAATTTTTGCATAAAAAAATGCGTTGTAAAATTGTATCATTTTTTCGAACCGTTTTTTTTTTCGAATAACTTTTTTAATTTTGGTTTTACATTTTTGGCCGTTGCATATTTGAAAACTGGCATTCAAAACACGCATTAAAAAAAATGAAGGTCCTACGACCTTCTCTCGTCAGGGAGCCGAGATGTTTTTTTTTTAATTCCTGACAGCGCTGTATAACGTCCGATTGACTTCATTTACACGAAATAGATCTCAGACTTTTACTTTCTAAAAAAAAAAATATATAAAAATATTTCAAATCATTTCGCAAAAATTAAGTTGACATAATTGTTTGCGAAAGAACAGCGCTGGGTGCGGCACGCGCTAGCCAGCGCACGGCAACAGAGTGGAGGGATAATAGAGTTAAGTGGACACGTATACTGACGTGGCACATAAAAGCATATGTTTTTCAGCATGTTGCTACAGACAAACATAAAGCTCGTGTAAGTGGTCGTGTGAGTGTGCGAGACAAACAAAGACAATTTTTAACTTGGATTTAGTCAAAATGACGGTAACGTGTAATATTCCATTCGCCAAATTAGATCATCCCGAGTTCAGTTCAAGTTGTTCAGAATGCTGTGAGTGGAAAAGTATGCGAAGTTAGTTTACCTGCAGAAACAACTGTTTTGAGTAGCGTTTAAGAAACGAGACCATCACATCTTTATGTCTTTAGGGCCGCCGAATCTGAATTTGGGATCCGTTTGACCTAATCAGGTCTCAGTCGAGGTCATTTCAAGGTCAAACGTGTGAAAAGCATTTCTCAACAATTTCAACACAGTAAACCACCACATCTATATGTTTTCGGGGTCGCTGATTACTGGCTACAATTTGATAAAGTGTCAAATTGCCTTTTTTGTATCTATATAAAAAAATTAATTGTTTAGAAACAAAGATTATTGAAGAGTTCGATAAGAAGGATACTGAAATTTCTAAAACTAAAATTCGGGATAAAATTACAGGACAGGGCCGCCAAGGCGGGGCGTGAAATATATTTACATATAAATTAACCCTTCGATTTTCCTGAAATAAGTTGGGAAGGCCGTCGGTTAATTAAATATTTCCTTTTTGTCTGAACAAGAACGCGATCTTCAGTAGTCATGTTTATTAAATTTGCAGATCCTCGCAGGGCGACAGGCGAAAAAAAGAAATTTAATTAGGTACAACGGAAAATTTGCATACGAAAGTGGAATTTAAGAAATTCCCTTTAATACTGGATGTCTCCTTCACTTCTACCCTTTCCATTAGGGTTGGATGTTGGAGGAACCGTCGCGGGAAATTTCCGAAAGGAACAAACGAAACATCAAAGAATGTCACTCTTTTATGACTGGTTATTATGGAGAATTAAAATTTAATTTGCACTGAGAATCCTTCGAATTCTCGCAGATACTGAAAACGTGGAGCTTTAATGTAATGAATATACAGCATGAAATATGACTAAATCTTGAATTTAATAATAATTAATAATAATTAGTTAAGCTGGAGATTATTTAATAATTAATTATTTAATATCTGTAATTAATGTATTAACCTACATGTATCAACTCCTAATTGTACATTGTACAATCATAGTTCAGTCAAATAACCCTTTATATGTAGGGGAAAGGGTTCGGTTGTGGGGACCCTTTGTTTTTGGCTCTTTTGACTTTTGACCAAGTGCACATTATTCGGACATATGGGTATCCATGGAAAGCTAGATACCTTAGCTAACTACTAATGAAGGAACTAAACCGATTCCGCCAAATAGATTTTTTTTTAATTTTGTGAAGTGGTCATTTTTGGCCAAATTTTTTTTTTTTTTTGGTTCGGTTGTGGGCACCCTTGGAAAATCTGCTGGAAATGGGAAAATATGAAGAAAAACCACCACGAATACAGAAAAAAATGAAAATTTATTTATTTTGGAAGCCTTCATTGGCATTATTCATCGTCTGAAGCACAATGTTCGCATATGAAGTAGCTGGCGCGCATGCCAGCACACTTTCGATGAACGGGCATCGCATTCGTTGCAATTGATTGATTTGGCAGCGGTCAGTTTGCGTGGCAAGAGCTCCAAACAAATCAGGCAGAAGTCCACATTATCTTCAGATGGCGGAGACTCTTTTGTCTTGGCGCGCTTGGCTGGAGTTGGATTGGCGCGCTTAGCTGGTGTCATGTCGCTTCCTTGGCTACCTTGGCCGCTTTCTTAGCATCCCGCTCAGATGCTTTCTTCTTCAAACCGGAAAGAACGTTCAGAGAAGTCAGCATCGAGCTCTCCATTGGTTTGCGGCCGCGATTCGATGGCTTCTTCGGCGTTACACCGCGCACTGGACCAACTTCATCCAAAATCGAAAGACTGCTCACTGATGTGGCGTGAGAAACCGAAGGAGATGGCTCTAGAGTTGATGGAACACTTTTTTTAAAAGCACTTCAGTTACGGGAAATAAACTAGAAAATTACCAAAAAAAAAAAACGGGTGCCCACAACCGAACTAATTTCGGTGTCCACAACCGAATTTCGCAGCCATCATGAGAAGTGGTGAAAAAAAAATTGGTGTCAACATATTGGTTGCAATCGATATTGAGTCACAAAGTATAATAAATTTACTGAATAAATATGCATTGCGCTAACCTTCTCGATTGATTCACTTCGATTTATAACACTATTGAAAAGGTTTAAAAAATTGTTGTGATTTTTTTCAAGCACAGAAGAATAAATTTGTTCACAGCACAAAGCAGACGCGTCTGTTCGCTTCGGTATTCGGCACAAAAGAACGTGCTGCCATAATACACAAATGACATTTGTCAGAAAAATCTAACCTGTATTCTGTCAAATGCCCATAAATGCCCACAACCGAACCTCTTACCCTATTATTTACTCTGCGGTGGTCGATGCATCATCATTCTTGTGCATGAAACGTAGAATAAATTTGTAAAAATGTTGGGACAGAATCCGTCGCGTGTTACAGTCGAGCGTTGGATAAACAATTTTCCGGAACTGACCTATAATGGCAGTGAACTTGGTTGTACCGTGTGTGGCAGTGTACTGCCGTAGCACGTAAAAACAGCTATTTTGCAGAATGTTGCTACATGCAAATATAAAGCTCGTGTAAGTGGTAGTGTGAGGGCGCGAGACAGGCAGAGACAATTTAACTTGGATTTAATCAAAATGACGGTAGCGTGTAATCTTTGCAATATTACATTCGAAAAATTAGATCACCGAGTTGAGATAATTTGGTTTAGAACGCTGTAAGTGGCGTTGTTTGTCTGCCTACAGAAACAACTCAGGCGATTATACATAGCATCACTGTGTGAGGACGTAAAAAAATTAGAACTGCACGATAAACCTATACGGCTTAGTATAGATGAAACAACGGATGTTACTAACCTTAATTTTCCTACGTTGTGCCATATTCTGGATTTATTTACCTTCAAATAAGTGGATGTCTCTGAACAAGATATAAATGTGCCCTTACAAAACATTACTTATTTTAAATATACCCCAGTTACATCTGTAGACGTTTAACGCTCTTTTTCATCTTATAAGTGGATTTTAAGTAACAGGCGCCAGAGCTTAACTCCTGAACAGTTTATGGAAACTCGAGTGACAGTAAGATTATGACTACGATTAACCTCCGAGCTCTAGTAATAATGTACCTAAATAATTATAGGGAATTGTCTTTACAACGGCATTACAATTGCTTGAAATAAAATTTTTGGAGTAAAATACCAACTTTAATTTGTACATATTTGCAAGTGTTTTCTATAAATATCGTGAAATAAGGGACGAGGCAATTATATTAATGTTAAAAATAGTATAAATAAAGTCTAAATTCCCCATTTGAATCCGTATTTGACCAATAAGAAGAAGAAATTTTTCGTTTTACCTTATTCCTAATTTATTTACTCAATATTCTACTTTATAAAGAGTTCATACAATGTTCATATACTTTGCATAAGTCAAGCTTTAATAAAGTCGGTACCGAGACGTTTTTTTCTTTGACATCGTATTAACTTCATATGCATACTGGATAGAAAAACTACATCGTAATTATGGGTATAAAAATCAATGAGTTTGAAAGTAACATCTGCTGGTGATGAAGCTTTTCATTATCAAGCCAGAGAGTTGAACAACGCAAAAAATTGAACACTTTTCGGTTAACTCTCTAGTTCATTATACGATCTACACTTGTTTTGCTCTGCTTTTCAAGTTGTTTCGGTGAATATTTCTGCATATATTATTATGGTGAAGAATATTTAATAACACTCGTAATTATCTCGTTACTTGGCTGCTTTTTCCCGGAATCCTGAGTCCGAGGTATATGAGAATTATGATAATATAATAATATGATATATAAAAAAAATATATATAATAATGTTATAATAGTAATCCGTATTTAAGGATACATGAAACATGCTGTATAGTGTTATTTACATGTGAACTACGTTTCGGAGAGATTGCCAGAATGATCTCGGACACCCTGTATAATTGTGTAATTACTATAATCCTGGTAGCAGACATGCCATACACACATACATATCACAATAATTGTTGACAAAATTGTACATTGAATTTGCCATTACGAGTAAAACTTTTCTCAATCGAAACATCCCGTAGTTGTTCTGTTTTTCTTGGCCCAGAAAGCCTATGAAACATCAAGAACCTCGGCGAGATAGAAATGGAAATTAAGCGCAGAACAAGGCAAAAAAATAACACAGCTCCACAAAAAAATAAAAAAAATACCTCCGGGGTCTAAGTAGGTGTACTATATGTTTTTGGGGACGCTGAATCCGAATACGATGTCTATTTAACTCCATGTCATAAGGATTTTTCATAACCTCAAAAAACTGCTTAATAATGAAATGTCTCGATAACTCTAGCTCTATAACTCCATGAAAATTGAAAACCATAAAAAATCAAAACCCCCACACACCTTAATCCTTCAACATCTTTCCCCCACAACGCCACAACCCCATAACCTAATAACTCCATAACCCCGTAACCCAAAAAATGAGTAAAAACGACACTTGTGAGTGTCTTAGCCCTGACGCTTCGTGTCAACGAGCTAGATGTAGTAATTGAGACCTAGAACTACATTTCTATAGATTCTACATCACCTTAACCCCATAACCTATTAATCCTATACCATAACCTAATAACCCAATAACCACATAACCCCAAAAAATTGTGATTACAGCCCTGTCTGAGGGTAGTACTTGAGATTTGACACCCCATTTTCTTCGATCCTACAGGTCCTTAATCCTATAATTTTACAACCCCACAGCTGCAAAGAGAGAATACTGCTCAAATTAACTTAAAATTTGCAACCACTCCTTTGATACATCAAATAAACCGGGAACCAACAGGTGCAGTGAAAATGTCGGTTTGGTGTAAGAAGATCACAATTAGAGGTCCATTTAAAAATAGTACTGCTTTGTAGTCCATGCGAAATGGGTATTACTCCGAATTGGCGCATTCTTGCACCAAATCGAATTATTTTTTCGCATATTTGCAATCCAGGGCACCTCAGGGCACCAGGACACACTGTAAAAGCACCCCAAAAATTGTGAGGTAAGGGGACACACTGCCTTCTACGTCCTCGTCGTTGTTCCTGGGTTCGGCAAAATGTAGACACCACAAATATAAAAATTTGAATTCGCAGTAACAAATAAATTCCTTCATCAGGCCCGCAGACCACTAGCGTCAGGGCTGTAATGCTTACAAATGTCGTTATCACAATTTTTTGGGTTATGTGGTTATTCGGTTATTAGGTTATGGTATAGGATTAATAGGTTATGGGGTTAAGGTGTTGTAGAATCAATAGAAATGTAGTTTTAGGTCTCAATTGCTACATCTAGCTCGTAGACACGAAGCGTCAGGGCTAAGACACTCACAAGTGTCGTTTTTACTCATTTTCTGGGTTACGGGGTTATAGGGTTATTAGGTTATGGGGTTGTGGCGTTGTGGGGGAAAGGTGTTGAAGGATTTAGGTGTGTGGTATTTTTTTTTATGGTTTTCAATTTTCATGGAGTTATAGAGCTAGAGTTATCGAGACATTTCATTATTAAGCAGTTTTTTTGAGGTTATGAAAAAATCCTTATACCATGGAGTTAAATAGACCTCGGAGGTATTTTTTCTATTTGTTTTTTTTTTTTTTTTTGTGGAGCTGTGTAATGGTTCACAAATTCCGACCCCGAAGACGGACCAAGCGCAATAGCATAAATTAGATTAATTTTTCCATACGCGACGCAACTAGCCTGAAAAATTTGGCCCCTCGTTACTTGGCATCCGTCCTAATAGCGTTCGAAAAGTAATATTTTATTGCCGACGCGATAATTAGCGAAATGTGTTGCGGCCCTCTCCACAAGAACCCGGCCAATCGCGTGTGAGATGACCGGTGCGTTAACTTTTTTCAAATAAACGGATGGCTGACTCCGATGATTGATCGACACTTGGTGTGCTTAATGTATCGGTTGCAGCTGGACGTTCTTGATTCGAGATCCCCGAAAGTGATATGGAACAGTGAACCAGAATTCAGACTGAATAAACGACTCTTCAATAGCTGTAAAAAAATATGACCAATTTTCATCCGCTATAATTCAAAGAATAAATTGATCGATTTTGATGTGCTTGGCAACAGTGGAAAATTATTTTTTTTTCAAATTTATATTATTGAAAATACTTTACAAAATATTAAAAGGTACGTGATATACAGAGTGGGCAAGCAATCAATGTAGAACAAAGGAAATATTTGCTAGTAACAATCTTGATGTCAGAATAGATCCACAAGATCTAAACAAGGATTATTGGAGGTTCCTGATAAATCTCCAGACGTGTTTGTCAAAATTTTGACCAATGATGATTTTTGTGATAGCGACCCTTTTTAAGGACCCATCTTTGATGCCGGGGACACTACCAGCATATTGGCTTATTGTAACCAAATCGTATATTCCACTCCACCCAATCCTCCACCCTGGTGTCCTTCAAAATATGATACAGCGTCACAGGATATGTACTGTATGCCTCCAGATGCACTTTTGTACCCCAAATATTTCTTATACCCTACGATATAATGCTTCACAGTCTGATTGAATATGGAGAACGGTATCGATATCATTATCACGCTATCTGCAGCTGATATCTCCGTTTTATATCCCCATTAACCTAATGGGAACTTGTCCCATTAGGTAGTCTCTAGCTATTCTCAGCTGGTTCCTACTAAGTTTTGGCAAACTTCCAACTCTTTTAGCACATATATCCTTTATAAGGGCCTTGCCTTGTTTTGTTCTAATTTTGAAGTATTACACCAGAGTTCTTATATCGGATTTGTACACATTTTTGTATTTGTTTTTTTTTTCGCCTTGTTTTTTCGAGGGCTGTTGAAAGACCAAGCTGTTTTCCAAGTTATATTACCCATTATTTTGGATGGAATAAACTGAGGTAGGTTCTGAAATTCCTTAACAGTGTCAACTCAATTGCTACTTACGAGTAATATTATACAAAACGTTAGTTGTCTAATTAACAGTTGTCTTGTTAAGAGTTAAAAAAATGCTAAGATAAGTTAACCATTGAAAACCTATACTCAAACTATTTTGTTTCTGCTTAGGATTTTTTATCTTGCCTCCACAAATTTAAAAAATATATAACACAATATTTTATGCAGATCTACATAAAACAGTTCAGAAAGATAAATTATGTATTAATAATTCATGAAGTTGAAATTTATCTGTTTCTGTATTTTCAAGCATTATGCTGATTCGTCTTTTCTATCCTCTAAAAAAATAGGTTGGTTATTCGAATAATTTAGTAATATATAAGTTCAACGTTTTGCCAGTAGACTTCCTGTTGAAACAATTAAACCAAAGTGATTATCACTGAAATAAACGATAGTTACTGAAAATTAAAACGTAATATACCATCCAAAATATTTCTCTCAAACTCGTAGATACTCTTACTACATACACAATTTGAAAAATTGATAAAACATTCACGCATATTTCAACACATTACACTTGTGATGGGGAGAACGAAACACAGGAAACTCAAATGATCCTAGATATTTTATGACTCCGTTTTATTTTCTTCCAATACACGACAATACTGAAACTCATGTTTATTTTATCTGTATCGCAGAAATTCCGCTACAGTATTTGAATATATTTACAAGCTATACGTACTGATTTGGTCTGTATACACATATGTATGTATATAGAAAATACACTACTGTAACATTTGGGAAAAATTATGTACATCTCAAATCCTTTCTCAGACAATTGCGTCGCACTTAATGTGTTAATAAATACGTATAAGCACGATTTTGCATCATGCCATGAAATATCTTAAAAACCATGATGCACAACAAAGAACTTGTTTCACATACGAGGTGTATAAATTAAGTAATGAGACTGAAGAAGAGACTGAGAAATTTTTTATTAGAATAGAATTACGATTCAGTATTGTCTCCTTCAAAATAACTTCCTTAGGAAGCCACAAAGCGCTGGAGACGGTTCTACCATTCTTCCCCAAGATTCAAAATCTCCCAGATTTTTCTCATCCCCAAGTCAAAATCTAATGAACAGTGTTGTGATACAAATTTAACTATTCCCCGATCATTCTTATTGTCAACCGACAATCTGAACGCACAAGATCCTGTATTCTATCGATAATGTGATCGGTTCTTCAAGACGAAGAGCCTTCCGCTGGGTGATTCATCTTCAATCGACTCTATTCCTTCTGAGAATGCCTTAAACCACCGAAAAACCTGGGCTCTTGAAAAAACACTGTCTCCGTAGGCATGTTGAAGTTTTGCAAAAGTATCTGTTGCGATGTGTCCCAGTCCGAAGCAAAACATGACAGCACACCGTTGCTCAAAATTAATGTCATTCATTTTTAAAAAACGCACTAGAAAAAACAACGGTTTACGAAAACAGTCACAAAGAACAAATAGATGACTCTAATAAGTTCAAACTTGTACTGAAGGTGCATTACATGATAACCTACCGCCCTTCCTTCCGCCCCGTCTCCGCAGTGTTGCTAGATCGGGCGCTACGTTGCCAGTCTCATTACTTAATTTACACAACTCTAAACATGATGGTTTAAACTTGTATAATCCAAGGGTAAGACCATCGTGCATAACTGTTAAAATAAGTTCTAAAATGCTACAGTTATTAATAATAAAATCGTAGAATACAATACATCTAAGTAGAGAGATGATTTGCCATACGACGATTTTAATTTCCTTAGCTCTTAGGAATAATATGATTAAGTATATTGTAGGGTGCATAAAAAACGATCCAAAACGATTTGTTTACTTCTAACATTCCAACGATATTAAAATTTTAATACGAACCGAAACTCCTTCATATGAAACTTTCGTCGAAAGCCGAAACTCCTGTTTATATTAAACTTAATATAAGCGGAAGGTCTATTTATTAAAGCAATGTCTGAGGCATGATTCGGCGATATTCATACATAACTTCCCGCGGTTGGTAAATACATAACTTATACCCAGCATCTCAAATACCAAAATAAGGTCGTCTTGCGACGCTTGGCTTTGATTAATAATCGATAATTTTATTAATAGCGTGGTAAACTCAGGGAGACTAATGCGACATTATATTTACGAGTAGATACCAACAACATTGTTGGTAAGCGACGTCTTAACTTATGAATATTCACGGAAAACGGAATAGTTAAAGTTTGAGATGAGATAATACGTTTAAATTAAAGAAAGATCCTTAAGGATTCCTAATTTCACACTATTTCATGGATTATTAACAATATAGATTCTGTTTCATGCTGAGTAGCCTATTAAGGGCTTATACTACCCAGGCGCACTGAAAAATTAAGCTTTTTTGGGATTTTTTTTTCGATACCTATGTAATAAACCAAAATGAAAGGACCCCGCAATAATCTTATGGAAATTGGATTTCGGTCAAATCGTCTGAATTTTGGATATGTTTTAGGTTTCGTCATCCCAAGCAAAAGTCTAGTCAAGTAGTAAATCCCAAGTAAAATTTCAATCTTTTTCAATAAAAAAAATTAAAAAAATTAAAAAAGAAGGTTGCAATGGTTTTAAATGTATTTTTTTTTGCGTAGAATACGATAAAAATATTTTCTAAATTATTGGGGGTAGTTTTCACCCTTATTTTGAGGATTGAAAGTTTAAAATCGAAATTTCGAAAAGTATTTTTTTTTAATTTCTTCCTTTTTTAGTACTTTCGATTAATTTTTAAATCATAATGGGAGTCGACTTGCCCAAAAAATGGCCCAAAGGTGAAAATACGTGGTTTTAGCGTATTTTCTAATGCTGTGAAATAGTAAATGGCAAGTGAATAATATATTCCAAGGTTTTTGGGATCGCTGGTTACGAATCTAATGTAGAAAATGTCCCGTAGAATACGATGGTATTTTTTTAAATTTCAAAATTTAGCCATTTTTTAAAAGTTGACTACCATACTGGATCCGCCATTTTGTGTTTTGAAAATCTGACGTTAGATTCGTAATCAGCGACCCCAAAAACCTTGGAATATATCATTCACTTGCCATTTACTATGCTATTTACTATATAAAAAATTAGCGACCCGCCCCAGCTTCGCACGATTTACAACATCACATTAGAAACCTCTAAAATTATCAGTGTTTCTCTACTATATTATGCATGTATTATACATATAAACCTTCCTCTTGAATCACTCTATCTATTAAAAAAACCGCATCAAAATCCGTTGCGTAGTTTTAAAGATCTAAGCATACATAGGTAGGGACAGACAGCGGGAAGCGACTTTGTTTTATACTATGTTATGACTAAAAAAAATCGTCATACTTTTCGAAATTTCGATTTTAAACTTTCAATCCTCAAAATAAGGGTGAAAACTACCCCCAATAATTTTGAAAACATTTTTATCGTATTCTACGCAAAAAACACATCTAAAACCATTTTTCCTTCATTTCAGAATTCCAACCTTCTATTTAATTTTTTTCATTTTCTTACCGAGAAAGATTGAAATTTTAGAGCCGAAACGAAAATTTATATTTTCTCACCCTCACCATCCCACTCCTCGTGGCTCAAAAAATCTAAAAACTTAGGGAAGTTAGTTTTTTAGCAAGTACTATCGATTGTGATATGTGTCAAACAGAAATTTTTTTGACCTCACTTGGTTGGCGTGAAATGCCCCATATGTAAGTACAAATATGGTGATATATTGTCATAACTAGGGTCCGGAAAGTATGCATACAACGCAGTTGCCCGTGCATGCGTACGCCACTGAAAGTGCCTAGTAACTCTCACTGGGTCCCTCCCGTAACATAAACTTTGACCCAGTGAACCCCGTGACAATTTTGAACAACTTTTTGCGGCGAAAGTAATTCACCCAGGCAATTTACCCACATTATCACGACCGCTAATTTGCACCCTGTAGTTTCCAGGGTTAATATTTGCATTGTATTTAGAACGGCCACGTCCCCTGAAATCCAATTAACCGTTTATTAGGGTATATCACCGGAATTGTAATACGGGGCACCTACTGACGCCTTATCGTTATTATAAAATTATATCATTACGAAACGCGGCGACGATATAAACTATTCGAGAACCGGGATTTACTTATTCAGGAAGGACCCACGCTTCCGGTCTGCTCTGCCTAAGTTCCTCCCGAGTATTCGTGCCTCCTAACGTGGCACGAACTTCGAGACAGTCTGCGAAGCCGGCGATTATTCTATCACAAGGTTTGAATTCTGGTGGGTGAGTCGGTGGCGTGCACCAACAATGAAAAAGAGATGGAGAGGTTAAATAGAGATACTAGAATAGAGTAGAATACAGTGAGGGCGTAAATTTGCGCATAAATTCGTTAAATATTAAAGGATATTTTTTTTTAGAAAAACGCTAGGACACGTCAGTTAAATCTTTGATTTGTAGACAGTTTGGCGTACTTCATTTGTTTTTTTATTGACAGCTGTCAAATATATGACGTCATCGATAATTTTTTTAAACAACATATGGCTTATGATTAGAGATCGTCGAGCGCGGTGTGTAACAGGACCGTAATCAGTTAACGAATGAAAATATTAATATGTTTACATAAATTATGTAGCAACATAATACATTTTACCAAATAGTACGGTTATGTCAAGGATAAAATACCTATGTAAATTAAGATAACACGTAACAATGCAACACTTACCCGACAAACGTCAGTGTTAAGACAAGGTTCCCATGGCAGGCATATATATTATTATGTGCTTTTCTAAGTATTCCGGAGTGAAACGGCGACGTTTATCACTTAATATTCACTTCTGCATGGAAAAGGACCGTTCAACGTCTACTGTTGACTATGGACAGTATCAGAAATTGTTGAGGCATGAACTATATAATAATATATTTTCTGGTAACTCCTGATATGTACCAACTAAAACTACATATGTTTTCCAAAATGAAATATGCTGGATTTTTTAACACGCTTTGCATTTTTTCTTTTATTGTATTACGCTGGGCGTTTAATATTTTTCTACAAACGTACGTAACTTGGGGTTATCTAGTTTGTTTAATGGAATAGTGCTTGCAACAAAGGCTGCAAGCAACATTACTCGTTGGAAAAAAATCGAAAAAACATTTTTTTTTAATACAAAATTAAAAAAAAGGTTTTTTGTTCAATTTTCAATGTTTTTGAGCAAAAAAATATGGATTGTCGCCAAAAAAATCATATTGAAGTTGAAAAATATAAAGCATAAAAATCGAAAAATTGCTTGTTGCGGTGATTTTTGGCCGAAACGATAAATTTAAACCTTCGGGGCACTAAGAAAAAAAAATCGCAGCGCTTTGCAACTTTGAGGGTTTTATGGGAACACTTTGAGGTTAAAAAATTACCGACGACATCCTTCGTTCATCCACTATATCCAGAGTTATACCAAATTTTCAAAATATCCTTAAATTCGCAAATTTTTAACTTTTCTTCAGGCAATATTATCGCTTCAAAAAATTATTTTATCAGTCGCCCCCGATTGTGTCTAATAGAGAATGTTTTTCAGTTTCCAAAACCCTACCTCCATTACCTGTACGATCATTAGTTCCCGAGTAATGTGATTATCAACTCCGCGACAAATCTTCGTACGGAGCTCGTTAAGAGGTCATTAAAGCTGATTAAATTGTCTAAAATAGCTTTATGGTCGCATGATGAAAACAATTTTTTTGAAGTCCACAGACCATTTTAAAGACGACCAAAAATTCTGGAAAATATTTTTTTTTTTTTTTTGGTTTTAGGATGATTACGTGAGAACCGCTCTCGCTAAAATATTTTTTAAGTCCAGATCTGAAAAATTAGACACTTGAGGCTACAATTTCCTTTTTTTTATTTTCTGTACGACTATTTTTTTCCGAGTTATCCCTTGTTGAAAATTACCCAAAAATTTGTATTTCTTTTAATATCGTTTAATTTTTGTTACTAGTCGTAAAGTCTACTTTGAACGTCAAATTTTGTTGAACCGTCGTTATATCGAAACAGCAAACATATCCTGGAGAAAAATGTAATTCTTGGCATTCCAGAGTTATGCATACCGTAAAACTCGATGCATCGCGTAGGCTGAGAAGGGCGCGTTCGGCATCCCGTCCACGTCCCGAGGAAGAAGCTTAAATTTCGGAATGACACGGTAATAAAGATATGGGGATAACTGCAGGCGGCTTCGATATACGGAGAGCGCTCTCCCGTGCTCCTGAAAGGCGCTTTCCGCGCGACGTCGCCCATAAAACTCAATAAAAAGGCGGCGTGTACGCGATAAAATACTTAACGTATTATGCGGAGGCGGCGCGTGGTTCACTCCGTATGCAGATGTCGGCGCAACGGGTTTAAGAGAGCTCTCACTGATTCCAGCTGTTCATTCCGGTCCATAAAATCTAAATTCGCACACGTAGTGCCACCTACATACGCAGTTCCGTGCACACTGAATGGGAACTAAATTTCATTCTCCAGATCTGAAGAGAGAGGGTATGGAAATACCAAATCACCAACAAATGCGAATCGCCCCACCACGTAACAACTAGGGCTCTCGAAGAGCGCTGCGGGCCATAGATGTACATTTTTGCTGCAATGATGAGTTTATCAAATTCACAAACCTTGTCTAGTTACTCTCTACTAAACCATAGTAGTAGAGATGGTAAGTGCTACATACGAGTACATTGTTCTAATTTGGTACAATGTCATTATGAATGTGATACAAACGGCATTGTTGGTTTCTGTCGGGGTCTGTAATCGATCATCCGAAGTCAGGAAAACCAAATATTAGTGCAAAAGTCCAAGTTGCAAAAGTTCCTCCAGGAAAATCAAGACATATTCGCTAGCAATCAGTATTGTTAATGCAATATCAAAATGACTGCAAATACCCACAGTTTGGAAAATTTTACCCAAAATCGTTTACTTTTATAAAGATTTTACTTTTTTTCGAATATTTACATTTTTCTCTTAATGATGCAGTCAATACTCAAAACTGTCGGATAGTCAACCAAAGATTCACATTAAATCATTCAGAAATGTCTTCATGACAAAAAAGTCACTGTTTGTTGCGGTTGCACAGCTAATTTCATCTTTGGTCCACATTTTTTTGAAGAATTAGAGAATGACGAGGTGGTAACTGCAGCTGTTACAGGTGAATGACACTTGCAAATGTTAAGAGATTGTGCAATTAGATAGTTACAAAACGACGTCATTGAAAACATAATTTTCATGCAGCATGGGGTACCCCGCAGTTGTTGGTGTTTAAGGTCATGTTATAAGCAACCATTTTGAAAATTCATGGCCACCAAGATTGCCTGAGCCGTACCCAACGGATTTTTGGCTTTGGGGTGTACTTTCCCAAACACTATTATTCAAAGACGAATAATATAATCAATGTGATCAATATATCTTCGATAACTTCGTGCCGATCTGAAACCGGACGATTTTTAAAAGTTGTCTTAATAAAACTGTTTATCTCGACCGCGGTGCAGCGCATCCATTGATCCTCGCCATATTAAATCATCTCCTGCCTTCGCAATTCCCGGGGAAAATACATCGGCGACGCTTTATCTTAATTTGGTGCGTGGCAATAATGCCGTGCCTATCGCCAGCGATATCGAATCCCCACGCATATTGACTAGCTCCGTTAATTTACGTTATCATATTTCATTTCCACGCCGTATATCATGTTACGCCTCAAAAATCAAATTCCTCCACAGGCCATCGATTGCAGCCCGCAGAGGTCATTAATATTTAGGCCCATTAAATATTGATACACAAAAATACTATTGTCACCTGGGAAAGGCAATCTTATATTTGGTTGGGACTTTTCTCAGAAATGATCAGTCAGATATTGTGCTTTATATTTTCCAATATATTAAACTCATCAGAAATTTTTACGTTTCAATAAAATGTAAAAGGACAAATAAATTGTAGTCATACTTCTTATCGCACAGATTGGGAAACATTCACCCATTCCTACAAACCGTGATAAGTTGGTTATCTCTCCCCCGCTCCCCGCAGGAATTAGGCTCAGGCGAAGAGAGGAAATTCCACCGGTCCCAGAGCTTTCCTTACAATGTGGCACGTTGTAATAATAGTTTAATTATTAATTACAACGTTATTATTAATAATTTAGTTAATAATAACGTTGTAAAATAGTTTTAATCTTCTCCTGAAGATGCCAACTTGGTTGGCGAAACGCGCGTCGAGAAAAGTGTAGTAGTTCGGTGTTTCGTGGAAAACGTCTTTTTTTGTTTCTACGCCGAAGGTTTCAAGTACCCACTCCACAAATGTACTTTATGCACCATGGTGCCCCACCATACTTTGCACGTATTGTAAGAGAATATTTAAATAAGCAATTCCCAGGTAGATGGATTGGCAGAGGAAACGATGCTCCCATTTCATGGCCACCATGTTCACCAGATTTGAATCCTTGCGATTTCTTCATTTGGGGTGACTTAAAATAGAAAGTTTACTCTGTGAGTACGAGGAACAATTGTGGAACAGAATTCAAAATGCCGTTCAAGAATTGCATAACGAGGAGACCCTGAGAAGAGTGCTCTTTAATTTCTTACGTAGGATTGATTTCTGTATTAATGAAAATGGAGGTCATTTTGAACACCTAATTAAGTCTCAATAAATGATTATTTAAGTTTGTTTATTTCGCTTTCGTCCTAAAGTCAATTTTAAAGTGAAATCAATGAAATCGTATTAGAATCGACAATGATGTAATAAAACATGAATTGAGCGAAAACGGTAAGGAATACAAAAAATTTTACAAGAGAGAAAATTTGTTAAAAAATTGCTGCGGATGAAGCGGTATCACCCCTACCAAAAAAATACGAGCAAATTACTTTAAGGGTAGGGGTTAGTTTTCGCACCCTGTTAATGGAATAACTTCAATTCAAATGTCAAAATGTGCCATCTGTCGGAACACACTAGCACACCAAATTTCATTAAGTTCATACAGGGCGTTATTATGTTATTGGCAAAAAACTAAAATTTTATGTCAACTTTGACGGCCTCTAGTGGCTAAACGATGTCTCGTTTAGCTGCTCATTTGGTATATAGGTAAGTTTAGTTAAATCGACTTAGCTCGTTGTACACTGACTATTGGGACACCCGGTATTCTTCACAAATACGATCTATCAACTTCCATAAACTTTAGATCCCACCTGTAGGCTCACTCCTCGTTAGTTTGCAGGGTTTCTACCTGTCTTCCCTATCGACTTATCTCGCTAATTTGCATTCTCGCATTTCGTTTTGCTTTACCGCACGCCGTAGGATACGCCTCGAAACGTAATCCCTATTATCGACCGTCAATTGCAGTCTGCGCACATTATTAATATTCCCGATGGAGGTGCATACATATTTTGGTAGTTGCAAGGCGCGAATTATGTAGTCGGGCGAAGTGAATAATAAGATTATTGTAAGACGCAAAATGGAGTTTCCGCGCTTAACGCCCGGTACGTGCGGGTGAAATTTTATTGAAATATTACGGTTCTCTAAACAAACAACACTCTGATGGCGTTCACAGTCGGATCATTGTCGATCTCGTGGTATGAAATATGTGATAATTCTATGTGATAATTAGGAGTCCGAGCGTGTGCTGTAAAGCAGGGTCGGACTCGTGATCCGTCATGTTATTGACGGAATACGACATATGAGATCAGAAACACAGGAGTAAAAATGTGTAAATAATGCATGTACATGCCAATTGCGTGTGTCATTCAGAAACAGAATTGGGCAAATTTTAGTTGCGCAGTTCAGTAACAGGGTTAGTTTAACACACCTCTTTATAAATTGTAACACTGTTGCAATTTATGTTGAGATTGATATTAATAATCCTGTTATTTACGTTGAGATGTGTGAAAACTTTATGCCCGCCACCCGGATCTGCCGGCTTTATTGATGACTAATGACTAATTTAGTCATTAGTCATGGACAAAAGCGACTAATGACTAATTTATTCATTAATCATAACAACAATGATTAATGACTAAATTAATCATTAGTCACGGAAATCACTCATGACTAAATAGTCATTACTCATTAGTCACGACTAACCGCCAATCAGTAGCCATTAATCATGAGTAACCATCAATCATTAGTTATCAGCCATGACTAATCACAAAAAATTGAAAAAAAAATGGAATTGAAATAAAGTGTAAAGAACGAAGTTGTAAAAAAATCTACGAATTGAAAAATCCGAAAAAAATATAAAAAACCAAAATAGTTAAAAAATTAAAAAAGAAGTATTAAAAACATAAAAAAGTAAAGTAAACTAAAACATATTGATAAATAATGCATTACAGGGACGTCCCATTAAGTGGTGTACAGATCACTACATCGGTTGGCAATGGGAGGGAGGGTGAATAACGAAAAAATATGATATTTTCGTTATTCACCCTCCTCCCACCATTCATGTCATGAATTTAGGCATAAACGAGGCTTGGTGTACAACTGGTCTGGAAACTGAATCGAACAAGAAAAAAATAATCATAAAAAACGATTGACAATAGCGGAAATGTCATCATTTACCGTTATTTACCCCCTTCCACTCTTCCTCTCGTAATGAAATTCAACATTCCCAAGGCTTGTAGCTTAATTTGACCCAAATCTGAGTAGAACAAAATAACAATCATGAAAATCAGTTGAAAGTCCAAAGTAGCATCTTAGAAGAAATACAATCCGTTTTACGAAGACATTTTGCAGTGACCTACAGGGGATGAATCAAACGACATGATTGAGTCAGAAGGCGAATTTGATTTTGATCCATAATTCTTGTTTAATAATCCTTTTTTGTATAATATTTTAGTTTTACATAAACTACTTTGAGTAAAATGATGGTACCTCTTTAACTTCTGACCATAATATACCTCAAAAATAAATCAAAGCTAGTCCTTAGTAAAACGACCACGTATGTCCATAGTAAAAAAAATTAAAAAAAAATAGGCTTATATGTACTTCCGAACTTCCATTTCCGATGTGAGTGTTCGATCACTGTCTAATACACACCCCTAAATGTTCATATGTCAACTGCTCTACAACTTTTTTTAAAATACAGTTTTTTCCTTCTCCTATAAAATTCAGAACTTGTGACTCGTGCACTTGTGATCGATTCAATTAAAAACACAGTTGCAGACAGATATCGACACAACAGGTGTTATAGGGCTCCCTTCAATAAAGATATCATCATTACAACCGCATAACTGAACAATGTTTTTTGTGTCTCAACATCACTATTATTGACCTATTTTTAAAGTCTTAAAAATATGTTTTTCTCTGTTTATCCTGCAGGACTAGACTAGGCTAATGTTTTTTATTTGTGACGTATGCTGCTTTCTTTGTAGATTACATGCATAAAATATTTCAGTCACATTAACGTTACGAACGCCTCGAATGAAAACTTGTACATTCGTACTATAATCCAGCATTTAATTCCGATCGTTAGTAAATATTTAAACGAGCTACTTTGTCGAAGAGACTCAAAGCGAAACCTTTTAGGTGTAATGAATTCGGAGCAGTCCTTGTAGCAGACGTCAAATTGAAATCTTAATGACAGCGATAACAACTTGATCCGCAGCGATTCATCAGCCAACAATATTCTATCAACATCGTCGTTGTTAATCTCTCCTCGTAATAGACGGTATCGCGACTATCACGTTGGTACATTAGGCACAATGAGTTCTTAATTTCGATGGGAGATTGCGCGGTATTATCCTGGCCATTAGGAGATAGCGGCCGGATATGATGGCACTGTGCGCGGAGTTTGCCAAGTTGTGTGCTGTTGTAATGCAAAAAGTATCGTCTTAGTTCTACTCTATAAAAGGAAGCATTAACGGACCTTCAGATAATTTATGTTCTTTAACCCTTTAACGCCCAAGTGCACTGTCAAGGGACATGAACTAGAGGCTCATATTACTGATAGAAAAAATAAAGGAAAAACAACTAAAACCATGTATTCCTATGTTTTCGAGGTCCCTTTTTCGAATGGAATCGTTAAAATTTGCAAAAAAAATTGATGTAACCTTCAATTTTTAACAAAAACTATTAAAAAACGCGATTTTTTTTTTTCGCAATTTCAGCTATGTTATCGTCCCTTATACCACTCAAAAACAAATAGAAACGTGCACTCGAGCGTGTACTTGAAGGAAACGCAATGAGAACAATTTAATTTTCTCATTTTTGAGGTTAGAATAACTAGATATGGCAAAATTCAGAGGGTGATATTTCTCGTTTTTTACCAGTTGCGGGATCATTGACGCAAAAGAATTTTGAAAAATTATTAGTGCTTTGGGGTTTTTTGGGGTCGGTGATCACGATCCTGATGTCAGAATTTCAAAGTTCAAGATGGCGGATCCAAGATGGCCACCATCCCGAATCAAATTTCAAAATTTTCTATTATTTTGCCTCAAACTTTGTCGAGCGATCGTAACGATTCCATTCGAAAGAGCGACCTCGAAAACATGGGAATACATGGTTTTACTTGATTTTTCTTTATTTTTTTCTATCAGTAATATGAGCCTCTAAGTTCATGTCTCTTGATAGTGCACTTGGGCGTTAAAGGGTTAATGCTTCAAGTTATGAATAGAGGTCGTTTTGAGGTCAAATGGAGTTTGAAATTATTAAATATGAAGTCATGTGAAGACAAATAAGAATAGTCATTCTTCATCTAATTTTCTGAGATATTTTAAGATCGCAGGTTGGGCAACCTCCAAAATATTGTCGTAAAACAATATTTTTATAGTAGTATTAATTTGTTGCTGATAATATTACAGCTTGTAAAATTCTGCATCTAGTAAGTCGATTGTGTGAAAAGATATCGCAAAAAAAGTATATTTGCGATGTTTTCAAAAAACTCGAGTATCGCTTGTTTATTTTCATCGTAAATGAAAATTAATTTGGTACAAAGCAGGGCTATTCTGTAGCCAATCTATGTCTTCTAAGAGGAGTAGGAACAAAATTCCAAATGAAATGAAATAAAATAATTTTGAAAACAAAAAAAAAATTGAAAACCAGTTTCTGAAAATGTATCATTTACTCCAATTGCTATTTACATGACCATATTACATTGAGAAACCTCAGAAATTCACCAAAATACAATTATTATTTCTCATAGGTTACGATTTCTCGCAATTATGAGGTAAAGAATCATGATAGAGACATTATGAGATCAGCATTGAAAATTATGTACAGAATGAATACTGTAATCTTTGCTTCGTGACGCTCATAGGCATGTATAATTGTTTGTATTTATTTGTTTGTTGTATTTTCTGTAAGCATGTAAGCGTTACAAACTAGGTATAAGAAAAACGAGGTACAAAAAGAAAACTTATATACCGATGTAAAGTATCAGCAAACTGAAAGATGGTACAAATAAATCGTATACGTGTCATCCTGTGGTGGAAAAATCCAGCAAAAGGACGCAAAGGCACGCCTGATAGGGCATAGGTCAATATCGTTGGCCGACGGCAAGTTTCACGTTGCGGAAAAATATCGAAAGCACGTTACAGCGGACCTCTGAAAGAAATAATATATATTGAGTAATATCTGTTCTATCTGTCTTCTGATACAGAAAATCGTATTTTTACTGACCGAGCTAACGGACGTATGAAACAAACGTCGCAATGAAGTTAAAAAGACAAATAAAATTTTAATAAAAAAGTGAGTGAAACAATATTTATTCATTTATTTATTTGTAATCCATTATTGTTTTAAGTTACATTGTAAATATTAGCTTTCAGAGCCTTGTGTGTTTAACCCTTTAACATCAAAACTACAGTTTTTGTATATCCTTTCTTTATCAACATGCCAAGTACAAGAAACGATGGAAAAAGAATCGGGAAATGCCTTTCCGAGTATTTTTGGGGATCCTCTTTCGAATGGTACCAAAAAAAATCATAATAGTTGAAGCTTACCCCTGTTTTTGGCCATTTAATTTGAAAAGAGCACGATTTTTCAGGTCATTTTTTTGTAACATGATTTTTGACTGGAAAAAAAATTTTCTTTCGACAGAAAAACTACGGGAAAAGTGCATTCGAGAGTTGGACGGAAAAGTTATGTATTTAGAAAAAATTAATTCCAACACGGGGTGTCCAATATCCCGGCCAAAAAGGACACATTGTCAGGGGAAACTTTCATAATTTTTTACTCAAACCTGGAGAACTTTGGGGCAAAAGTTTAGAGAACAAAAAGTGTTCAGATGCATCCAAGGAGCACGCCATACTCAATAAAGTCTGCGCCAAAATGGCTGTCCCCAAATTGTCCATTTTTTCATTTCAATGTTCCAAAAATTGGCCGAAACCCAAAATTACATGGAATTGTTACCGAATATTCTAGGGTTCTTTTTTGTAAACTGTAAAAAAATGGCAAGTCGCCTTAGAGCTTGTATTCAAAAAAAAAAATAAATCATGTCCAAGATGGTTTTGCAAAAATATAATAAGACACTTTCAAATTGTAGACGATTGGCAATTTTGGCGTTAGCATAAAAAAAAAAATAAATTAAAGAATGTTTTGTGCAAAACCTCTTGGACATGATTTAAGGGAGATTGCGTCAAATTCGGTCTTTCCTGCAAATTTTGGAACATTGAAAAGAGATGGAATGGGGAAGCCTTTTGGCGCAGACTATTGAGCATGGGCCAGAACACGTGTATTTTTTCCCAGATGTCTGGAAATGAAATTTTGGAAAAGACTATTTTTTGAAACTTTATAACGGGAAAATGGCCAAACTGGGCCAACTTTTTTGTTGAGAAATTTGTTTAGGACTCTTCAAGCGAGGTGTGTATTTTTTTTTTCAGGATTTTTGGAGTCATTTTCGGATTTTTGGAAAAATGGCCAAATTGAAAATGGTCAAAACGTGACCAAAAATTCTGAAAAAAAATCAGGCGTGGTTTTTGGATGAATCTGAACACTTTTTGTTCTTTAAACTTTTGCCCCAAAGTTGAGTAAAAAAAATTATGAATGTTTCCCCGACCAATGTGTCCGTTTGGCCGAGATATTGGACACCCCATGTTGGAATTAATTTTTTCTAAGTACTTAACTTTTCAGTACAACTCTCGAATGCACTTTTCCCGTAGTTTTCTGTCGAAAGAAAAATATTTTTTCCAGTCAAAAATCATATTACAAAAAAAATGTACCTGAAAAATCCTGCTCTTTTCAACTTAAATGGCCAAACACAGAGGTAAGGTTCAACTTTTATGAATTTTTTTTTGTGCCATTCGAAATAGCACTCCAAAAAAATACTCGGAAGGGCATTTCCAGATTTTTTTCCACCGTTTCTTGTACTTGGCATGTTGCTAAAGTGAGCATATACAAAAACTGTAGTTTTGAGTTAAAGGGTTAAAAAAAAACATATTTTTCTGTCCCCTAATTGTGTACATAATTATTTGTCTCTGCGTATGTGCAACCAGTATAATGCCGCTTTGGCAATGCGGGAATCAGGTATACAGTGGGCGCTAAACCGGAATATTTCCTTGATCTCGCCAGCAACAATAACTGAACTTCTAGCTATTAAATTCCTAGGTAGGGCAAATAATACGATATCCGGCCACGCATGAGGACGCCTTCACTACCCCATCGCGCCCATATATTACCGTGGATATTACGCTGCGGATTTATATGACGAGGGTTATCACAATTCGCATTCCGGCGAAGATGTGCCCAGCAGCCCATAACGGGACGCAAACAGAGTGCCTGTAAGACGTTAGCTCCCTGTTTCCGGGGGATGTTCTCATTCCACATCCGGAAGCGGAGGCGTGATCACTTTTGAGCAATCCGGCCTACCGGCTTGCCAGAAGATGAAATAAAATAAGATGAAACAATTTTTGAGCTGTCCCAATACTGACATACTCCTTCGGAATCATTACTGATCTCTTCCAACTTACCAGGAGAATTTATCAACCTCGAAGGCAGGGTGGGAGGGGCGATAAAACGCTCCAGTGATATTGGCAGAGGGAGCGATGACGACCAGATTCGACAAGAACATTGCGGTATTGGGACTGCCTCATAACATCGATCGGAGTGGCCAGAAAGCAGTCTTATTACAAACTTGTCACATTGTGAGAAATCTTTTGGGACCGGATTAATTTCCCTGGAAACCCAGGCCTGTGTCCGTAAAATACACCTTAGCTGAAAACCCTCATTTTCGCCGTTCACTTTGTTGTAGATTATCTTGTAATGCCAGTATTCGTAGCACTGCCCGTAACACACAAGTTCTAAGTCACGTGATATGGTAAGAATAACATCAGATTCTAATTCAGCGATCCCAGAAACATAAAGATATATGGGTTTATTCTCTTTTAAAGTGACTTCGAAGAGCACTCCATCACTAAAAAACGCATTAATGGGGCAACATTTTGTATCTTTATGTTTTTAAAGTTGCTGAATCCAAATCTGAAACCCATGATAGCAGACCGTAAATGGTCTCATTTTCATCATGTACCTTAGGCCGTCTTAGGGAAATGTGGTTAAGGATTTTCGGTTTCGTGAATGTATTGCTATTATTTGTTAAGGTAAAAGATATCTAAGTCCGTGTATCCATGTACATTAGATGAGTTGATACCAATCCTCGTAGCCACCTTACTGAATATCGTCTAACTACATAGTAATCATCTTACTGAAAATCAGTGAGTGAATCATTGAATAAACGTGTTTAGACTCCTTCAACCAGACACACACTTTTGTGTGTGCGCTAATGCACGCGTGTGTAAAATAGCGTGTATGCGTGAGTGTGTACTTGCGTGCGTATGTAGGGTAAGGTTTGCCCATATTGAACCGGCTCCCATATTGAACCACAACTATTTTATGAAGATGCGAGGCACCTAGCGCCATCTATGAAATGAGTTCTAATACAGCATCTAAAGACGCCATTAGTTCATCGGTGGTACGTAAATAGTGATGCATGGTGGTGTGTTATGCCTAAATGTATTTTCCTATGAGATTGTAAATAGTTTTGCGTGTTCTTATCTAAGAAGATTTGACGACTCCAAGCAAAGGAATGCAAAAACTGTTTAATGTAGAATAATATACAATAATTATGTTATCTCTTTGTGTTAAAAGATAATGGATACTGTCTATTTATTTTTCATTTATATTATTCTACATTAAACAGTTTTTGCATACCTTTGCTTGGAGTCGTCAAATCTTCTTAGATAAGAACACGCAAAACTATTTACAATCTCATAGGAAAATACATTTAGGCATAACACACCACCATGCATCACTATTTACGTACCACCGATGAACTAATGGCGTCTTTAGGTGCTGTATTAGAACTCATTTCATAGATGGCGCTAGGTGCCTCGCATCTTCATAAAATAGTGTGGCATGGGGCTGGTTCAATATGGGCAACCTTACCCTAAGTGGATGTGCGTGCATATAGAATGCCTGCTGCCCGGATTTGGACTCAGTGCTGGACGGACATCGGATTTGGATTCAGCGACCCCAGAACAAAAGATATATGGGTTTATTCTCTTTTAAGCCTTTATTTCGCGATTTGACCTAAATGATCCTGGTCCTGACGTGTTACGGTTAAATGGACACCGGATTTGGATTCAGCGTCAAAAAATACAGGGAAAAATTATGTTCTTATCCATAGTCAAAAAAATTTTTGTTTGGGCCTGTGTTATTAGCCATTTCGCACAAACTATGTTCTCATCGTCAAAAAAAATTTTTTTTTTGGGCCTGTGTTATTAGCCATGTCGCACAAACTATGTTCTTATCCATAGTCAAAAAAAATTGTTTGGGCCTGTGTTATTAGCCATTTCGCACAAACTATGTTCTTATCTATAGTCAAAAAAAAATTTTTTTTTGGTCCTGTGTTATTGCCATTTCCCACAAACACTGTCAAATTGCATCCATTTCGACAATCTCCAAGTGGTAATCTACTCAGAGCAGGTGTCTTGCCTGGAGCGTTTATCTTAATCTAGCAACTCGTCGCCCGTCGTGGCCGCTAACTTTATTATACATCCAGCAGTTTGGAAAGTTCCGACGAAATTAGGATTTCCTCGAACAAAAAAAGAGAAACAGATTTTAATTATCCCGTTTCTTATTAGAGGGTGCGGTGTTGGGAGATTGAAAATGAAAGTAGTAATGAATCACCAACAAAAAACAATTTTTTTATATGGTAGAATATACGAGTACAGTGTGTCCTTTGAAATGGGACCCAGTCAAACAGAAAAAGCCACCGTAAACTTTTGGACAACAATATTATCAGTTCTTTTTTAATCGATCAACTCCCTCCAAACTAAGAGGTTCTATTTCCAAGGACACACAGTGTATACCGAATTACCATTGGGGTGCGAAAACGAGTTTATATTTTTCATTCGTTTCGATCGTACGTAACATAGATCACATTAATCGTTAGACATTATATTCCAAATTACAAGTTAAAAAAATTGATGCAAGTAAATTTATCTGCCATTTCTGATTCCCAAAAAATATAATTAAGTAAATTATCCTTCCAATTTCTTGATTATAAGAGTTTTTAAACTGTTGATTGTAATTTTTATTGTTTCAAGTCTTCTAGAAAAAAGGAATCTAGGGTTAGGCCTGTATACAGAATATCTGCTTAGCGTCAACTAGGCATTTACGTAAAATGGAAATAAAAGTACACAAACATGAGAGATTGAACTTGTAGCTCAACAAGCTGCATCCAAAGGCTCCAAATTAGTAGCAGTAAAAAGTCCCTAATGTATAGAATAGTTCTAATGATAAAAAACATAAATAGGGAACATTGATCATGAGTCGTCAAATCAAATAATACATTAGTCCGAAACATTCCAGTTTTCAGTGACATTTTCTATTCGCAAAAAAATATTGATGTGATTTCAAATTGCATTCTGTCACAGGTTTTTAATACAGGTCTGCCCACGTTAACTAGTTAAATCATTTAGCGATGAAATATTAAACATATTATCCAGCCATGTTTTATTTCAATTTTTCCATGAGAATAAATTGAATAAACTGTCACGGAATTCTGTTTTGAAATGTATTTGTTACTGTCTATTCCACCGTTAGTAATGTTTAGCTTGAAATGTAACATAGCAGAAAAACGAGTCGGATTTTAATTTTGCTCCGCTATCAGTAAACATTATTTAAATGGCATTTCGCCTTCTAAAACAAAATTTCTGTAAAACTAACTTAAGAAGTATATTTATTAAACAGGGTATTTACGTTTAAATTATATCTCGAGGATTTTTCAAAAAGGGTGGCAAATTATAACCAAAAAACCCTGTATTTCTAAACTAAACGAAATTAGAAACATATTTTTTTCTGTGTCCACTTATATGCAGTCTGCACTGGTTTATTATCCCACTTGGAGTTGGAATAAGGAAACACAGCGTGTTAAAATTATTAATTTGATCATTCAGAGCGTGGGAAGAGGATGCCTGACGACACGAGACAACCCCAACACAGTGTAGGTAGATGTCAAGCCCTCTCAAGGGAAGTAATTTCCCTCATAGACGAATTGCTCTCTAGAGTCTAATTATACTGGCCGATTTAGTCACTTATTTGATTAAATTATTTACGACCGTTGTACCAAATTGCTAAGCATTGAGCAAAGGCAAACACGCGTTGCCCATTTACCACCTGTTTTTCTCCTTAAGAGATTAGGGATTGTCATTAGCGCGAAAAAGTAGTCATTTTTTCATTTTTTTTTCTAACCGTTGTATACTTTTCTATTTTAAATTATTGGACCAAGTATATACAATATATTTAAAGTATATTTCATGAAAATTTCAAACCAGAATGCCTCTGAGAGGGTACTTATGAATTTTAAGGCGGAAAAATGTAGTTTATTGTGTATAAAAAAAGAAAGTATCGGTTCGCGTCAGTTGCTATGCATAGTACGAGGCCGATAGCCGACAGAGCTTAACAAAGGCAGTGTTTTTGTGCGTTTTATAATAATGTGATAAAAAATTATTTCTATATAGTATAAAATACAAGTAAACATAATTTCAATATCGAGTATACCTAATTCAAATAATAATTTCAAATGCTACAACCAAATGGCAATTTTAGGTAAGGCTGTGCGTCACTTGCTTCCCTGGCGAGCCACCACTGACACAGAACCAGTCATGTACCATGTTTTTCCGATGGCCAAGCTGCACTAAAAGCGATCAGCTTCATGAAGACTACTTCAAAATTAGTATGGAACTGCGTGAAGACGTAATAAGAAGGAGGAAAACAAATCAGAGCTATATAGTTTGAATGCCAGGATATAAAGATAACGAAAGATCAGATAAACTTGCCAAAGAAGGCGTCTAATAGAACCAGAACCTTTCTGTGGTGTGGCAAAATCATGCATAAAAAAGTCCATGGGTAAATAAAAGGTGCTGAAATGGTGAACAAATTTTCAAGGAGAGAAATGAGCCAAATACTTCATAAAAAAAGATAAGAAGACCTACTGATAATTGTATGAAAACATGGACATTTATATTAAAATTTATAAGCTAGCATAAATTGATTTTTTTTATATACTGTCAAGGTTTGGAAAAAATATTTTCTTATCTTATGAATATAAATTCACCAGCAAATTCAAGAAAATTGAGATGTTAATACGGTTTTGGTTAATAATTTCGAAGATAAATTACAAGGACATACGAGTATACACTGAACAAAAAACACAATGATATTTTAACTAAAGAAAAATAAAGAATTATTCTCGGTATATTCAATCAAACTATTTGCTCCTCGAATATTAATGATCAATCGACGTCTACCAACCAGTTACCCAAATCGTTTTCCCAAAGGCGCCACCTTTTATCATTTGTTTCTTCCGCGCAGTTCCTTTTGCAATTTCCCGCAAACTATAATTTATGTAATGGTCTAGTTTTCTGGCTGCCGGCAGACAGCAAGAGGTCCGGGCCGAACAAAATCCCCAGTACGTTTTAATTCACGTCCAGGAGAAGGTATTTTGTTTATCGAATTATGTCTTACGTCGGACCTAATAACGATTTATGGCTAAGAGCAATTTTTCATCCCATTACGCGGTTTATTCGGTCGACTTCTCCAAAGGAACGCGATATCTGTCTCTTAGAGCAACGTATTGGTGCGTTTTTTTGTTTATTTCACTGCCAAATCTAGTATATCGCAATGGACTATCTTTAAATATTTTTTCTGCTCAAACTGGTATGTACTTGTATTAGACAAAGATTTAATACCGCAGTTTGAAAAAAAGCGTTAGCTTCTTTAATGGAAAAGAAAAATGAGAAAAGTTATCCCATCTGTGGTGTTTCCTCAATCTAAAGTATCATGATATCAATTTATATTACAAAATGAGTTTTATATTAAAAATATTTGTAAAATAAATTATTAAAAGTTTTTGGTAATAAAAATTGGCTCTCTTAATAATTTAAGTGATAACAACAGTCATAGCTCTTACCTTTGAGAAGCAAAAATATGACAATTGCATATAGGTTGTTATGAATTGAAAAAATATTGCATTGCTATTGACCTTCACCCAAACATATATTTATAATATAGAGATAATGTATATATGTATGTTTGTCGATAACTAATGTTACTGTAAGTTGGTGAATAGAACATGAGTTTACTTCACTGAAACGTTATCAGAAATGTATCTACCTTTATCATCTACATACATATGTCAATAAAAATACACCTAACAAGTTACAAAAACCGAAATAAAGTAACATTATCAATAATTATATTGATAGTTGATATAGATGAATCATATGATTTGAAAAAAAAAACAAAGACAGTCACGGTTCAGTGAACCGTGGCAAGTGTGTAGGCTACAATTTAGTTTTAATCTTCTCCTGAATATGCCAAACGGCTTGGTTGGCGAAACGCGCGTCGAGAAAAGTATAGTAGTTCGGTGTTTCGTGGAAAACGTCCAGTTTTTTTTTTGTTTCTACGCCGAAGGTTCCAGTACCCACTCCAGGAATAATTATATTCTACTTTCCATCAGCATCTCAAGAATACGGAGTGTTTGTGTGAAAGAAGGATAATATAGAGACATCCAAAAAAAACGTCATCAAAGTTGGCCGAGAAAAAAAAGACGTATTTCTATTCTTAATCGAATTTATAACCTTATTTACTTGTCAAGACTGTCACATCATATGACAGCCATTGTTTATTTTACAAATTGTGACAGTCACTTGTCAAAAGTTTGACATAATCGAAAAGCTTAGACATGACCGCTATTTCCATCTCTCTCGTTCATAGCCAGAGTTGATGACGTTTTTTTTTGGGGATGTCTCTATATAACGAACCATCCACAAAAAAAAGTCATCAAAGTTGGCCGAGCAAAAAAAGACGTATTCCTATTCATCTCATCTTAAATGTATTGTAAATTTCTATTCTTATTTAATTGTCAAGCATGTTATGTCATGTAACAACCATTATTTATTTTACAATTGTGACAGCCACTTGTCAAAAGTTTGACAACAACAAAGTTTTCCTTTGAGCTTCGACATAAGCGTTATTTTTATATTCCTCGTTCACAGCCAGGTTTGATGTGTTTTTTTTGGATGCCTCTTTATTTGCTGCTCTAAGGTAAGAACCCTGAATGTTGATTACCTCTGATTAATGAATTGTGTTCGAATTGCGATTGTCATTTTTACACGATTAAGTCAATTTTTAATTCTAAGACTTTGACAGGTATGAGATTTCAATAAAAAATATTAATAGAAAATCTCTCCAAAAAATCAGTCATGGCACTACATCTGTGCGCCTCCACGTAAAGTACCTAATCAGAAAAAAATATTTGATTTTCGTTTGTTTTCGCGTTATCAAATTATTGGCTTGTATACCTACAAATTGGAACACACTGTAGAGAGTTAACGCGTCGAATTTCACCGAGCCGCGTACTTGATACAGACAAAGTAAACACTGTTAACAACGTAAGAGATAATAAAATTTCCAATTTGAAGAGGAGAATCTAGTTAGTAAATTTATGCAGTTCGCAGTTCGAATCCTCTTATTAGGTGTGGATCCACGCTTCCGGCGGGACATAATCGGATCATAAGGGCCGCGGCCGATGCGAAAACAAAAACTGACGAGCACGACGCCGCGACGACATGTCATGAACGTCGTGGCACAATGGAGACCCACGCCATTAGGGCACAAAGCTTTTTAATCGACTGCGGTCCCAGTGCTCGGTTTTGTGTTTTCTATTTTCGACACGGCCGTTCGGCGTACGTGAAACAAAAGACTTTTAGTGGTGATTAATAGTTGTTAATGAAAACGTCATTAAATGCGCTAGTCAATTTTTAGTTTATCTCCGTATGTGATCAACATGAACTCTCTTTTGTTCTGCGTTGTTTTGTTTCGTGTTTCGGCACAGTATTATTGAATATTAACCTTGAATATGGCTCTAAAATTACATTACATTGTATCAATTGACATAATATACGCGCTGTATTATAATTAATACATTAATTAAATTATAAGACAATTAAGAATGAACTTTATGTTATAAATAATGCAATCTAACTCTGTCCTCCTTCAATATACCCTTATTTATTATCTATATACTGTTCTCCATGTTTTTTCCATTGTTTGAAACAATTCTGGAGTTCACAGCTAAGTTTTCAAAACGGGTTCATTTTAAATAGACTGTCTTTCTTTTTCACTACTGATTTTCAATTCTGAGTTCTTGTAATTTTCGGAGTTCAACTAATGAATTTGGATTACTTTGAATGGCAAAAATTGTTTTACTGGTACTTAAATTAGAATTTTCACGATTTTTCAAGCATAGCCATTCAACGAAAAATACATATTTTGGACAACCTTCGAAGTTTGAAGTCAAAATTTAAACCAATCGGGCATGCCGATTTCTTTTTTACTTCGACATTGCAATATTTTTTAGGATTATGCTTGTATATAAAATTTGTTACACAGAATTGATTTTTCTTCTAAAAATATAACTCGTAAGTTTCTAACGACCTCTGATTCTAATTACATGACCCAAAACAACCCCGCAAAAAAATATTGTGTTGGCAGCAAGCGTAGAATTTTTGTTTTGAATATTTAATGAAAAAGGTTATCGCAATTTTTAATTTTTTCTTACGGTCGGTTGCAAAAAATACTGGGAGTTAATTTTCTACTTTCTCGAATCTATAAAATCGATCTACAAAAATGACCAAAAAAGCTATTAATAGATAATAATAGGTATCTATTATTATAAGGTATCTATTAACATAACGAATATTATATAAATATGTGTTTTATGATATTAAAACTGAATGTCATATGTAAATGCTGTTTAATATAGTTGATGTTATTTGTACAATCCAAACAGTACAATATAAGTAAAAGCTTAAATTATCACATATAGTTACCAGTTTAAATTCCACATTCGTTTGTTTTTCCCTTTGCTCCTGGGGTAAATATTGTTATTAATATGGAATACTTGACTTTGTTCGTTAATTATTTATATTATTTACTAAAGTTTTTGTTTTGAAGTGTTTTATTTATTTTTTTTTTTTTGTGAAAGGTATAACAAAACTTTCTTACATATATAGGTCAACGAGTTGGGTTTTAATATTCAGACACAAGATAAAACACACCACTTTATTTTTTATATTTTTAATTTCAATTAAGTTAAAGCAATTTTAATCCTGTGGATTGAGGCGGAACTTCAAAGTGGATTCAAATTTTAGGCATTAGAACGAGATAAGTTGCTATTGATCCAAATATGTGAAAAAGTGTACTCAAATCTACGTGAATCAAATTGCCTGCTGTAAATTGAAAATTCCTGCCATTGATGTGTTCAGCCAGACATACTAGTCCTTCCTTAACAGCCTTGTCATTGTGGCTCCTTCCATTTTCTGGAAAACTTAAAAGCACCTTGTCTACTGTACTGACTGCTTCACTCAGTCTCTTTACAATCCTATCGCATGAGTTTGTTATCAACGCTCCACATATCTGCAAATTTTAAATATGAATACGAATTGAGCGATGTGTTACATATTTCAATTTTATAATACTGGAATAGTATACAGGGTGTTTCAGATTTAAAGGGACCTAGTGTAGTGGAAGGTAGAGCACATTTAGCTGAGTTCAAAATAACCCAGACTTACCCTTTATTGTTAGCCGTTTCTGAGATACGGGGTGTTCTATGAATGTTAACTAAAACTTTAGCCCGCCATATTTTTGGAACCACTACACATATTTGAATAAAATTTGGTACAAATATTATATTCGTTTAGTCCAATAAAAAGCGCGTACTTTACTTTGGAAAAATTCCAGGAACGGACTCAGATATTTTAATGTTGCTCTCAGTGCCGATAACATCACCCTGTATATCATTTTTTTTGGAAATGTCAGTAAACTTTTAAAAAAGGCAATGGGTCAGTGTATAAAATAATGTCATTCACTATTTAAAAATATACTGACATTTATAAAAAAATATATACAGGGTGATGTTATCGACACTGAGAGCAACATTAAAAAATCGGAGTCCGTTCCTGGATTTTTTCCAAAGTAAATTATGATTTTTATTGGACTAAAAGAATATAATATTTGTACCAAATTTTATTTAAATATGTATAGTGGTTCCAAAAAATATGGCGTGCTAAAGTTTTAGTTAAAATTCATACAACACCCCGTATCTCAGAAACGGCTAACAATAAAGGGTAAGTTTGGGGATGTTTTGAACTCAGCTAAGTGTGCTCTACCTCACACTACACTATGTCCCTTTAAATCTGGGACACCCTGTATAATAATAATTCAATAGTATACTTAAAGAAATATAAAGAGACAGACGTACCGCAATGTAAATAGAACTATTGCCCATACAAAATATATATTTTTTAAATTTAAAGACCTGTTGCTTAAGAATATTTTAATCTAGAGCTGAACTAAATGAATTTAGATTTTATTGCAACATATCTTATTTAAATGCGTTATCTTTTCATTATTACTTACAGTATACAGGCCAACAGACGCTACACAAGCTGAAATTGGTAAAGGATATAGGCTTGGAGAATCTCCTATTAAAATTTTAATTCCCACGTTGCTAATATGTATAATCATCACCATCACGTCCAACACTATTGTCAGCAAATGAAAGCTTAATATTTCGCTTGCCATATCCAGTATGTTCAGAATTTTATCGTAGTATTTTGCTAGACATCGAATTTTATTTATATTTATCTCCTTCTGTAGAATTAGCGTCCATTCTGCAACGCATTTGGTTGTGTCGTAGAGCTTTTTATTTAAACAACTCAGAACGTTCTCTACCGCAATGAGCTTAAAGTATATCGTCACCACTCTAAGAAACATTTGAACGGTATATAAATATTGGGGTATGTATAAAGATGCGTATATAAAACCAAAACCCAGCGTTATATGCAACGCATTTAGTCCGACGGTAGCAAACAAAAAAAATAGTGTTAGGCAGTATATCATGTTTATTTTCCTTTCGCTGTGCACACTTGGTATGTTTCCATGAAACGCGTTTTTCATCTGTTCCATGGCGGACGTTAGTTTTACCATTTTTTTCCTATTAAGAAATAGAAAGTCTATGGAGAATGCCAGGTTACCCGTGTATAATACAATTGTTAAAATCAAAGTCAGCGCAGACATTGATACTGACATGGGGTACATTATATAAAATTCGACTTCCCTCCTGATGAATAGATAATTGAAATACGACATGGAGCTCCAAAAAAGAAGCCAGTATATCACATACGCTCTTCCCAATCCGCGTTTAAAATATGCATTTGGTGGTGTGACGCAGAGAACTATGGATATTTTTCTTGTGGCGTTTACAACTGTTAAACATTTTAGCTGCCTAACCTGCTTTCTACTAGTGGTTGGATGTACATGCATCATATTCAGTGGCTGTTTCATTATTGAATACCTTGAGTAATTATTTAGAGTACCCTGTTAATGATACTCATTTCTAACATTTCCTATGGCTTTTAAATATCAGGGATTTAATAAAAGAGTAATCTAAGAAAGATAAAAAAACAATTTTGGTAAAGCCATTTAGAATAATATACCTGTATAGTGCCAGTAGTTTTATTTTGATGTTTCAGTTTTATATTTCAGAGTAGGTATGTATGCATGCCATTAATTCTGGTATTTTATGACTTCGAGACAAATTATTTTTTAAGATTCCAACCTCAAAATTAATTTTTTACATATAAGTTTACTAGCATTTGTCAACTTATTTCTGCTACTACTATGTTTTTCGTAGAAATAACCACTTTTTCCGTTTTCCTTTTAGGTGCTACACATTTATATGGCTATAGAATGGCACACACATTTCCAGAAGAGTATCGGCATTCTTGATGAGACGACAAAATTGTCATCTCTTATAAACCATTAAAATGGTACAGTTGTACACATGGAATGGAACCCGATGCATCGATTAGTGCTATCATTTGTAACAGCCAGATCGTGTATATTTATACTAAGTACCGTAATTAACTCGCGCATAAAGTTACACTGCCCCGCTCTACCGACATTGCAGCGCTCTAAAACTACCGAAACACCCATGATACTGCAACTGGGCCAACTTTGCACATTAATATAAATCATAAGAATTAATAAAACTCCCTCGGTTCCGCACGTGGGACAGGAACTTGCGCTACGAACATTGTTCCGTCGTAAAATACGATACCTAAAAGTTCGTTTAATGACAATGGCACCAATTAGCGCTTATTAGAAAACCAGACGAAGCGTGATCATTTAATAAGTCTCGGATTTTCCCTATTCCTACGAATTGCGGGAATGCAGAGCAGCTAATTTTACAAGCTTTATTTATTCCGCGTCTGCTAATGTTAGCAAAGAGATTTTACCATGTTCCTTCATTCATTTCACTAAGATATATGCTGACACAAATTTGCAGACATTTTGTTAAAATCGGTAGTTAATAATAATTGTGTAATAACGCCGTTAAGTTCAATAAAAAATTTGTGAATTCTAAATATTAATTCGTTGCTTTTGTTACTGAGCTATCTATTACCTTGTTAAAATAAAATGAGACCCATTACTTTAATCATCAAATACTCCTTATCTTAAACCCTTGTCGAACATTCTTTAATATGATTTTTCTCCAAAGCTGCTGCTTTCTTCGGTTTGTATTCTTTTGATTCACTTTTCAAATAAGCGGTCAATATACTAAATTTGAAAATATCACTATTTTCGTGAACTTTTATGGTAGATTTCACCATCGAATACTTTGTCTACATCGATGAAACCTCATACTTCTTCTTGATATTTTAGAAATACGAAAGCATCACGTCTTCATTTATTATCCTGACTTTTCTTTTTCTTCTTACGTCAGTCTCTTTATGAGACTGGTATTTTACCTTCTTCGAATGACTTTTTACCATTCTCAGCAAACGTCAGCTATACATAATGCGTCCCCTAACAAGAAGTCATAAATATTTTATCTCCGTTTCCCAAAAGCAATAAAGTAATGCCGACCCACAAAATACAAGAGCCCTTAATTAAATAGTATAAAGTGTCTAGTGGCTCCTGTTGTTTCGGATTACTCTTCGGAACTCGAGACGAAAGTAATCAGAAAAAAATGCACACGGATCCCTTTAATGCCCCGCGTGCGTGACAAAACAACTTAAAAGTAATGAGCAAGGGGACTTCGCTCCCCGCTAGTGTCTGGGCACCTTCGTCCTCGGAAAACTTCTGGAAAGTTAAGCGGTCCCTGCTCACGAAAAGCGTCAACGAGCCAGAAAGAGATGGATTTTAGCGCGGGGGCGTACAAGCAGATTATTTTTGTACAGCGACTTAGGAGTCACTTTTCCGGGGTGGATGTTGGAGTCGAAGTGCTTTTTTTTCGCCTTTTGTGAGCTGGAAATTTTCGCTGAACTCGATGCAACTGGGAAAATGTTAAAATGAAGTCACGTTTTGCGAAATTATTTTTCGCCTCCAGGGGCGTTTGTTTGTAATATATTTTGTTTTTCTGCCATAAGTATTTTGTATTTTTTTTTTAATCTCATAAAGCAACTCTTTTTAATGAGATGAGAATTTTATTAATCATTATTTTCGCTTCATCGAAGGGGAGATTTCATAGAGTGGATTGAACTATAATAATACTAAAATGTTTCTATCTTCATTTTGGGAAGTAAATTAATAATAAAAAAAAAACAGAAAGTCAGATTTTATTATACTAGTGAATGTCTAGAAAAATGTAGAATCAATAATGTAGAATTTTTTTTACATAATACTGACACCGATATTCATTTATACTATTTCTATTGTGAATGTGAAGACATAAAAAAAAGCAAGTTTGTCAGATATATTTTCTAAAATTGCTAAACTCACTATAAAATTATACTTCCTACTTCAGTAAACTGTTAGTTCGTGACGTTCTTAGAAAGCTAGTTTGGAAACATTTAAAAAAAAATACAGAGATATAAATTTATTAGTTAGCATTAAAATAAGGCGTTTAAAATTGATGGAAAAAATAATTATAAATTAAAACAACTTTATGTATATTATAACTTAAGAAAATTTTGAAGAGCCGGCAATGCCTGGAAATCGCTGGCCCGTGTTACCACCGGCCAACGATCCATTAGATTATTGTGCTTTGTATCGAATAGGTTATCGAATATCGGGGTTTCGTAATAATGACCTTGAAGTAAGTCACAGTCGGTACAGTATAACTACTTACGATATTTGTTGACGTCTACTCTAAGGATGTATGCCTCGCGATTCTCAAAGGACTAGACTTTCAGCTACTTGCAATCATCTCCTCCAAGCATTTATGTATTGTCTTTCGTTGAATTAAGTTATATTTTTATATATATTCTGTTCCATAATAATTTATATTTCCGCTGCTAATTCTTCTGCATTAGTGCGAAATAATCAGTCGACATTTGACAGATATAATTTGTTTAAGTGAAGCATATTATAGATGTTAGGTTTTAGTATATTTGTTTGTGGAATTAGTTGTAACTAGTAGTAGTTATACTGTGCCGATTCTAATTCACCTCAAGGTGATCCATGTGAAAGTTCGATGCTGGTGTATGGGCCAGTAACCATGGGTATATACTATATTAGTAGATACTAACATCCCTATAGAGGTCTCGCAGTCACAATCGGTACAGTATACCTACTAACGATTTTTGTTGATGTCCAGTCTAAGGATGTATGTGTCACGATTCTCAAACGACTAGATTTTTAAGCTACTTGCATTTGTGATTCGGACATTGTCTTTCGTCGAATTAAATTATCTTTTTATATCTACGTTAGTAAGTTTAGCGAACACGTCGCCGTAGTGATCGATTGCCGGAATAATATCCCGCAATCCGGAATAACAATGAGCACGACACTAATCAACAATCACGGATACTCGGAGTTTTTATCTCCTCGGCAGCGCCTCGCAATAATTTATGTATCCGCCGTCGGAATACGAATGGCGAAACCGTATCGGAGCCGCCGACGAAGACGGATCAGTATTTGGGTCACAGCCGCGGGGTTACCCCAAAATGAAATATAAAAGGGGTACTTTGGGTTACATCGGGGCGGCTGTGCATGTCAAGCGTTCGCCGCGGTTAACTGCTTATTATGCGCTTTCGGTACGTGGGCCCTGCGAATCAGACGCCTCGCCGATTATTATTTTAATAATTAAATGAATGAGAGGGACGACGAGGCATCGTTATTATCCTTAAACGAAATTATTTCGTTCGATGTGTCTCCTTGAGGATGCCGTTTCTATTATTGTAATAATTTCATCCCTACTTACATATTTACAATAGAACACGACGAGGTTGCGTGGGAGGTTTGCAGGAGTTGTATCCGACCTCATGCAACGTGCCCTGAGAGTAGTAGAAAGATAGTGCAAGAAAGAGGGGCTAAGCGTTAACCCCTCAAAGACAGCAGTAGTTGCCTTCACAAAAAGAAGAAACCTTCAAGACCTGGGAAGTAAACTCCAACTGAGCAACGAAGTTAAGTACTAAGGACTAATATTAGACACTAAACTAAACTTTGGGGCTCACCTGGAAAAAACTGCCAACAAGGCTACCAGGGCCCTATGGGCCTGCAAACGCATGGTTGGTAAGACATGGGGATTAAAACCATCAATGCCACTTTGGATATACTCCAAAGTGATAATTCCCATGGTAACATATGGCTCTCTCATCTGGTGGCACAAAGCTAGGAAAAAGGGAGCCATAGCAAAACTAGGCAAGCTGCAAAGACTTGCCTGCTTAGGAATAACAGGGGCCATGCAAACAACGCCCACTGCAGCTATGGAAGCAATGTTATGTCTTCCGCCTCTACATATTGTACTGAAGGCGGAAGCTCTGATGGCAGCTTACAGGCTAGAAATTTCCGGATATGGAGTAACCACCACAAAACGGGGACTCCATACAGAGATATTCGAAGAATTAAAGCAAAACCGTATATTAAACATGCGATCGGATAGAATTGGCCGTGACATAGTCTTCCACAAACCTTATCGGGTGATCGTACCGAAGGAGGGAGAGGAAAACACCAGTCTAGCAGAATGGAACCTTCTGGTATACAGATGGGTCCAAAACGGAACAAAGCACTGGAGCGGGGGCAACAAATAGAGACCCAGGGTGCAAATCAGCATAAACCTGGGGAACTTTGCAACCGTATTTCAGGCATAAATAACTGCAATATCCGCTTGCGCGCAGGAGATGACTAGGAGGTCTTACACAAATAAGAGGATCCAGACAGCCAAGCAGCACTCAAAGCCCCGGGAGCTGTAGAAATACATTCCCAGGTAGTTAAAGACTGCATGGATTCGCTAACACAACTAGCGGAACACAACAGTATCAGTTTACAGGACACTGTCCACTCATGAGACATCTTACGACAATCGGGGTGAAAAATGATCCCGATTGCAGAAGGTGCGGAGAAGAGGCAGAAACCTCCCTCCACATACTATGCGAATGCCCAGCGCTGGCAGCTATCAGGTATTCGAACTTTGGGGCTATAACAATAGAACCAAAAGAAGTGACAGACGCTCCATTAGAAACTGTCCTTAAATTTCTTAAGGAAACAGGGAGTAATGGAATGACTAGACTATGGGGGCACAATAAGCATCGCTTAAGTGCACAGGGCATGTACCTACCCAATACGTAATCGTACGTATTTACAATAGAACACGACGGCGATCAACTTTCGACGACTATCTGGGAGAAAAACACTGTGATGGCCCAGAAGATTTTTTTAGTAGGAAATGAAGGAATTAATAGAAGCCGCTAGTACATGTTATTAATTAGAGTTTGAGGAGTATTACACTCAAATTTTATCAAAAAATATTAATTAACAAAAAAGTTAAGAAACTTTATGTGGTACCTGGTCAACGGAGATACCCCCTCGTCCTAAAGGTAGCTCAAAGATAGTCCATCTGACACCAAAAAGTCAAAATGATTATTATTAATCTAAGAGGATATTGCTGTGTATGTATGTAGCGGTTTTTTTTATTAGCACAACAAATAATAATACTCACCCTATAATTACTCCGAAGAGTAACCCCTTAGGTCCTCTCAGGGACCTGTGCGGGAAGGAGTGGCTATTATTATTATTTACCATGGCGAACTGGGAGCGACTTAAGATTATTTCGGTAACGCATTTGCTTTACAGTTCTGAGGAAACCCAGAAAACTCAGACCATTACCAAATCTAGGGCATGTACAATATAAAACTAGTCCGCTAAAAACAAATATAAAATTAGCTAAAAACAAATATTAAAACTTGTCACGAGATTTACTTGTGTAGATGTATTTACCTATTTGATAAAATATGTACATACTTTTTTCTTAGATTTTCGTATGTCAAGATCAAGTTACATAATTATTACATTCTTGTTTATCTACACAGGTATCTCGTGACAAGCTTTAATATCATATAAATTGTGTAATGTAATAAATTGATGGGTTTGATTCAATTTAACGTTTATTTTCTTTTTTTTTAGAGCATTTAAATAAAAGCTTGTTTTTAAAAAATATTTTTTTATTAATTTATTTTTTATTTTTTAGTTATCGTCGTGTTTTTTAAAATTCAGTTGCGAGATTTGACCTGAACAATTCGACCCCAAAATCATAATCCGCGACTCTAAAAACCGATTGGACCAACTAAGTTTTTTAACGCCATCTCAGATCCGCCATCTTAATTTTTTTTATCGCCAACAGTTGACCCTTGTCAGTCCCTACATCATTTGTTTGAGCCCTACTAAACTATCCCTAACCTATAGCAAGTTATAACCCTTTAAAATTGGTATGGTGGCCATCTTGTTTTTCGCCATTTTGCTTTTTTTTACTACCACTAGAATTTTCCTAGGGTATAGGTTGATATTAGTTAAGACACGATCCCGCTAAGTCTTACTGTTTAGCCGGGCAGTAGTACACCATCTCCTCGAAGCGTTGAACGCAAATGTCAGTCTTCTTCTTCTTCTTATTCTTCTTAGCAAACCCTTTCATTTGATACCCACATTATGGGAGTGCTTAAAAATAACTAGTCCGCCATCTTGGGCGGTCCGCCATATTGGATTTAGAGTGGTCATTTTATTTTTCGTATTGTTCTTAGCAAACCCTTTCATTTGATACCCATGGAAGTACACAAAAAATAACTAGTCCGCCATCTTGGACGGCCGCCATATTGGATTTAGAGTAAAGGCATTTTAATATTTTTCGTATTGTTCTCAGCAAACCCTTTCATTTGATAGCCATATCATGGGAGTGCGCAAAATATAACTATTCCGCCATCTTAGACCGTCCGCCATTTTGAATTCGGAATAACATAACTTAGCTAACCATGCATTGTCATCCAAACTAAACGTGTATGCAAAATTTCATCTCAATCGGTTGAGGATAAATACTTTAAAATTCAGTTGCAAGATTTGACCCGAACATACATACAAACAAACATACATACATACAAGTACATTGCAAGTTAAATAAAAGCTTGTAATATTGGAATCTGCCGCCGACCAAATTTGACATGTCCCGATAACAATGGCACCGATTTTTTTTCCTTCGAATAAAAACGTGAATATCGGTTCCTACTCCAATAAAAATTATCATTAATCACTGCGAAAAAGTTTCGCAAAATAATAGTTTTCCAGTTTGCGTTCGCTTATTCTATCTGGGCGGTACCATTCTACATATATAATTCATGCGTTGCGGTAGTTGGCTTTTATTGAACTTTTTCACGGGGCATTGGCCAGAAAGTGTGCAAAAACAGTTAAAATTACATAAATCACGAAATATGGGAGCGGTTGAGGTTACGCCACACATATAACTATCATGCCGGCTATAAAGAGTGAATTACTGACGACTGCACGAAGCACTTCACTTCTCTTGGGCCTTCCTACGCGTAGTAACTTCCCATTTTACACGTTTGACAAGGCTCTCTAATGAACTTTATCAGTGATATATACCGAGTGCCTCCGATTCTATTATTGCTCGAGACCACACTTGGAAACGACTGAAATATAAGTGGGTTTCTCTCTATTATTGAGTTTTGTTTCCTCTCAAAGATCAATGTTAAAAAAAATGTATTTTTTGGCCCCTCAAGACAAAAGCATGAAACTAGTGTTTTTATACTAATTTTTGGGTGCTGAATTCCAAATGAATAAATTTATTCATTTGGCCAAAAATGACGGGAACACCCTCTAATCAACCCCTGTATGGGGGTGAAAATGGGATAAATGGTTTATTTGTGCAATTTATTATTTGTGTACTAGTTTGAATAATATAATTTTATAAATAATAATATAATTAATTAACACTTAGCTTTTTATTGAAATGTGTAACTTGGCGCTTTTTCGACAACTTTGTACTGAAATTATTCTTGCAAATGAAATGACTTTTTAGGTCTTTATAAGAGATAAAATAAATCATTAGAAAACTAGGTTTTGTAGGAGTTTTGAGGAGTGACATCGAGTTTTCTGATAACGGAATTAACACTGATTTTCTTTCAATGCAGTTATTTCTAATTCAAACAAGTTCCGTTTATTTTTCATTATAAAACTTTTATTTATATACGAGGTGTGTAGATTAATTTACGAGGCGGATTATTTATTTTATTCAAATACAATTACAAATTAGTATTGTCTCCTTCAAAATAACTTCCTTGAGAAGCCACACAGCGCTGGAAACGGTTATTCTATACCTCATAGCAGTGCTGGAACTCATACACTGGAATAGCCTTTAGCTGATCGCTTACAGCCGTTTTAATGTTTTCTATGGTCCAAAAATGACGTCCTTTGAAGTGATTGTTCAATCTCGGGAGGAGAAAAAAGTCACGAGGACTCAAGTCATGCGAATAAGGAGGCTGAGGAGCCACAGGAATGTTTTTACTGGCTAAAAACTCGTTTACTGAAATGGCTTTGTGACAAGGAGCATTGTCGTGATGCAACATCCGGTTGTTCCTGATGTTTAGTCTCACATGCATGACCCTTTTTCGAAGTTTTTCCAGAATCTCTCTGTAAAAGTGTTGATTTACTGTTTGGTCTGAAGGCGCAAACTCTTTGTGGAAAATTCCATGGGTATCGAAAAAGCTAATCAGCATGCATTTGGAGAGCTTGAAGTGTGCCGTTCTATGCTTTGGCGCTTGGTTTCCGGGTCGCACTCAAACACCCAAGTCTCATCACCAGTAATGACACGTTCCACAAAATAGGAATAATTTTCAATCGATTCCAAAAAGTCAAGACACCTTTCTCTCCCGATGTCCTTTTGTTCCTGCGAAAGGTTTTTTGGAACCATTTTTGGGCAGACTAATCCCTTAGTCAAATTCTGATGAACAATGGTGTGATTCAAATTTAACTCTTCCCCGAACATTCTTGTCGTCAACCGACGATCTGAACGCACAAGATTCCGTATTCTATCGACATTTTTATTGGTTCTTGAAGATGAAGGCCTTCCTCTGCTTGGTGGTTCATCTTCAATCGACTCTCTTACTTTTGAGAATGCCTTGAACCACCGAAAAATCTGGGCTCTTGAAAAACACTGCCTTCTTAAGCGTGTTGAAGTTTTGCAAAAGTATCCGTTGCGCTGTGACGAAGTCTGAAGCATAAACCTAATAGCACACCATTGTTCAAAATTAATGTCACTCATTTTTAACGCATTAGAAAAAAACCGTTTACGAAAACAGCTACAAAGAACAAACAGATGACTATAACAAGTTCAAACTTGTACTGAAGGTGCATTATATGTTAACCTACCGCCCTTCCAAGTCCCGTCTCCGCAGTGTAGCTAGACTGGAAGCTACGGTGCCAGTTTCATTAATTAATTTACACACCTCGTAGTATTACGGAATATTCATGAAAGATAAATTCATGAAATTCATGAAATATAAAAACCGGTCCTCGAAGTATCAGCGAATGTAGGTTAATCCTATTTTCATTATTTTTCGAGCTCTTCTGAGATTATTCCGGCAATCGGTCATAATGTCGACATTAACACTTGGCTTATGTACATAGATAAAACATATAACTTTAAATGAAGGTGCCCAAATCTTTGACAAGAACGATGTGAAGCAGCTCCACATCGTACACACATCCCTAAACTATGTAGATGGCAACAAATTTCATAAGTAGATATACTGCGGCGATTCTGGTTCAATTCAAGGTCACCGACGCAAAAAACCCTATAATGCCATCAGCATTAACTATCTTCATTATTCACCATATGTCATAGCCATTGTAACCCCCTAAATATCCTATTATTTTTGTGCCTATACTAAAATACCCAATTAATAACTTTATCATAATTTGAAATTATATACCAACAATTACTAATTGAGTGATTCCATCGTTTTGTTAATTTTACATTAACTCATGTAACAAAACACAACTTCTACGCGTTGAACAATATTAAAAGTAATAATTTTTCATTGAAAATAAGAACCGTTCTACAAAATTTCGCTGGTTATAACTGTTATAAGGAGAGCTGAAGTTCCATCAATAAAACTGAAATATGACTTTTGCGAAGCAAACTTCAAAGCAAAATGGAAATCATCTTGAGGACCCGAACCGTGAAATTCAACTGTCCGACATTTACTTTCCTCTGTCAAGTAAAAGTATCGCGAAACGTACAAAGGGCCGTCGAGGAGCGCCATCCATAAACTTCGCCCGTAGTTCGCAGCATAATAAAAACAAATTCGCCCAAAAGATGCAAATTACCGCTGCGCGTAATCTCATTATTGTAAGTATGTCATCCATTATGATTCTAAAATGTCTGAGTTATACCTTTCACGGCTCATGGCCTGCGTCGCAGCTTTGAATATGAAAGGGAAACTGAGGATCTCTCATAATTTAAAGGCAACCTATCTGCCTCTGATCTTAAAGGACAGATGTCGCATAACTCGCGAATTTCAAATTAAATCACCGTCTTTCTCCGTCTGCTTCTCCATTGTAAGAGTACTTCTGCATTGTAAATTATTACCGATCTTAGAATGAGAATGAGAAAATACAAAAGATGTGTCATAAGAAGATGAAAGTTTTTATATACAGGATAAAAAGAGTCTACAGTGTTCCATCTAAGGAGGTTTCTTTTATTAACTACAGTATTATAAAATTAAGAATAATAAGTCTTTATAAGAAATATTTCAAATAAAAGTTGCCCGAAATGATGTGCATATTTGTAAAATCATATAGGGTGCTCTATTTCATGGAAGCCCTACCCAACATTGTTATATTACATAGAACCTGTGTATTGATAAATTTTTGGATACTCCAATAAATTTTAGGTCGACTTTATTAACAATACATGGTACCTAAAATCCATCGCTTTGGAGATTGAATTGTTTTTGAAAAATGTGACATGATGACAACCTTTAAAAAGCAATAACCTATTTTTTAAATGGAATGACCCACATCAACTTCGTGAAGCAAAAAGTAAAAGTTTGTGATAACAGAGATTTAAAAGAAGCAAGTAGGCTTTGACATTATTTTTTACAACATATATTAACAACAATGAACATACAAGCAGTAGAAACGAGAATTGGCGCTGATCGACTTAAGCATTTGTTTATCTGAGGTGTGGCTATTAAATAACCGAACTGATGCTGCTACCAGCGCGCTGCGAGCGTGTCGCGACAAGTTTGAACAGAACTGGGTCTGGTGATACCCAGGTGGTGATTTCCCCCACCCTGAGCTCACCGGACAAGCCAGTGAGTCGCTCAGTTTGACTGTACCAGTGGTTTGAATTAGTCTAAAAACGTGATCAGATGGAGCAACGGGTTAATCTCAAGTTTCTTGTTAAACTGGGGAAAACTTTTACAGAGGTTTTTGCAATGTTAAAAGAAATGTACGGGATTGAATATTTATCCTGCATACAAGTTTTTGAATGGTTTAAACGGTTTAAAGAGGCACGTGAAACAACGACAAAAATAGACGAAAATATTGAAAACATCAGTAAATTAATTCGCGAAGATCGTCGTCTAAGCATCCGAGGGCTTGGTGAAATAACAGCAATCGACAAGGAATGTGTTCGCCAGCTTTTGCATGAATCGTTTAACATACGCAAAGTTTTCGCAAAAATTGTGCCAAAACTCCTCACTCTCGAGCAAAAAGAATCAAGAATGAATATTTGCGCTGACATTCTAAACAACATTGACTCTGATCCAGGCTTGTTAGACACGGTGACACTGAAGGGGCAAGATTCGAAAGTATGGAAGCGCTCAAGAGGAGTATATTGGAGGCGAAAAATTTGCTACTGTAATTGGTAACGGAGGAAAAGTGTTATGACAGCAGTTCGGTTATTTAATAGCCACACCTCATAATGTAACATTCTAAGCATTATCCGCATTACAGACAAGCTCGGTTATACGTATTCTCCGGAATGTTACAAATGCTGCTGACAAAGTCTCTTTGTGCCTTTAATATATTCATGTTTTTGACAACATGAAAAAACGACCGCAGAAATAAGAGATATAAAGAAGCTGAAACATCAAATAATTTGTCAGGAGTTTAATCAAAACATAGTCGTGAAAATGGAGAAAATATGCCAAGGGATTTTGGGACTTCAAAGCTGCTAATAGGCTTTCAGGTCTTAAGAAATATTTACCTTTTACCTTCATCTCTTATTCACAGTAGCCTCTTTACAATGAATTTACAGTGGTTTTAATATTATTTTAAAATAATTTGTAATTTTTAAAAGGAGTAAAAAGCCTACTGGTTTTCTTTAAAGCTTAAATTCCTACCATTCCTTATAAAACATTTACAGGGATTGGAACCCTTTAAATGCATTGTAACTAGAGAACAGTAGATGTCAATTAAAAGGATCAGCTGACGATACAAAACTAAGTATGTTAGCTTTAAAACTACAGTGCCTTCCACATTGCAGTTTATATTGGCAATCAATTGTTCACCATATGTGATTTGATTTGCATGAAATCCGAATAGATTCTATTTATGTTCAACTAACTTGCATGAGACAACAACGACCACATTGTGAACATCTAAAGTTATTTCATGGATATTTCTAAATCTCAACCATTTTTTATAATCAAATTAGAAGGAATATTGGATTGTAGAGCAATAATTATTTTTCAATACGGTTAAAAAGTAAATTGAGAATCAGATTTTAGAACTTTTTTTAACAGCTTTATATACATTTTCTATTTAAAAAAATGAGATACTGTTTATTTTCTTCAAGTTTTTCTTAGTTATTTTTAAGAAGAAAATAATAAAGAAACATTTTGAAATTTACAAATGAAGAAGCTGTGATTTTGTGAACATGGTATTTGAAATGGAGGCATTAATCTTATGGGGAAAATTTCCTGCAAGAAATCAACAGGTGTTTTTTTTAAATGATTATAAAAAGGTTGTTCGCCTAGCGTGAGAACTATTTTACTTTTTTCTGTACTTATACAGTTTCAGCTTCAATTTACAAACTGAAAGCCAGTACTAATTAAAAATCTGTCAGCTCGTTGTTAATTGAATTGTTTTTTCTTTGTATTTTCCTGTATTTTTCGTAATGAGAAGCAGCTGTTAGCTGTAGCATCCATATTAATGACGTTTATTTAGAACAGTGTGATTTCAGCATTAGACTTGAATCAGAATTTACATCGTTTAATGTCAAATTTAAATACAAATCCAACATTTGAACATTAGTACCCATTTTATGGTAATTCTTTTGTGTTATTTACTTCTTATTATTCATCAAGAAATATTTCTGAAATAAATTGCTCTAAGTGCCTAATCTAAACATAAATTGCACTAAGGTTATATTTTCTAATTTTAGAAAATATAGTGCTATCCTGTTGATAATTTGAATCATTGATCAATTTTAGGTCATATTTTCTTAGAATGTTATCTTGCTGATAATTTGAATCATTGATTAATTTTAGGCCATATTTTCTTAGTTAAAATGATATCATGCTGATAATCTGAATCATTGATCAACTTTAGGCCCATATTTCCATAGTTAGAATGTTTCATGCTGATAATTTGAATCATTGATTTATTTTAGGCCATATTTTCTTAGTTAAAATGTATCCTGCTGATAATTTGATTCAATGATTAATTTTAGGCCATATTTTCTTAGTTAAAATGTATCCTGCTGATAATTTGATTCAATGATCAATTTTAGGCCATATTTTCTGAGATGGAATGTTTTCTTGCTCATAATTTGACTCAGTGATCAATTTTAAGCCATATTTTCTGAGTTAGAATGTTATTCTGCTGATAATTTGAATCATTGATCAATTTTGGGCTATATTTTCTTATTTATAATGTTATCCTGCTGATAATTTGAATTATTGATTTTAGGCCACATTTTCTTAGTTAGAATGATACCATGCTGATAATTTGAATCATTGATCAATTTTAGATTATATTTTCTGAGTTAGAATGTTATCCAGGTGATAGTTCAATAATTTATAAATTTACCAAAGAAACTTTACCAATACGTTTAAAAATTAAAATCATGAAATCACGAGTAACCTGTTTGAAGACGGTTCCGGGCATAACTTTTAAATGAGTTATAAGGAATTCTCGTCCTAATTTCGTCTAAGACAAATAGCATATTTAACATGGCGCAACATTGTGCCTGTATTAGTTTTAAACTCTCCCCCTGCACATTGTTTACATGAATGATGGGGGTAGGGAACTTCCTCTAGTACGTAGATTTTCGGCATATAAATCGTAATGAATGAAACCCTATCTTAATTGCTGATTTGTCTAGAAACAATTCATCGTGATTGTTGTGCCCCATTCTCAGGACATTCTGCCGGAAAATGACGAGATAAAACGGGACTCTAAATCACTAATACTAGCATTCATAGCTCGTCTACATACATCTAATACACTAATACTAGCTTTCTCCGGAAGGGCAGCGCCCTGAAGCTGCAAATGGGACTGGCTCTGCTGTCCCTCCTTGTGGTACATTTTCCATCACTTATTACCCATTTTTTCCACATTATTTAAGCTGCACTGAGCGGCAATACCTGAAAACAACGTTGTCTGCAGCTGCTTCGTTGTTTTTCCTTTTTTCCTGGGTCCTAAGTCGCCAAGTTCTTCCTTTAGGATGTTCTACTGTTTTACCCGATTCATATATCCAAGCTTTTTAAATTAATAAATATACATTTTGATTAAGCCAGAGCCACTGTCGAAAATTTTGTTTTTATTAAGATTACTTTTCTGTTGTTTCGTCGTGTTTAATTTGATTATATTCAATTTGTTGATTTATTTTATGATTTTGGTGTGGCATTTTATTATTTTTTTCCTTAAAACACCATTTGTGGTCGAGGTTTATCGTTTATATGTTTTCGGCATTTTTTTGGTTTTCTTTTGATTTTTAATTTTTATATAAATAAAGATAAGAATAAAACAGGTAGGTACGTTTTTAGGTTGGATAGGTTTATTTTAAAAAAGTAAAACCATTCCCTACAAGATATATCTGTGTTTTTAACGAAATTGTTTAACATAATTATATTTTTAAGTAGAATCAAACACGTCAAACTGAGTATCTTCAATCTCATTGCGTATTTTGCAAAGGTAATTTTTTTTGAAGGTACTGCTGTTTTTTCAATAATTTCTGCTTTTTTTAAACCTTGTCTGCAACAGACAAGAATTATAACATCTTACCACATAACACACAGTTATAACATCTTTTAGTACATTAACCATAACGTACTAAAACTAACATCTATAAAAATAGTCACCCTCAGGCAGTGGCGGTGCGTGATATTTCAGTTAGCCATATCTTGAAAACGACGCATAGAACCCACTACACTTTTTCCAGTTTTATAGGAACATTTTGTTTCCCAAAATTAAAATGGCCATAACTTTTTGAAACAAAAATATTTTGTAACAAATCGAAAAACGTCTCCTTATATTTGTTTCTAGATTATGAAAAAAAATATACTGCAAATATTCCACAGAGCGTTACTGAGAACCCAGGGAGTGCTCCAGTGTTTTTGAAAAATTTTTCGCAAACTTTGCTGACGGTTTTTTCACTATAAATCCTTTCTGTAAGAGGTGTATAGTCATCACCTAAAAAGTGAAGTGGGTCCCATTCGTCGTTTTCAAGATATGGCTAACTGAAATATCACGCACCGCCAGTGCCCCTCAGGAAACTGAGGAAAACAGAGATATATCATATATTTACTAACTGGGTTTCTTGTCTTCATTTTTAATTTTTAATCTTCCAGTCTTGTATCTATTTATGTTCATTTTCTGTTTATTTTCGCCAAATCTATGCACCACGGAAACTTAATGTTTTCTTTCTTCAAGAAATATATGAAATACTAAATAAGATTTCATTATAAACGTATTTTAATTTTTAATGGTGCTACACACAAATAGAAACCATTTGGCGCAGTAATTAGTTTGTTCAGCGTCCACCAGGTGGCGTAACGCTTATTTTGAATCCCCCTATTGGAAAAATTCTCCACACTGGAATATGTTCGATGTTTCGTTACATTCTAGCTCTTCTAGTCTAGCCACGCATTTATATGATTATCCAAATCCGGCAAAAACTTTCAGTTCGTAACGAGAATAAAAGGGTGAGGGAGGGTATAGTGAGGCAGGGTGTGTAAGGTGTGGGAGAATAAAAATAAAACGCTAACGGCCCGACACCTACCGCGAGCATACGGCTTACGGGGAACAGGGAGAATTCCACATAATACAGGAATATCCTCGAGACGGTGATAAGGGGATGCAACCCTGTGCCCGGAAGGGTGCTTTTAGTATTCATATTTTAAGATACATGGCGGAAAGCCCAGAGACATAAACACAAAAATTTACAGCTTGAGGACATATTGCAAATCCTAGATATATTTTACCTGGCCTAAAAATGGGGTAGTTTACCTCATCACCCTTTTTTGCTTCGTATATTTGTTATGCTTTCAATCAATAAATGTAGCTCTTCATTCATTATCAATTTATCTCATATAATCAGTAGAATTCAAAAGTAAGTAATGCCATATCAGAAAGCAAAAATAATGTTTGCCAATATATAGATTATGAATTATTTGATCTTTTGAAAAATAAACTGAAAAATAAACCAATTCCAATGTTTTTAGTAAAAAATATGTTGATATACATTATATCTCCATTTACACATCTTGTAAATCATTTTGTAATGGTAAATTCCCAGATAGATTAAAAATAGGAAAAGTTTTACCTTTATACAAAAAAATGATTCTATGTTGATTTAATAGGCCAGTTACTATTCCAAGCACATTTCCTAAAATGTGTGAACAGGTTGGTTTTATTTTTGGATCATCATAAGATAATTTCTAATATGCAACATTGATTTAAAGCTGGTAAATCAACTAATACAGCAACTCATTCATTTTACACAGAAATAACCAGTATGATCGATGCGGATGAGTGTCCTGTTGGAATATTATGCGATCTCAGCAGGGCATTTGACTGTGTCGATCATGAAAAGCTTTTGCATAAATTATGTAATTATGGAATTCAAGGTACATGTCTTGAATGGATCAATTTTTTTGCATAATCGTAAGCAATGTACTATCATCTCTACTATCTCAAATAATATGAAATTATTTGCTAATTCTTCATGTACCGAAATTAACGTCGGAGTGCCACAGGGATCTATTCTAGGCCCTACACTGTTTTTGCTCTACATCAATTCACTAGAAATTATATCAACAGATATTCACTTCACATTATATGCGGACGACACTTCGATGGTAATATCCAATAAATCTGATATTTCGCTTCAACAGAAATGTAATGGTGTTCTTAATAAGTTGACCATTTGGTTTAATCAAATTAATGAGAATAAATTTATGAAAATAAAAGAAAACTCACACGGAATATGTTGTTTTAAGATTATATGTTTAGAAATCTTCGTACGGTATTGACAGATACGCAGTTGATAATGCTTTATCATGCACAGGTAGAAAGATTATCATATTAGATACGGATTGTGCTTTTGGGGGCTATCTTCTAATTGGCAGAGTGTATTCATTGCTCAAAAAAGAATTTTACGATGTATAGCAGGAGTGCCAAATACATATAGTTGTAAACATTTGTTTAATAAATTTAAGATTTTAACCTTACCATTCTCATATTTATGTGAGCTAAGTCTATATGTTTTTAATCATAAAGACAACTTTTTTAAACATGAAATTATCCACAATTATAACACCAGATATAAAAATAATTTTTGCGCACCACGTAGCAGAGTAATGGCCTCTTATAAATCTCCAAATAGGTATGGATTAAAGGTTTTTAACAACCTCCCACTTGATATTAAAAATGTCGAATCAGTAGTCTCTTTCGGGCGTAAATTAAAACAGTTTTTATTGGACAAGTGTTTTTATTCTGTTCATGATTTTTTTTCTGTAGCTGTTAGTGAAAAAAACCATATGTTAAGTTCCGTTTTTCTCTTTTAAATTTTTCGTTTTTAAGTTTTGTTCCGTTCTTCTCTTGACCATGTACATGTATTTTGCATTTGTGTGACTATTTCTATACATTTTTTTCACAACTTGTTACTTTGCCACTACAAAATTTTAATTTTCACATCTATATTGAAATACAACATACACAGAAAAAAGAGTTTCTTGGAATTTACAACTTAATAAATTCAATGTTTGGTTAAAATTTATCTTTTTCAGAGTTTCAAGTTTTTTACCTGTTTTTACTTATTACTTGAGAGCGAGATTGAGAGTAAATAATTATATTTTAGTTTGTAATAGTAGCTATCTGTCCGAATTTCTATGACATTAATTGCTCAGTTCCCAAAAGTTGTTTTTATGACCCTTCTCTTAGTTATACCGACGAACACTTTCTGTTGCCCAGCAAACTATTCTGTGCAATGGGTGTTTGCCTTGATATAAGCACTATACTCCAACAACTCAAGTAGATATCTATTTTACAACTCGAACCCTATAGTCGTATCAGATGACACATTCGGGTACTGTGCTGCGCTTGGTCACCATATGACGAGCTAACCAGTGGCGGTACGTGGCAAAAATGGTGCACAAAACAAGCAGTTTTGAAAAAAAAAATCATTGACCGAATCAAAAATACACATCAAAAACTTCAGCCTGTTAAATGTCTTGAAAAAATAAAACTTTTGAAATCCGCAGTGTTCCTCAAAATGAAATTCCGCAGGCTCAGTAATCTGCTGTCTAAAATATGCATGCCCCAAAATTCTTCAAAATGTGGCATATAAGTATAAAATTAACTTTTTTAATTACTATTTGAAAATTAGAATTTTTTTTAACTTTTTTTAATTTTTTTTTAATTTGTTTCATGTATATCGAGTAATTTTTATGGTATTTAATCTATTTACATTTTTTACATACATTCATATTATATTGTAGGTAGAGAAAAAGATCAATCTTTGGTATAACATAGACCAACCACATCTCCACACACCGTGTGAACCGAGGGGCTAATGAAACCCTAGATAAAGCCTCAATAAAAGGGTAAATGCTATGCATCCCTGAAGCGGGCTCTGCATTGCAACAAACACAACGGATCCCTTTGTGTGTCACTGAAGAGCAGGCTTCTTAGTTGAGGTTGAAACTTGGAGTCAGTTGTAAAATATCTGAAATTCTTAAGACATTTTCGGTTTTATCAAGGTTAGAACTGGCAGAAAATGTTTTGAAATATTGGAGTTTGAAGTTTAATCGCAGAAACTTTATGTTAGAAAATTATAACTGAAAGGTGCAGGGTGCAAGGTGCAAGGTGCAAGGTGCCATGGAAAAGCAAGACAACTGACACAAATGTATGTACACTAGTAACAAACATTAAAGAATATTAAACAAATTCCAAATTTTTGAGTGATTTTCAACAAGGGATAACTCGGAGAAAAATGGTCGTACAGAAAATAAAAAAGAAAATGAAATTGTAGCCTCAAGTGTCTAGTTTTCAGATCTGGATTTAACATTTTTTTAGCGGGAGCGGTTCTCACGTAATCATCCGAAAACCAACAAAAAAAAAGTTTTCCAAATGTTTGCTCGTCTTTAAAATGGTCTGTGGACTTTATAAAGCTTTAAACTTTTTTTTTCAAACATTTTTTTCAAAAAAAATATGGATTATCCCCAAAAAAATCATTTGAAGTTGAAAAAATGCATGAAAATCGAAAAAATCGTTTCTTACGATGATTTTTGGCCGAAACGATAAATTTTAACCTTCGGGGCACTAAGAAGAAAAAATCGCAGCCCTTTGCAACTTTGAGGGTTTTTTGGGGACACTTTGAAATTAAAAAAATTACCGACGATATCCTTCGTTCATCCACTATATAAAAGTTATACCAAATTTTCCAAATATCCATGAATTCGCAAGTTTTTAACTTTTTTTTCAGCCAACATTATCGCTTCAAATTTTTTTTTATCAATCGCCCCCGATTGTTTCTTATAGAGAATGTTTTTCAGCCTCCAAAACCCTACTTCCATTTTCTGTACAATCATTAGTTCCCGAGTAATTGATTGTCAAAGTTGAAAAGGACTTTTTTCCTTTGATCGACGATAACTCCGCGGCAAATCATCGTACGGAGCTCTTTAAGAGGTCAAAATTAAGCTGATTAAATTGTCTAAATGAGCTTTATGGTCGCATGATGCGAAATAAATGTTTTGAAGCCCACAGACCATTTTAAATACGAGCAAAAATTTGGAAAAAAAATTTTTTGTTGGTTTTCGGATGATTACGTGAGAACCGCTCCCGCTAAAAAGTCCAGATCTGAAAACTAGACACTTGAGGCTACAATTTCCTTTTTTTTTCTGTAAAATCACCCAAAAATTTGGAATTTTTTTAATATCCTTTAATTTTCGTTACTAGTGTATATATCGTAGCAAAATTTAGTCGTTATTAAACTTCATATGTCGGAAACACCAAAATGGGAATTTCATATACACAATAATCAGACCTAAAATGATTTGTAAAATGAAAATACTGTTCACAGCATTGCCACCTATGGGTACAAAGTGGAATTGTATTATAGCAACTAAAACCATTCTACTTATACAAAATTCATCGTTATAAGGCCCTCTACAGGGCCACTTAACCTCTCACGACCTTCCGGATTAGTCCAAATTAGCGCGCCGGCAAAATTATTGTCGATAAATTCATTAAAATTTCGTAATAGAGTTCGCAATAGAGTTCACTGTCTTCTCATTAATCCCTAGAATTTTAACAATGAAATTCGCCTGTGCTTCAGGTTGTTTCACAGTTAATTTTATATTAATTTCTAATTTAAAATAAAAATCGTTTTCTATTTATTTATGTATGTGGTAAGTTCTTTTAGAAACGTTCCATATCGATGCTATTTCATTTTAAACAAAAACATGTGCTATTTTTTTATTCATTTCCTTTTTGTGTATTTTTTGAGCTTTTTGAAAACAGCGCTTCCATTGAAAAACTCTTATTTCCAGAACAATCAAAGTGCTATAGTTTTCAGACTCTCCGTTTGCCAACAACAACAACAGTTTAAACAGCTGCTGCTTATGTTGAAAAATGACGAGACGGTAATGGTTCATTGCTACGATTAACACCTGTTAGAAAGGTAATCTAAATATAAAATTAAAATATTAGTTAAAAGTAAAATCTAACATATTATTTTAGCGTAGCAACAGCTGTAAACTTGAATGTTTCACGGTAAATTCTATTTCACAAAAAGGGAAAACAATGAACTTTTAAAATTACCTAGAAAGCGTAATCCTAATAGGGTTATGGGAGTTAATAATACTGTAGCATTGAATATACGTGATATTCGTAACATGTATAACAATTATTTGTAACAGAATGGTATTTGTGACAAACTTTTTATGTATTTTTTGAAAATTCTAAAACATCCATGTGCCTTTTTCTATTAAATTTTGCTCTCATAAAAAATGTATTTCCTAGCTTTTGCTATCAATTTTTCCTGCTCTTGTTTGTACTTGCATGTTTACACAAATATATACTACTGTGTAGTATATACTATATACTACACAGTAGTATATATTATATATACTATATACTACACAATTATGACTTAGGTATGGTTAAGAAGCTGAATCTTTTTTTACTACACAATTAGTGTAGTATATACTATATACTACTAGCAAGGTAATGGAATGATGGGATGTACTTACTCAAAAATTTTCACTGGCGAACCGTTAACCATATATTTATTTTCCGATTTTTTTTTTTATTGCCTAAACAACAATTTGGCCTAAAACAAACAGTAAATATTCTTAAAACTTATAAAGATATCTTAAAGTTGTTGTTCTTAAAATACGTTTACTCCTATACACACATATAGGTATACTTATTTAATTGTAATGTAGGATTAGTGACCTGTTTCCATATAACTATATAGTTAATTAGTGGGATGAGGTCAAATGTTTCCAAAAAAACTAATTTTCAGTTAGTCGACGTTTCGCAAAATTTATTTGCATCCTCAGGACTCTAAAATATGACAAAC